>ML777551.1:716785-757963 GCA_009831015.1 Picea engelmannii
CTCCTGCACCAAGGCAAGTGGCTCACCCGGGGCCAAATTCAACAGAAATTTCCTCATCTAATGGGGGACCTCAACGCAATGGAGACCATTGATTCCTAAGGAGGGAGGATTGATCCAGATGGATATCAGTGGCCACCCACCTTCTCCAACTAGCTCAAAACAGTTTTCTGACATTTTTGGCAATTTACTATTTTTAGTAGTTTTTCGGGTCCTGAACTTCTGGAGCCGTTTTGAGACCCTAAATGATGTTTTTTGGGGTATGTTTCTGTTGCGATAGCAATATTTCATCATGAAATTTTTTTCAAACATTTTAATCCTCGGATAGATCTTTCCAATGAGCTATTATATGCCTAAAACGGAGATCGTATGCAAAAGTTACGACCCCGGGAAGTTGATGTACTCACTTACCCAAACGGGGCCCACATGACTTTTGGCGCTTCATCTCCTAGGGTTAGGTTTTTGGATGTCTAGGACTTTTGGCATTCCTCTTTATTGTAAAAAGGCCTTCAGAGCCTCATTGTAATCATCTTCTTTCGAATGCGCGCTGTCGTCACATCTCTTCTCAGAGATAAGCCGCCACCATTCCAACAAGCTTGTTTCCGCTGCATTTTACAGTTTCAGCTTATTTCGTTATTTAATAGAAAACCCGTTTTACTGTATCTCTGTTATTTTTGTGTTAATCACCTGTTAATAATCAGTATTCATTTTGTTCTACTCATAAAATACGGATCAGTTGGGCCTAATTCCACCTTTATATAAGGGCCATTTCTTAGGGTCTTTGGGTGGTTATGGATGAGTGATGACTCATAACCTCGAGTCACGCAACTTTCCTTCCATTATGGGGTTCCAAATCCTAACTTAGAGAGAAAATATATAAACCTTCCCTTCATTATCTAATGGTGGTTGAACTTGCCAAAGCCTATATAAGCAAGGCCTTCCATGGGGAAATGGAGATGAATTCTATAAGGTGTGAAACTTTTGATCCTGAGAGAAACTCTGGAATACATGTCTGTGCATCCAAGGGATGGAGGAAAGAAGGCTTGGAAGATTGGTGCCATCATCCATATGTAATTTTTCACTTATGTTGAATAAACTTGGCATGTTCCTTTCAATTATTGTTTGTGCATTTTTCTAATACTTACGTCAAATAAAGCTTAGATAGATTAGTATTTTCCTAAAAAGATATAGTAGATTTAGATTTTTTTGTCTCTTATTATTGTTGGTTCCTTTGATCATCGAGAATATTGGAGTAGTGAGGTCGAGGTTCGGAGCGGTGAGGACACACTTCGAACTTAAGGTTAGTCTAAATCTCTCCTTCTATCTATAGGATTAAAATATTAATCTAAAAGGAAGTCAATCGCCACATGTTTCAAATTTGTCTTAGGTTATGTTTTTAGTCTAAGGAGAATTCAACATGTCTACAGAGTGAATTTCTCACAACAAAGGACACTAGGAGTCTACTTATCTTCCCTATATAAGGACCTCTCTTCTTCTCCTAATGAGCAAGGCTTTCTGTCTAGTTGTAACCTACACACCACAACCACTAGCTAGAAATAAATGAGATCAATAACCAAAAAGGATTGGAAACTACTTTGAATCCCTATTCTATGAAGTGATTCCAAGGATTTTTTTATGTAGGATCATATTCTGCATATACTAATGTCAGCATTCCATCCAAGTTCATACTCCACAATTTTCTCACTATAATTCTAAAGGCATGTGAGCTTGATGTTGTTTTCAGAGTTGAAAATAATTTAGGAATACAAGGCTTTTGTGTAACCTCACTAATGAAGTAACATGAACATATATTCTTCGCTCCATATTCATATCTTGACATTGTCCCACTTTTATATTGGCTCCACTATTCCCAATAACATTATCTGAACCAAAGCAAAACAAAGTCCAATTTTCATTTGGAAATTTTCTTATGATTCTTTGTGAGTGTTTCAATTTAACCATTTCTATTCATGGTGTTGTTCATTTAATGAGAAAAACCAAGCTCCCCTTACTCCATGCACCAAAAGGAGTACATCATTTGAATTCTACAGAATACATATGAGGACTTGTTTCTTGTCCCACTAAAAAAACTATTTAATCTTAGTGAATCCTCTTCTTGGAAGAGCCATTATATTTCAAGAAAACTAGAACTAATGTTTTAAAAGATATCACTCACACAACTAACATATTTATGCATCCATCCAAAATATATTTTTGAATTCAAATTTGGTGTTATTCATGGATGTAATAATACATGTAGATAGGAATCAAAGTAAGTGGAAACCAGACTTTATCAACAGGCTTTAATGAGACGAGTCAATATCAGTGATAGGTATTTTGTGTCAATAGAGGAATGGAGATACTAGCTATTAAATAATTAAACTAGTAACAAAATTAACCATCCAACAAGATTATTAATCAACCAATAGTAGATAGAGTCACCTAGGCACGAAATACAATTCCTAGGGGGATGTGAAATCATCTAGGAATGAATTAAAATGCCTAGGGGCATGTGAACTCACCTAGGCATGAGGTAAAATACCCAGAGAGATATAAATTCACCCCAATGGAAGTAAATTCACCCAAGGAGATGTAAATTCATCCAAAAATGGAATGCATCATCTATAGAGGAAGAAATTCACCCGGGTAAGATATTGATTCACCTAGGTGAAAGGAATTTTCCCCAGGCAATATATTGGGTCACCCAGGTGAAAGGAATTCACCCCAGGAAAATTAAATTGGCTCAATGAATGAATGTTATATGAAAAATAAATTCCTTATATGGTATGAATTCCAATATCTCTAGAATGTCCTTCGTTAAATTCCCTTTGAAGTATGAGATCATTGGTTGTGGAAATTTTTTTGTTGCACTTACCTAGATATTTTATAATTCAATATATTCTAGAGATGTTGGGATTTATTTATTTCCTCAAATAAGACTACTCATTATGCTCTGTGCTTATGGTATATGAATGAATGTTAGGTATGATATATAAGATGCTTAGTGTCTGATCTGGTGAATCCAATCTATCTTGCTGTTTCTAAGTGATAAGTCTTCTTGAATCCAAGTAAATACTGCGATGCTCTATGCTACTTGCGAAGTAAGATAAGGGTTAATTCTAAGTGAACTATCGGTGCTGAGTGCTCTGTCAAGCATATAATCACAGATCTGTGTCCCAGCTAAGGTTGCAGACATCTGAGTCCTGCAACCATCCCTGCCTCTACCTCGGGTGAGACTTCATCTGCTTTGTAGGTGTTGCCGAAAGGGCTGGTAGTTAGTGTTTTGTTGGTGCGCTCTTGAGCATTGAAACCTGGGTCTGCCCCTGTGCCAACAAATGGTTCCATTGCCGAGACCTGAAACTATGATTGTTGGGAACTAAAGAAGAAGAATATTTGTGCAAAATAAGCTCTAAATCAGATCAAATATGAAGAAAGGAAGATTAGCTCTGAAGAAAAGAAGCGAGATCTAAACGCTCTGTTCTCTAAGAAAAGTAAAAGTGGAAATTTCTAAAAGAAAGAGGTCAGATCTACAGAAAAGAGGTAAGATATGTAAACTCTGTGCTCTGATAAAGGTAAGAATAGTTAAAAGTCTTAGATCTGAAAACTTTGTGCTCTATATAGGTAAGATAAGTGGAAATGTTTTCTTTCTGAAGCATGAATTTAGGTATGCTTGATAGATTTTGTACTAGCCTAAAAACTAGGGCATTGTTAGATGGAAAAAAATTTGATAGATATAATAAGAATAATGATAGATATGTTATACTTATGCATAGAAAGAATTTTTGGACTAATCGATGGATGCAAGATCCTAGAGAGAATGTTTTGCAGGCTAACTACCATGACCCTAGTGCGCAATACAGAAGAAGTTGGGGATCATTTAAAAGAAAGAGAGGATTGACCCTATGTTACAGTTGTAGAAAACCATGACATCTAGCTAAGGAGTGCCCTGGTGGAAGAAGGAGTTGTCTCTATAGCAAGGCTTTGGACCATGAAGTATTGGATTGCCCTAGAATGATTGCTAGGCTTAAAAAAATGAATCTACACGAAGAAAACCTTAAGGTAGATCCACAAATAGCAGAAACCTAGAAAGAATCAGAGAAGATGTTACTACAGATGAAAGAAACCTTAAATGATCATCGACATATTAGGCTATCAGAGATCTTCAAAGAAAAAGAATGCATCAAAGTAAGAATAGAAGACTTCGACATTGACTGTGTTCTGGATGAGGAAGCACAGGTGAATGTCATGAAAGAAAGAACTGGGGAAGCTATAGGGAGACCTGCTATGACTCCATCCCTAAGTGGAATAGGGTTATTCAGAGGAAAAATGGTAAACCTATGTGGAAGGCTCACTCGGATATCTATGAATGTCAATGGAACTCCGACAGAGGAAGATTTTGAAATCATCAAATTTATTGAGGACAATGCCCCATTTACTATGTTACTTGTAAATACTTGGATTGAAAGAGATCACGCTAGAAAGAAGGCTGAATAAAAAGTTTTAGAATAATAGAGACAAGAGTTAAAATACTTCATGACCAGAAAGATCGCACAGTTGATTGAAGAACAAAAGAACAGATCGAAGCCAGTTTACACTAGAAACCCAGATTTCAAATTTATCAGAATGCTAGAGGATTCACAGAAGACTGAAGTCTCCATCGCAGATAAATAAGAGACGTTATCCATGAACCCTAAGAAATAACATCAACAACGCGAAGTGACTATATTCAAGGAAAATAAAAATCAGAATGGGAAAAGAACCACTGAGATGAAGCTCACAGGAAAAAAAGCTAGAAAGTTAAGTAAGAAGAAGGCGAAGATGGAAAAACTACAGGAGAGTCTAGATGGAACTTCACAAAAAGAGAAATTGCATAATTCAAGCTTCCCTGAGATATCATAACAGCGACATGGGTCACTTCGCCATGGTGAAGCGATATAGTCATTGGAAATGTCCATTCGACTGCCACTCCGAACGGGTTGAAAAGTAATTATGGGTTACCACTAGACCATTGGACAACACCAGAATGGATAGAACGAAGTTAATGTAGGCTCCATGTCCGTTGCAAGAAAACCGTTACTAAGATTTCCTATTTAGCTCGTCGCGCCATGCTCGAAGAACAATTTTTCCAATTAATAAGTTGAAGCTCGCAGATTAGCAAGTGTCTACAGTGATCGTCACACCATTTTTATTTATCCCAGTACAGTGCTTAAGACCAGTGTGACCCCGATTATTTTCCTTGAGCGTATATGTTCGACGAGCTAAGAACAACTGAAGAATCTATAAGAGAGGTACTCTCTAGCCTCAGAACTGAACGAGTCATGTCGGAAAGAGGGTTGTCTATGGGTTTACAAGCATCATAGACAAGAGGAACGAAAGCCTCCCCATCGACTGTTCGAGTAGGAACATCTAGAGCCAGTGCAAAAAGAAGAACTAAGCATAAAGACGACATAACCAATGAAAAGTTAGTACTTTCCATCCTACCCGCTTACATACCCCCTCTGAGCGGTGCGATTAACCGGGACAACGTCCCTCGAGACTTTGAATACACCCTAGTCATTTCTTATCTACCAAAAGGAGTATGCACCTACCGCATAGATCAAGACAAGGTTGCGGCATTGAAGTTTTGTGACTTCAACCTGGAAGACCGTAAAGCTTACAACATGATTTACCTGCACAAGTACTTAAACAGAACCAAGGGAAATAATTCCAAGATCGTCCAAGGAGTAAAGAAAACACTTTAATCGAGCCACGCAGTTTCCACTGCGCCCCTGCCAGAAGGAACAACAAAAGTAGGTGATGAACCAATTCAACTCCGTAGGATTGCTGACATAGTCGAAGTACGCCTTCTGAAAGTAGAAGAAGAAACAACGTAGGCCACCCAGGCCCTAAAGCAAGCACAAGAGGAAATCATAGAGTAGTGTCGAGCTGCACAACAAGAGAAGGAGGCCATCCAAGCAAAATTTGACGAAGAAAGAGAAAAAATCCAAAAGGAGAAGTCGCAACTTCTCGCGAAGCAAGTTGGGATCGAAGAAGCTGTCAACAGAGAATTTCGCTCTGTGACCGGCTTAGAACATAAGGCCGAAGAACCCTTAGACCATCAAGTGATGAATATTGCTGAAGTTATTCAACAACTTCAACAAAGAGTCATGGAATTAGAGCTTCATATCATCCCAAGAACCCTGCAAGAAGAGCGCGACCAATGAGAAATAACTACCCAGAGTATAGTAGAAAGAATTAAAGCACTCACCAAAGAATGCAAACAATTAATTAGCAGAAGTGCACAAATACATGAGAAACTAACCGAGAACCCAGAATTGCATAAACTGGACTCGCAGCTCCAAGAGGCGAAGCAACATGTAGATAGACTTTAGATGTAGTTTAAGGCCCTATCAACCATAGATAAAATGAAGCGATCCCATGAGCAAAGTGTTGCACAAAAACAAATCCACATGATCTAGAGAAAGGTAATGGAAGTAACTCAACAACTTCAACCTTTGCAGGATAAGGCGTGTCAACTATTCTTAGAGATTGATAACCAAGGAACAGAGCCGGAACAGGTCGTGATTACAACAGAACATCGCCTAGAGGGACCAGTCAATAACACACTCATCCAGGAGTTCACCGAGCAAGAGGAAATCACAAAGCAACAGGTCGAAGTGGCTCGAGCCAAACTCAAGGTGTTTGAAGCATAATTGGTCAGACCTGAGTGACTCGGGATGAGTCACAGGTGAGTGTTGGGCGCCTGTTGGCCCTTGACTAAGTTTTGAGGAATACTTGGTCATATTTGACCATTTTTGGGACTGCGACAACTAGTCAAATATGGAGCACAACACGAAGTGGAAATTGGGGAAGAAAAACCTATTTTTGGGTCCTTTTAGGGTTTTTGGGTTGATGTAATAGTAAAGGGATGTCGGCCCATGGGTTTACCCATACTTAGGCCCATTTTGTAATCTATAAATAGTTACTTAGGCAATGTAAGTATATGATGTTAGTACATCTATGTGATGTATAGCTAAAGGCTTAGTGCTAGTAACTGGATCTATGTGATTGGATGTATATTGCAAGTGATCTATTCATGATTGTAAGAAGCTTGAAAATCTTAGTGCAAGTTGTTGTAGTTTTGTGTTGAAGTGCAAGGAGGAAGGATCTAGCGAGCTACGCAGATCTTCTGTCCTGTGCAATGTAAGGGTCATTGAAGCTCTGTGCTGTAACCGCTTGATCGAGATAATATAAAGAATAAGACTTTGTGGACGTAGCCCCAGGGTTGGGGTGAACCATGATAACTTTGTGTGTTGTGCTATGTGCTTCGACCTGATGCTAAATACCTTGATGTGTCTATATAGATATAGTTTTGCTCTGTGCTTATGATATATGAATGAATTTTAGATATGATATATAAGATGCTTAGTGTATGATCTGGTGAATCCAATCTATCTTGTCATTTCTAAGTGCTAAGTCTTCTTGAATCCAAGTAAATACTACGATGCTCTGTGCTACTTGTGAAGTAAGATAAGGGTTAATTCTAACTGAACTATCGGTGTTGAGTGCTCTGTCAAGCATATAATCACAGATATGTGTCCCAATTAAGGTTGTAGACATCTGAGTCCTGCAACCACCCCTGCCTCTACCTCGGGTGATACTTCATCTACTTTGCAGGTGTTGCCGAAAGGGCCGGTAGTTAGGGTTTTGTTGGTACGCTCTTGAGCGTTGAACCCTGGGTCTGCCCCTGTGCCAACAATGTATCTGCCCATAAAATCACTACATGGCCATAGGTTATCCCAAGTTTTCCTCTTTACGTCCTACATTTGTTGAAAGAGACCATATTGCATATCTAAAATTCTCCACTTCAACACAATGATCTAACCTTCTTTTTTTTAAATCCTACATTGCTTCACGTCTACAAATATTTCAGTAGATTGGGATTGATTCTCTCTTTTGTCAAACCCTATAGGTTTCAATCCTATGTTCTTCCAACGAGTTATCAAAGTCAATGCTCCTCTAATTTTGTTATAGAAAAGTTTTCCACACTCCATGCATCTTGCTTAGATGGCCTTCCATTTCTCTCTACAAAATTGATTTCCCCCTTTTGATCACTCTAGAGATAAAAATACTCATTTTTTTCCCATATACACAACCTACCAGTTATACAACTCATGTATACATGGTTTTCTCCATTACATCTTGTGTACATCAGGTTTGGTGCTCAAAAATTAAAAAATGTGTCAGGTTTCCATGCCATGTCACGATATCTATGATTCTTGATCTTCCTGTTGATGGGGTAGAATGATATGCTCAATCATACGAGGGAAAACGTATGATGGAAGGTCCCAATTAGAACCACTCTCATTTGGGGTAGTACTTCCGACCAGATTTTGGACTAGTTACCAACTAACTAAAATACTAACTAAATATGAATCTGAGAACCGAAGGTTCTTAGATGAATTAAAAAATATAAATAAGAAGGAAATATGACTAACTAAATCTAAGATAAGGTGTATGATTATTATTCTAAGATGCAATTTCTAACTAATTCTAACCTAACCTATCCTGATTAGGAGAAACCTAACAAAACAAATGAATATTGTGAAATATAAGTATTACTTGCATAGAAGAAATTCATAACACAAGTAATATACAAGTTTAATAGAGTAACTTGTTAGAAGCAAGGAATTTGTTAGTTAATGGTATTATGCTATCACTGTACTCATTCTAAAAATCATGGTAACTGTGAACTGCAAACATTAATTCAGAAGGAATTCATCAACCAATATTCATAAAATACAATAAGAGAGATGCATAAATAGAATAGTCACATTCATACATATCAATACCATAATCTCCAACTAAAAATGTAGCAATACAATATTTCTACTGCAAGTTAATTTGAACAGAGAGACATTTTTAGTTGGAGATTATGGTATTGATGTGTATGAATGTGACTATTCTATTTATGCATCTCTCTTACTGTAGTTTATGAATATTGGTTTCAGAAGGAATTCATCAACCAATATTCATAAACTACAATAAGAGAGATGCATAAATAGAATAGTCACATTCATACAAAACAATACCAGAGTATCCAACTAAAAATGTCTCTCGGTTCAAATTAACTTGCAATATAAATATTGTCTTGCTACATTACGAAACCAAAATCCCTTTCAAATGGATAGTGCCCTTGTTTATAGTGAGGGGCGACTGTTTACAATTTTTCTCCTTTGCAATCATGAAATTAGGGACATTTCACAAAAAGGGACTCTTTGTATTCCGAATTCAAAATTGAGATTACAATAACCGAAGAAAGTAACATCTAGAAGGAACTATAGAATTTGTAATCACGATCTGCCCTGTTCCTATAACTGATATTGGTATTCTTTTCAAATAGAATGATCACTTAATATGCTCTCAAGTTTGATTGATTGCAATCTCTCCAATACCGAATCTGCATTGCAAAATTTGGCAAACACTTCTTGATATAACTGTTCCAATGTGGTCTTTACAAAGGATTGGATTTTGTGGGTCAACCAGACAGGTTTCAACTTGCATTTTTCAATTGATTTTTCTCCAAATTGGCTTATATTCTAGATGTTCTCCTAGATGGATTTGTTGTGGTCCTCCACCTAAACCATTATAGTGCTGAAATATGTTGTTTCATCAATGGATGACATTGGTTGTACCCCTACCTCTTCCACGAGATCATTTGCATTTCTCCATATCTTTGTGCAAGTGTCGACTGCTACTCCTTGGGTGGAGAGAGAATTCATGAAGAGAGGTATGATAGTTTCAAAGAGCATTTGACATATAAGTCTTTGCCTCTTCGAATATACCAGAAGTATGGTAGGTGGAGGTTGGTGCATATCCTGCCAACTAAGAATCTCCTCTAAGGCTTCACCTGCTTCTTGGCACCTTTTTTAATTCTCTATCAATGTGATTTGAAGCCTAATTTGTTCCTGTCACTCATCTCGTATGATACTTATCATATCGAGGATCTCATTATTTTATATCGCTATTTTTTCACTTAATGCTAGTGCCTATGCTTTGATAGATTCCATAGTGCATGTTGATGCTCTGGTCTCTGAGTTTCTGGTTTTCTACCTCTAACTCATTTATATGGGTGTCCCATTGGATTTTCATCCACTTCTCAAATTCTATATTCCTTTGGTCTCTTTAATCTTGTAGGGCCATGTTCATATTTTCTGAATTGATACTCTCGACTTCTTTTACAACTTCTTGGACATTTATGATGAACTTGTCCTTTACACTTTTTAACTCTATCTCCAATTCGACTACTCAGTTCTTGATGGTGTTGAGGGCGTTGGTTACCTCAAGAACATATGAGGCATTTAACCCTACAAAATCATTGAGTGTTGAAGATGCTTGGACTGTGTTCTCTTCAAGTTCAGGCCCTACTTTCCACTCTAATACCCTCCTTGCATATGATTTTTACCTGGTGTCTTCTCCTCTCTTCCTCTTGACCGAACTTTTCTCGATACTTTATGTCCTTTTATCAAAGTAGTAGTCTCCAATAGATAATAAAGAGCCCTCAAAATTTATGGATTGGGAGGAGAGGGAGGCATATCCTGGAATGGTGCTTATGGGAGTGTATTTTGGAGGAGGTTTGTTCACAATGCCTAGGTTGGGAATCGATGAAGTGCTAGGTGTCTGGCTTAAATTTTTCTTCAATATCTAATCTTGTTTCTTCTTAGATTTAGCCTCATTGACTAATCGTTTTTCCTCTTCCTGATGTAATACCCCTGTTTCTCTCATCTTGTAAATATAACTATAACTTTCCAAAATACTGTGGAAGACTAAATATGTTTGAATGTTGGGTTTGATGAACCTTTTGTCATGAAAGGTAATGTATGTATTTATGTTATTAATTAAATATGGATAGTGTTGATTAAATGATGAAAAGCGGGGGTTTGCCAAGATAGATAATGATTCTATGAGAGAGATGGTGAGGAGAACCATAAATGGTTGAGATCACCCCCACCAAATTAGTACCTTATTGGATTTAATTTCTTAGAACTAGAACAATCCTATGACCCATAAATGAATTATCGGTCAGGCTAGTAGTTGGAAATGCTTCCTCAAGAATTAATGAGGAGATGGGGAAGGGTACCCATCTATAATGCTTCCATACCTAACCACGAGCTGGGGATTCATACCTTACTGAGGAAGGAAAGAAAGGAAGTAATTCGTGGGTAGAGGTAGATCTGCAAGGAAGTAGAGTGGAGAGAGAAACCTCCAGAAGAGAAGAGAGCACTTGCAATTCTATGGTTTGAAGGAGAATTGAGATACAAGCTCATTCTGGGCACAAGAATTTGTTGGAAGCATTTTCATTCCAAACTGATAAATGAGGTTGAAGAGTGATTATGGAAGTACTTGTTGTAGACCTCCTTTCTTGGTACAAAGAAAACCATTTGCTAAGTTCCTATGGGAGGATGAGAGTCACCTCCGTCCTTGACTGTCACTGAGCAAGAATAAAGACTCTCTCTCAGAGAATCATGGTCTAGCTAGGTGTTGGCCAACGATAAATCCATTTGGGAGTGGTTGTGCCTACGGTTGGGTGGAAAAATTCACCCCTTTCAGCAGTTGCTTCATGATTTCTAGTTTCTGATAAGTATTTTCATACTCTGTGAACTGAAATGGAAATGACGATTTAATGTACATGCCTATGACTAAATTCTGTATTGAATGATTAAGGTAGAGATGATCATTGTCTTTCTATGAATTCCATGATTTTGAATGGTCTTTTGGTTTCCTTAGCTTAGCCACTAGAAAGTTATGAGATGTGGGTTTTCCAGAGAGTCGAGGTAGGGATAACTGAAATTCTTAAGTCTTTCCCACCTCTCGAAATTACCTTTGCGGGAAGACTAAGTTCGAATTATGTGGAAGTAGGGTGCCCCCCTCAGACCCTTCACCTATATGACCAAGGGGTCATGTCCATGTCCTTAACCAATTCATGGCTAAGAGATAAGAGTGTAGCCCATGAGCATTTTCAGAGGACCCATGTGACCAAGGTCAGGGAAACCTGTGCTAGTCCCGAAAGGAGCTAATCCTTTCTAGCTTCGGAACTCTGGGAGTTCGAATCTATGGGGTATTACGACCTTACCATTTTCAAACCTTCAAAAGGAAAGTTGTTGACATGGTTAACCACAAGGTTGGACGATGTCTGACATTTTTCCTAACCCTGGAAGATAGACCTGTCCCACCGTTAAACTCTGACCACTTACCAATTGTAAAGTATCACAAGTTGCAGATCTAAGGGTATTCGGGAGTCCCCCTAGTCATTGGATCTATGCCAAGGTAAATATGACGTTGACTACTTCGGGATAATAGAGGTGTTGTAGCACCAAATTCCCTGAATGCTGGAGTTACAAATTGATAAGAGCCATGGATCTAGGGAGTCTATTGAGAACCCCTCTTAACCATCCGATCAACTAGTGGAGGGCCTCACGTATGATACTTTGGAGAAGCACTACTTCGGGAGAACATAGCTATGAATTAATGTGAACTGTAGATCTAGGGATAGTTCAGAATCCTTCCTAGCTGTTTGATTCGATGTGGCAGTCAGTCCGACGTTGACCACTCTAGGATCAAGGAGGAGGTCACACAGTGGATCCCTCAAATGCTAAAGTTATGAAGTATTGGAGGCCGTAGATCAATGGATCTACGTGGATGCATCTTGACTGCGAGATCCAAGGGCATTGGAAAGCCATCAATCCAGAGTGACGTGGAACAATGATGTCACCCAGGGTGATGTAGACCCACGATTGACATGCCATGTGTCACATGGATTCGTATGTTTTTCATACCCTATGTAACACACCCACGATGGGGCGAAACATAAAAAAAAAAATTGTTCTCGTTTCAGGAACAAATCCTCTCTTCTTATAATTCTTAAATTGGAAAGTCGGGGAACCAGCCCAAACTCCTAGTCAAGGATCTCTGATTATAGAACCAAAAAAATCTTTGAGACCTTAGTGGCCTCATTCTATAATTAAACGCATCCCCTTCTGAGTTCCTAGTGTAGGTCTATTAGTACCCACAACCTTCCCCTTCGCGCTTGTGATTTCTGAGTTTGAGAGCTAGCCCCCCTTTTTGAAAAAATCCTCCACATGACCACTGGTGATGACCACGAGACTAACCAAAAGGTGCTTCTCAATATTGGATCTCGGGTGTTTTTCTATGGGCCAGACCTGTTACTCCCGATTTCTGATTTCCCGATCAATGAATCCTCTGGGCGCTAGCTCTTCCCACTAGGCCCCTTCGATTGTGTCATGGCTATAACCTAGGGCCCAAATACCAAGCACTTCGGGACTTCATGCTTCATGTCTCCTGAGGGTAGTTCACTTCTCTTCTCTAAAGTACGATATGCGAACTCCCTCCAAGACCCAATCTACGGTCCACGCTCTCCCTTCGATTGACAACTGCGATCAAATCGCGAGCTTTCATTTTGGGTGTTTGGATATGAACCAACTCTAACTCTTTTGATCCCCAAACTCATGAAATCTGAGCTAAGAGTCTAGAAAGAATATATCCTTCCTTTAACTTCCGATGACATGACCTCCGACTATGAACTAGGTCCAAATATCAAACACTTCAAGACTCTGTAATTCACGAAGTTGGAAATTAGTCCACCTCTCTTTCCTCGAAGTTCCAAATTTCAAGATCCATTCACCTCAGATCAACGGTATGAGACTCCCCATGATCTAATGATCCATATCTTCCCTTCGTGAATCGGGACTTCACATTTCAGGATTTTGGAAATTAGTTCGCACACCTCTTTTCCATAAGTCCGATGTCTGAACTTTCGATAGTGTCAGATCAATAGTCCACGATCTTCCATGATCCTACGGTCCAAATAAAATCATGAGTTTAGACCTTGTGAGTTATCACAACTCTGCCTTTGACTTTCCCGATTTCGGAATCAGCGAAATGCTGATCTCCCGCCATGTGTCCTGTCTTGATGGACAGTTCCAATGATTTCGGAACTTTGGGACCTTGCAAAGTCCACTCTCTTGGGCACTTTCAAGGGTTTGGGCCTCATGCACTTTCCTTGGGATCCAACGACTGTTGGTCCTCACTCTCAGATATGATGGCCCAGATCTGATCTCCTCCTGCGCGCTCTTGTAATTTTTTGGACGTGGGTTCCAACGGTCCAGATATTTCACAGCGCTCAATCCAACGATCACTATTGCTCCTCCTCCTGAGCTTTCACTTTCTTACCTAAATTGGAATATTTCAGATGTTTCGAAGGTCTCGACCTTCGATTTACTTCCTGCGAGACCTGATGTATGGGTCTCGACTTCCTCTTTCCCTCCTGAGCTTATGAACTTGAAACAAGTTCACCTCTTGGACCTCATATGCACTTCTGAAAACCGCTTGTCTCTTTTGAGCTTGGTCCTTAGGGAATTTTGAATTCCCACGTACTCCTTACATTAATATTCTCATGGCGGATCGAAAGTCCATGACCTTCCTTGATCCAATGATCCAGGTCACATCGCAACTTCTTGTTTCAGAAGTTTAGTCACGCCAACATGTGATTCTCCCAATGTGTGAACTCCAATCTTGCCAATACGACGGTCAAGGAGGGTCCCAATAGATCCTTGGATCTATGTTCCAGGTCACATCGCTACTTCAGGTTTTGGAGGATCCATCCCCTTCATGATGATTACCAACATTCGTCGAAATTATGAAGATTGTGGGAGTCGAGGCATCAATGCCTGCACCCATTCTTCAAATCTAACGGTCACGATAGACCTTAGATCCTCCCGAATAGGTCTCTTATGTTCATCTTCCAAATGAAAGGATATTCCCTTTCGATACTTGAATGTCACTAGTCTTCCTGAGCTTTGTTGGCTCTGAAAGGCTTAAGAGTTTTGTGCTATCTCTCTTGAACGTAATGCTTGGAAGAATTCTTCCATGCATGATCCGAATTTTATGAGAAGAATGAAATGAATACAGATTATTAACAGGTTCTTAATACAAAATAACAGAGATACAATAAAACTGGTTTTCTATTCAATAACAAAATAAGCTGAAAACTGTAAAATGCAGTGGAAACAAGCTTGCTAGAATGGTGGCGGCTTATCTCTGAGAAGAGATGTGACGGTTGCGCTCATTCACAAGAAGATGATTACAATGAGGCTTTGAAGGAATTTTTAAAATAATGAGGAATGTAAAAAAACCTAGACATCCAAAAACCTAACCCTAGGAGATGAAGTGCCAAAAGTCATGTAGGCCCCGTTTGGGTAAGTTAGTACATCAACTTCTCGGGATCGTAACTTTTTCATACGATCTTCGTTATAGGCGTATGATAGGCCTTTGGAAAGGTATCATTGAGGGGATTCATTTTAGGTGAAATATTGAAGGAACTCCCATATTGCAAACCTTTTTTCCCAAAAAACATCGTTTAGGGCCTGAAAACAACTACGGAAGTGAAAACTGCTAAAAGTAGTAAATTACCAAAATTGCCAGAAAACCGTTTTGAGCCAGTTGGAAAAGGTGGGTGGCCACCGATATCCATAGGGATCAATCCTCCCTCCTTAGGAAGCAATGGTCTCCATGTTTTTGAGGTCCCCCATCAGATGAGGAAATTTCTACTAAATTTGGCCTCGGGTGAGCCACTTGTCTTGGTGCAGGAGCTGCCCTACTTTGACGACTTGATAAAGCTGGATCCTTTGTTGTCGAGTACCCTTGATCTATGTGTCCACAATATGATCATTGTATGCATGTTGTATGTATTCGGGGTTGAGCTCTGTTGGTGTCAGTTGTTCTGCTACTTCTGAGGTGTCCAATAATGGTGGGAAATAAGGGCGAAGGAGATCCACATTGAACACTGGGTGCAGGCCAAGGAAAAGAGGAATGTTGAGATCAAAATCATTATCCCCCATGACCTTGGTGATAGTGTATGACCCATAACAAAGTGGGAGAATATTTCGATGGGGTCTTGTAAGGCGTTCTTTCTGCAAGTGCAACTAAACTTTGTCGCCCACCTAAAACTTATGTGGCGTCCTATGTTGATCATGGCATTGTTTGTACTTGTCATCGGACTTCTGTAGGATATATTGAAATTATTGGCAGATGTGCTAGATTCTCTCAATGAACCGAGTGGCTTTTTCAGCTTTAGTTGGAGCAGGATATGAGTCGGTCGAGGTGACCACAAGGGGAAGTGCAACATCTATGGGACCCAATGGTTGGAATCCCAACCCCACCTGAAAGGGGCTGTGGCTAATTGAGCTATGTAGGGCTTGGTTGTAGCTATGTTGGACATAGGGAAGGCTCTCATCCCATGTGTGAGGGTGCTTTGAATTATACATGTGAAGTATATGCACAATCATTCGATTTACAACATCAGTTTGGCCATCTATCTGGGGGTGGAAGGCCATAGATTTGGTGAGCTTGGTGTCCAGCAGTGACCAGAGGCTCGACTAGAATGTGATGAGAAATTGACTATACCGATCTAAGAAAATGGCTTGTGGGATTCCAGAATGTACCCATAATTGTTCAAAGAAGAGCTTGGCAGTGGCCTCTATTGTGATGCTCTTCTTGTAGGTCACTAGAATCGCCATCTTAGAAAAGCGATCAAAAACAAAAAAAACAAAGTCATTTTCCCACTTGGTGGATAGGAGGCCCGAGATGTAGACCATTGAGATGGATTCCCATGGCCTGTCAGGAGTAGGAAGATGGGTGTACATGCCCTGTTTCTTAGTGGTCGGTTTGGCAATAGTGCAGGCAGTGCAAGACCTGATATACTTGCTGACCTCCTGTCGAAGTTTTGGCCGGTAGAAATGTTTTTGTAGCATCGCCACTATCTTTTCAATGCCGAAGTGTCATGCCACCCGACTATAGTGGGATTCCCAGATCATCTTCACTCGCTCGCTTGATGGAACAAAAATATGGCCCAGACCAAACAACAACCCATCCTGAAGATGGAAATTATCGACAACTATGTTTGCACCCAACATTTGGTAGGTGGTGGTGAAGTCAGGGTTTGTCTCATAGAGTTGGGGCCATCTAGAGGTCTCATGGCCACAAGAGTTTAGCACCGTGGTGAGTGCCCCGAATGGTGGTCCGCTGAGGCAATCACCGATGTGATTGGTGGTTCCAGTTTTATACTTGATGTTGAGGTGGAATTGCTGCAAGTATCTGGACCACTTTTGATGGCATTCATTCTGCAATTTTCCCTGTGTCTGCATGAACTGTAGTGGCTTATGATCAGTGTGGATGACTGTCTCCTTCCCAATAATGTAATGTCTCCACTAACGACAGGCTTGCACAATGGAGTACATTTCTTTGTCATAAGTAGGGTACTTACAGACAACATCTGACAGTGTCTCACTATGATAGGCCACATGGTGGCCGTGTTGAGTGAGAACAGAGCCCATGACATAGTCTAACGCATCTGTCTCAATATCAAAGGGATGTTGTAGGTCTGGTAGTGAAAGTACTGGGGCTGAGCACAAGAGTTGCTTCAAATCATAGAACACTTGTTATTGGGACTAACCCCACACAAATGTTTCCTTACCACCACCCCTATTTATTTGGCTGAGGGCCCATGCAATATGGGAGAATCCCAACATGAACCTGCGGTAGAAATTGGCAAGGCCCAAGAAGATCCAAAGCTCAGTGAGTGTGGTTGGGTCTGGCCAATCATGGATGACTTGGATCTTGGCTAGATCCACATGTACGCCATGTTGATCAATGATGTAGCCTAGGTAATGGACCTTGTCCATGCTGAAGGAGAATTTTTCCAAGTTGGCGTATAGCTTGTGCTGCTACAGGGTGTGCAGAACTTGCTGAATATGCTGCAAGTGTTCGACCCAAGTCTTGCTGTAAATTAGAATGTCATCCAGATACACCACTACAACATTATTAGTGAATGGTCATAGGATATCGTCCATCATCCTCATGAAAGTGACTGGAGCATTTTTCAAACCAAAGGGCATGACAAACCATTCAAAAAGGCCTTCCTTTGACTTGAAGGCAGTCTTCCATACATCTGTCTATTCTATTGGGACTTGGTGGTAGCCAGACTTTAGATCAATATTACTGAAGTATTTGTCCCCCGTGAGTTGATCAAGGAGGTTGTCGATTCAAGGAATCAGGTACCGGTTTCTGACTGTGATTTTATTTAGAGATCGGTAATCAATATAGAGTTGCCAGGTTCCATCTTTCTTCTGTACCAGCATGATTGGGCTCCCACAAGGTGATGAGGTGGGACAGATGTGCCCCTTGTGGAGAAGTTCTTGGATCTGTCACTTGATCTCCTCAGTCTCTAACAAAGAGCGACGATATAATGGCCCATTGGGAAGCGATGCATTGGGGGTCAGATCGGTGGGGTGCTTGACCTCGTAGTACATAGGTACCCCTGTAGGTGAGGATAAGATATCCAAGTATTCTTCCACGACCTAATATACTTGCTTCTACTGTGTGGAGAGGTCAGCCGCAGAGACCCTAGATGTGGTTGTGATCTTTCGCTTATTCTAAGAGTGAATCACGAAGAAGAAAAACTTCCTCGTCTGAGAGATGACCTTCCTGCATTACTTAGCAGAGATCAAGGAAATAAAACTAGGTGGGACTGCCTCGGATATCCTTTACAATTTCCTGTTCAAAGTAATAATAACACTACGAGGCCTAGACTCATATACATCATGATGTTTCCATAAATAAGGTTGGCCCAAAAGAACATCACAAACTTCAAGAGGAGCGACATCACATAATACCTCATCTTTGAAGGGCTTGATGCCGTACGAGAATCGACGCTGTTGGCTGATGTGGAGATAGCTTCCTTGGTGGATCCATCTAATGGTGTAGGTTTGTGGGTGCGGTGTTGTTGGTAGGGCTAGCTGCTTGATGACCTCTACTGAGATGAGGTTCTTCTGGCTACCTCTATCAAAGATGAAGTGCAGTGGGGTGCCTTTTACCCACATTTTTTAATCGAAGAGGCACTCTCCTTCTTATGGCTTGTCTGGTTCACCAGGATGGAGCTTGGTGGTAGCAACAGTGGCACTGAGTTCCGTGTCAGTGATCAGTCTTCCCCTTTCTGGTTCTATCTCAGAGTCAGAATCTGCATCTGATTCAGAGGCTTTCACATCAGACACCAATGCCTGCTTTGAGAAGCAGTTAATAGTGTTGTGCCAAGGGCTCTTATGGAAGTTGCACCACTTCCCGGTATCTTTCTTTGTCTTTCCAATGTCCTTCTTTGCTTGCGTCTTGGACTGGTTGTCCTGATACTGTCCATATTTTCTCTATCCTTTGTTTTGTGGGTTGGGGCCACCCTTTCCTATATTTTGATGTGAGGGGTTCCCAAGCCCAAATTGTTGCATCTTTGTTTGAGATTCTGCTCGATTTTGATGACATATCAGTAGGTCGTGCCCAAGGATGAGATGTCTAGAAATTCCATTTCGGTTTGGATGTATCTATGTAGAGCACCACGATACTTGAGCACTAGATTTCACTCCGAAACTTTGATACCCAGCTTGGTGCGAAGGTATGGAAGATATTTGTGAAATCTGGCACTGCTTGGTCTCTTTCTTGCTGCAGTGTGGTCCATTTGGTATACAGGTCATCATAACTTCCAACATGGTAGTATTTTTCCTTAATAGAATCCTTCAAGGATTCCCAGGTGGCCGTGACTAAAAATAATGAGGGTTCCTCTGTTTCCTTTTGCTCACAAAAATTTCCCACTAATCTTTGACATGGGGAACGACTTTGAGGACCGCAAAAGTAATCTTTTCTCTATTCGAAAAGTTATGGATATAAAAATACCCTTCTAGTAGATTCAACCACTTTTCTACAACATCTTCGTCTATCTGACCTTCATATATAGGAATATCTAAGTTTATTTGTACCTTGAAGGGGGCGATGCCTTCGTTCGAAGAAGATGCGTCACCTGTTGGTAGCTGTCGAAGGATTTGAGCGAAACTATCCATTATCTCGTTCCTCTGTTGCATGAGGGCTTCCTCAATAAATAGTTTGAAAGGATCTTCTGTCCCGTCATCTTTCTTTTCTCCTGCCATGAGAGGTTGCTTGAGCGTGAGAGAGATTTTGTCCTCAAGAGAAACAAGCTCGAGACCCAACTCTTTGTACTCCGACCTCCTTGGGGACATGCATTAAGACGGCAAGGAGCAGACCTCTCTGATAGCACTGATCCATATTTTATGAGAAAAAAAAAAAGAATACAGATTATTAACAGGTTCTTAACACAAAGTAACAGAGATACAATAAAACTGGTTTTCTATTCAATAACAAAATAAGTTGAAAACTATAAAATGCAATGGAAACAAGCTTGCTAGAATGGTGGTGGCTTATCTTTGAAAACATATGTGACGGCTGTGCTCATTCACAAGAAGATGATTAAAATGAGGCTCTGAAGGAATTTTTACAATAAGAAGGAATGGAAAAAACCCTAGACATCCAAAAACCTAACCCTAGGAGATGAAGCACCAAAAGTCATGTGGGCCCTGTTTGGGTAAGTTAATACATCAACTTCCCGGTGTTGTAACGTTTGCATATGATCTCCGTTTTAGGTTTATGATAGCCCGTTGGAAATGTATCATCGAGGGGATTCATTTTAGGTTCAATATTGAAGGAACTCCCATATTGCAAACCTATTTTGTCAAAAAAACATTGTTTAGGGCCTCAAAACAACTCCGAAAGTGAAAACTACTAAAAATAGTAAATGACCAAAATTGCCAGAAAACTATTTTGAGCTAGTTGAAAAAGGTGGGTGGCCACCGATATCCATATAGATCAGGACACCCCTTAATTTAATTACTCAACTCTAGAACTTAAGAAAGTTTTGATCTCTGCCCACCTTACAGAGACTTAGTGCATACATGCACTACCTCTCTTGAGCTTAATAGACTTAGTCCTCATAGTGATTGCAGGATTCAACCTCCGAAATCAGAGAATTACTCACTCAACTCTAGGATGGTGATGAAATTCCTTGGGGAAAGTTGTTTTGAGGAATCAAACTAGAGCATAAGGGAAAAATCAAGCAGATGTAAAAGTTCTCAAGGAACGAACACATACTCTTAACTTAATCATTCAATACAAAAACCATTTATAGGCACATAAATACAAGCATGCATCCATTATTTACAATTCAAGGCACACAACATAAAATAACTTATCAGAACAATAAGGTGTGATGCGACTACTGAGAGGAGTTCTCATTTCCACCCAACCATAGGCTCAGTCACTCCCAATGGATTTATCACTAGCCACCCCGAGCTTAGGCCACAATGCTTTGAGATTCAATATCTTACTTCCAACCAAGGTTACTCTCCTTCTCCCAATACAGGAATAGATAAGGATGAAGGTTACTCTCCTTCTCCTGGCTCTATCTATATTCTCTGTGATCATAACTCATTTTTTCTCTTTCAATCCTTCCTCGGACCCAAGATCTTCTACTCTCGTCTTTTCACTCTTCACAGGTCCTCTCTACACACACCACACTTCTTTTCTTGCCTTCCTCAGAAAGATTGTGTGTGGCTCAAATTCCCCAATCCATGGTTAGGTCCGTAAGCCTTACAGATGGGAAGTCTGCCCCATCCCCTCACTAACTCTTGAGGAGGCCTTCCCACCTACCAGCCTAATGGGAATTCATTCCTGGTTAGAGGGTTGTTCTGATCTTGAGAAATTTAAATCTATCATGGTACTAGTTTGGTGGAGGTTAACGCAACCATTCCGGGTCCCCTCCACCACCTTTTGATTAGTAATCGTGGTCTCTCTCTTAGCACATCCCCTTCACAAAAATCATGCAACATGTATCCATTTTCTATTTAAATAAAAAAATTTACATTCATCAACCTTTTATTCAAAGGTCCATCAAAACAAACATTCACACCTTTGAGTTTTCCATAGTTCTTGGCCAATATAGTTATATTTACAGACTAGGGGAAACAGGGTGTTACACCCTATGTGCCCATTAAAACTTAACACATGTCACCCACTGAAAGGGCCACATGTCATATCTGCCTTGTCCCGTATCACCCCCTATCACGTATTCGCTTATATTATTGGCGGGTGGAGTACTCAGAACCCACCCATCCCTACCTCTGCGTTTAATACGTCATCTTGTGCAAGAGTGAACCCTTTGGGATTCTGGGAATTTGGGACTCTGGAGGTTTGGGGTGCAATGTTGTAGATAAGCCAGAAGGTCCAAAGGCCAGATCCACATGGCGAGATTTCACGCTCCTTCGGGAGTTCTTGATTTCGAGACTCGAGGGGATAGGCACGTAGAAAGGAAAAAGGGGCATTCAACACCGAAGCACTGAACGTGGAAACCCCCCTCTAGCCACTGTGCTAAATGAGGTTCAAGTCCTTCCATTGGATTGGATGGTATATGGGATTCCACAATGGATGTAGGAATCTAGAGATGGTATGAATGAGATGGATCCACGTGGGTTCGATGTGGTCCTTGACTAATAATTCCTAAAGAGCTTCGGGAGGCAATAACTTGCAATCCAGAGATCATATTTGAGCCTGGTAGCAGTCGTTAGAAATCTATGGTTGAGTAGAAGAGGATGGATACCTATGAAAGGGGATTTGAGATGAATTAAAGTGAGAAAATTTTTGATGCCCCATCCCTAGAAAGGTTACTTGTGGGTCGGGTGTGTTACAATTGGTATCATAACATGATTACAACACTTGGCCTACTTGGGCTCATGAACGAGTCACATAAATTGTTTATTAGAGAAATTTTAAGGGTAGCACACTATCTTACCCCATTTCTAAGAGGCTTATTTAAACCTCTAATGAAGAGAGAAATTAAACTTTCTATTGTTGTATATGTTTTGAAAAAATCTGAAGTGTGTGTTGTTCATAAATTAGTAAATGAATAACTAACAAAAAATGTTTTATCAACACTCAAGTAGTTGATGGATAGCAAGGAAACCACAATGTGAATAATGGTGACACACCATGAATTGGGGGAAATCTCCCACAATAGAGATGAATAATATGATGAGAGGAGGGCGATGGAAGCCCCTCTAGATTTGGTTGAAACCGTAAGAAGCCTCATGGTAGAATTACAGAGTTGTAAGGCTAACAATGAAAGGATGATAAAAGAGAAGGAAAATAAAACTGAAATTAATGCATTCTTACTACAGATATTATCATATATACAAGGGAAAATACAACATGGACCAACAACCAATCATGTGGAAAGACATCATACTAAGAAAACTCAAAGTCCACCTGAGATACAAAATCATGGTCTTGAAAGTGGTCACACATGGAGGAGCACCTCAAAGAAGGCCCAACATGGAGTCAAGAGACACTCATCGGAAGAGTCCTCTTGTGAGGAAACTGACAACTCCAAGGGATATTATAGTAGCAAAACTAGTTCACATTCCCATAGGAAAAGAAATAAGAGAAAACATCCCAAGAGCCATGACTCTAAAGACTTTAAGAAATCCAAACAACCCACTTTTGATGGAGAGATTAAGAATCCAAACTTTTGACTCTGAAGTTTGGATTCTTGGCTTGAAGAAGTACTTCAGAGTCCATGACTAATCTAAAAACTTGAAAGCTCGAATAACCATTTTCGACCTAAATGGAAATGCCTCCATTTGGTGGGAGGACCTTAGGAATGTGAAAGGAATCAATGAGAAGGACTTGTCATGGAAACAATTTGAGAAATACTTCAAGAAGAAGTATTTGTCAAAAAAATACTTCGATGGGAATACCATGGATTTCTATGAAATCAAGTGATCTAGATGGATGTCGGTGGCCTCCCACCTATTTCAACTAGTTTGTTTTGGTAGTTTTCCAGTTTGACAGATTTTTCCTAGCTTTTGGGTGCCCGACTTCTGGGGCCGTTTTGAGGCCCTAAACAACGTTTTTAGGGCTCGCCACAGTCAAATTGCATATAGAGTTAGATTCTGATGGAAACATGTGAAGTCCTTAGATAGAAATTTCCAATGGGCTATCATGCACCTAAAACGAAGATCATATGACAAACTTATGACCCTAGAAAGATGATGTACTAACTTACCCCAATGGGGCCCACATGAATTTTGGCGATTCATTTCCTAGGGTTAGGTTTTTGGATGTTTAGGGTTTTGAAATTCATGTTTATTGTAAAAAGGACTTCAGAGCCTCATGGTACTCATCTTCTTGTGAATAAGCACGACTGTCACAACTCTTCTCAGAGATAATCCGCCACAATTCCAACAAGCTTGTTTTTCGTTTCATTTTACAGCTTCAACATATTTCCTTATTGAATAGAAGCCAATTTTATTGTATCTCTCTTATTCTATGTTAAGAATAATAATAATCTATGTTCATTTTGTTCTTCTCATAAAATTTGGATCAGTGGTATCAAAGTGGTTTTCTCCTTGGCATTCTTAATGCATGTCCCCGACGAGGTCAAGTACAAACAATTGAGTCTCGAGCTTGTTTCTCTTGAGGACAAAATCTCTTGCACGCTCAAGAGACCTCTCATGGAAGGAGAAAATAAAGATGATGGGATAAGAGATCATTTCAAAATGTTTCTCGAGGAATCCCTCATGCAACAGAGGAACGAGATGATGGATAGTTTTGCGTAAATCCTTCAGCAACTACCAACATGTGACACATCTTCCTCAAGCGGAGGCACCGACCCCTTCAAGGTAGAAATCAACTTTGATATTCCTATATTTTAAGGTCATATAGATGCATATGCTATAGAAAAATGGTTGAATCTACTAGAAGGGTGTTTTTCTGTCCATAACTTTTTAAATAGAGAAAATATTACTTTTGCGCTCCTCAAAGTTGTTCCCTGTGTTAAAGATTGTTGGGAAACTTTCTGTGAGCAAAAGGAAATATAGGAACCCTCATTATTTATGGTTGCGGTCACCTGGGAGTCTTTCAGGGATGATATTAAGGAACAATACTACCATGTCGAAATTCATTATGACCTGTATAAAAAATGGACCACACTGTGGCAAGAAAGAGACCAAGTAGTGGCAGATTTCACAAATATCTTCCATACCTTGAGCACCAAACTGGGTATCAAATATTCTAAGAAACATCTGGTGCTCAAGTATCACGGTGTTCTACATATATATATCCAGGCCAAAATAGAGTTTCTGAACATCTCATCCTTGGGCGCCGCTTATCGATATGTCGTCGAAATGTAGCAGAAGCTTAAACCAAAGACATGGAAATTTGGGCTTGGGAACCCCGCACAACAAAATCAAGGAAAGGGCAGCCCCAACCTACAAAATAAATGAAAGAGAAAAGATGGATAGCCTCAGGACAACCATTCCAAGATGAAATAAAAGAAGGAAACCAGGAAGACAAAGAAAGATACCAGGAAGTGGTGCGACTTCCATAAGATCCTGTGGCATAACACTGTTGATTGTTTCTCAAAGCAGTCATTGGTGGCTGAGGTGAAAGAATCTAAATTAGATGCAAGTTCTAACTTTGAGTCATAACCAAAAAGGGGGAGACAAATCATTGAAACAGAACCCAGTGCCACCATTTCTACTACCAAGCTCTAGCCTTGTGAACTAGATGAGCCAGAGGAAGTTGAGCACATTTTTCATTCACAGATGTGGGTGAAGGGCACCCTGTTGCACTTCATCGTTAATAGAGGTAGCTAGAAGAAACTCATATCAACAAAGGTCATCAAGGGACTATCCCTTCCAACAAAGCCACACCCACAACCCTACTTGATTGGATGGCTTCGCCAAGGAAGAAATCTCTGCATCAGCCAACAATGCCACTTGTCATACGACATTAAGTCCTTCAAAGATGAGGTATTGTGTGATGTTTATCCTCTCAAAGTTTGTAATGTTCTTTTGGGCCAACCTTATTTATGGAAATCTCATGTTGTATATGAGTTTAGGCCTCACAATGTTATTATTACTTTGGATAGGAAATTGTACAGGATACCCAAGGCAGTCCCACCTAGTGCTATTTCCTTGATCTCTGCCAAGAAATAAAGGAAGATCATCTCTCAGACCAGAAAGTTTGTCTTCTTTGTGATTCACTCTCAGATTGAGAAAAATATCACAACCACATCCAAGGCCTCTACGGCCAACCTCTCCACACATCTAAAGCAAGTGGATAAGGTCATGGAAGAATACTCAGATATCTTTTCCTCACATATCAGGTACCTCTACACTGTCAGGTCAAGCATCCCATCGATCTGACCCCTAGTGCACCGCTACCCAATGGGTGAGTCTACAACCACTCTCTATTAGAGAATGAGGAGATTAAGTGGAAGATCCAAGAAATTCTCCCCAAGGGGCACATCCATCCCATCTCATCACCTTGCAGGATCCCAATCATGTTGGTGAAGAAGAAAGATGAGACCTGGTGACTCTGAATTAATTAACGAGCCTTGGATAAAATCACAGTCTCAAATCGGTACCTGATTCCCTGAATCGACAACCTCATTAATCATTTCATGGGGGCCAAATACTTGATTAAGATTGATTTGAAGTCTGACTACCACTAGGTCCCAAGAGAAAAAATAGATGTATGGAAGACCTTCTTCAAGTCAAAAGAAGGTCTTTTTGAATGGATGGTCATTCCCTTTGTTTTGAAAAATGCTCGAGCAAATTTCATGAGGATGATGGAAAATATCCTATGACCTTTCACCAATAATTTTTTAGTGGTGTATCTAGATGGCATCCTCATCTACATCAAGACTTGGGTGAAACACTTGCAGCATAATCAGTAGGTTCTGCGCACCCTACGACAACACAAGCTATATGCTAACTCAGAAAAATGCTCCTTTGGCATGAAAAAGGTCCATTACCTAGGATAAATAATTGATCAACATGGTGTGCATGTGGATCCAACCAAGATTTAGGTCATCCATGACTGGCCAACACCAACCACACTCACTCAGCTTCAAAGATTCTTGGGCCTTTCCAATTTCTATCGCAGATTTGTGTTGGGATTCTCCCATATTGCATAAGCCCTTAGAAAGGTAACCATGGGTGGTGGTAAGGAAAAATTTTTGTGGGGCGTGTCCCAACAACAAGCGTTTGATGATTTGAAGCAACACTTGTGCTCATTTCCAGTACTTTGATTACCAGACCTGCAACAACCCTTTGAGATCGAGACATATGCTTCATACTATGATGTGGGACTCGTTCTCACTTAGCAAAGCCACCCCATGGTGTATCATACTGAGATGTTATCAGATGTTGTTGGCCCTTGAACAGGTTTCAAGGAAATGCTGGTCATGTTTAACCATTTTTTGGGACTTCGACAGGCTGGTTGAAGACGGACTGCCCAAGCGAAGTAGAGATCACAGGATCACACCCATTTTGTGGGATTTTTGGGGATTTTAGGGTTTATGTAATGGGTATGGGATGTCGTCCCATGGGTTTTCCCATGTTTAGGCCCATTTTGTAATATAAATAAGTATCTAGGTGATGTAATAAGTAGATCTAGTAGTGACTAGTCATTGATCGGCTTAATGGATGACTAGTTGGCTTTGTGCAAGGATGTGATGAGACTTGCAGAGCTAAGTGAAAGAATTTTGTAGTGATTTGTGAGGAGACCATGTAAGTCTTTGTTATTTGACCTAACTCAGGGAAGGAGGAATTGGCGAGGTGCACGCAGATCTCCTGTCCTTTGCGGAGTTGGATCTATGGCTTGGTGCCTATAAGGAGATTGAAGAGACCAATAAAGAAGAAGAAGAGTTGGTGGATGTAGCCCCACACTGGGGTGATTCACATATATCCTATGTTATTGTTCTTTGTGAAATGTGTTCATGATGTTTCTGTTTGTATTTTCTTAATCTTGATGCATGATAGGTAGATCCATTGATGCTTAATGTTTTATATATGAATGAATGTTAGATCTTCTCTAACGCTATGTGATAAATGGTTATATGTGCTTAAGCTTGATTACTACTATGCTGATCTATAATAAGGGTTTAAACTACGATGTGAATAAGGGTTAAAAGACTAATGAATGTTAATTGCTAAGTGCTCTGTTAAGTGTGTAATCACAGATCTGTGTCCCAACTAGGTTGTAGACACTTGAGTCTTACAACCCCCCCTGTCTCTACCTCGGGTGAAACTTCATCGACTTTGTAGGCATTGCCTAAAGGGATGATAGTTAGGGTTTTGTTGGTGTGTTTTTGAAGCATTTAACCCCGGGTCTGCCCCTGTGCCAACAAATGGTTCCATTGCCGATACCTGAAACTATGATTACCGGGAACTGAAGAAAAGAAGAAATCTCTGTGCGTAGATCTATTTTTGTAGTGCATAGTATTCTAATTGACTTGTGAAGCTCATTTCTAATAAAGGAACTGGATCTGAAGAAAAGAGGTAAGATATTAAAGCTTTGTGCTCTAGTAAAGGTGAGATAAGTGGAAAATTTTTCTTTGGAAGTATGAATCTAGGTATGTTTGATAGATTTTATCCCAGTCTGAAAACTAGGGCACAACTAGAAGAAGAATATTTGATCTGAATAAATTTGATAGAAATAGTGAAAGATATGTTATTCCTATGCATAGAAAGAATTTTTGGACTAACAAGTGGATGCAGGATCCTAGAAAGAATTTTTTGCAGGTCCATCACTGTGATCCTAGTGTGCAGTACATGAAAGGTTGGGGATCATTTTAGAGAAAGAGAGGATTGACACTTTGTTATAGCTGCAGAAGACCAGGACATATTGCTAAGGAATGCCCTGGTATAGGTCCTACTTGTCTTTCTTGTAAAGTTGTTGGTCATGAGGTTTTGGATTTCCCTAGAATGATTTCTAAAGTTGAAAAGATGAACATGAGACAAGAAAACTATGAAGAAGGTCAAGAGACTAGGGATATACTAGAGCACCAAAAAGAATCAGAGACATGAATGATCATAGAGACATTAGTTTACCAGAGAAAGAAACACCAAATGATCACAGAGACATTAGTTTACCAGAGATATTAAAAGAGAAGGAGTGCATAGAAACAATAATAGGAGACTTTGACATAGACTGTGTATTGGATGAAGAAACAAAGGTGAATATCATGCCAAAAAACACTTGGGAAATTTTGGGGAAGCCTGTTATGATTCCTTCATTAGGAGGGATAGGATTGTTTAAAGGAAAGATGATAACCCTATGTGGAAGACTTACTCATGTACCTATGATAGCCCATGGAGTATTGACTGAAGAAGAATTTGAGATCATTAATTTTGTTGAGAACAATGCTCCTTTTGCACTTATATTAGGAAAGGCCTGGATTGAGAAAGATCAGGTCCAAAGGAAAGAAGAAGAGGAAGCCACAGGACAGAAAAAGAAAGAATTTAGGGACTTCATATCCAGAAAAATAGAACGAATAATAAAAGAACAAGAGGACAATTCGAAGCAACTGAGGACCAGAGACTTAGCTATCAAAGTTGAAAGAACGCAAGAAGGATTAAAGACCCTATCCATGAAGGAGAGAAGAGAACCTATCCCAAAAATTGTAAGAGAAGAAGTATCACATTTGAACCCTTTGAAAGACCCTCAATAGTGCGAATTTACTATGTTAAGAGAAAATAAGAACAAGAATGGAAAGAGAAACCCAAAGACTTAGATCACAGGAAAGAAGGAAAGAAAGCTCAGTAAGAAGAAGGAAAAATTAGAAAAATTACAGGGAGTTCTAGAAAAGACTTCACAGAAGGCATGCCTGTAGAACTTGAACATCGTTAGAATAACAGAACAACACAGAATGGGAATTCAACTCGACGAAGCTATATGACCATTGAAGGCATCCTGACTGTTAGAACGACACTCTAGAATGACTAGAAACACAATTATACCGGAAACACCGCCATTGGACCGTTGGGACCACGCTATAACGAATGGATTCGTATTGATTAAGGCATTTCAACCCATTGAAGGAATCCGTTATGACATTGCTTATTTAATATGTCGAATGTCGCACTGGGAATACTTTTGCAAACTAAGATATTTGAACCCACAGAGAATTGATCGCATACCGTACTATAATGTCTAGAACTCACTGTCCATTCGACTACCTTGAGCATTCCTTTGCCTTCCCAAGCTATTTGATCATGAGCGTGCATGTCAAGCGAACTTACTGCAGTAGAGAAATCAGTGGAATAAATATTGATCTACCTTTTGGCTGAGAAATTCATGTCCGTAGGAATACAAGCCTCGTCGATGGGAGGAGTGCAAGCATCCCCCTCGACTGCACATCGATCTAGTTGAGCAACGACCGAAAAAATAAGTAAGCACTACGATGATCTGGCGAACACAAAGTAGATCCCGTCAGTCTTTCCCAACTACATCCTACCCTTGGATGGCATGATTAGTCGTGACAAAATATTGAGGGATTTCGAGTACACACTAATCACTGCGTACCTCCTGAAGGGTATAAGCGCAATAGGACCACAACTAGGACTGATCCCAGATGTCAAGACAAGTGACTTTAACCTGGGAGATAGGAAGAATTATGTGATGCTCGCACCACATTGGTACCTGAAAAAGATGACTGGGAAGAAGCCTAAGATAGTCCCCCAGCCATGGATTAAGGAAATTGTGAGGTCCACCATCTTAAATGTCATGAATATCCCACACTTCGACATACATCAAGAGGTTAACGTGTGCGTTAAAATCCTCCTGTCATGCTACCATGGGGGTTATATCTAGTTGGATAGACACGTGATTGTGGATCCAACGCTAATCCACCTGATCACTGGATTGAGCATGCAAGGACCAGACCCTCACCAATTCTATCTAGGGAAGGCTTCAGATCACTCCCTGGTGCAGTGTATAAAGGAAACCTATGGAAATGTGGAGAAGGGGAATCTAGGCTATAAGGTAGCCTCCATCCAAGATGGCATAGTGTGCCTAGCTTGTGAGATTATCGTTGGAAAGCATGTCAGGAAGAACCGACCAATGCAAGTTATAGGGTTCATCGTCAACCTCACAGGGAAGTATGTCGAAGGCATGTAGATGAACTGGGTGAGATACCTCATCAATGAGTTGGAGAAGGATTGCCGTGAAGCGCAAGACCAAGGATATGATTTTCACTTTAGTTGGTTGCTGATCTTAATATCATTTATCGCTTGGGAGATGCCAGAGGGAGTGACATTCCCTGAAGTTGAGCCATTAGAACCACTAGCCGCGAGGTTCAACACCTTGTGGTATACAAGCGACATGGAGAAATAGTGGAAATCAAATGCAGTGTTCCACACTTACTACCTATAGCTCACATGCGCCATTGAGTCATTCCCTCGAATGACCCTGAACACCTTGCATACTTACAGGCCACTAGAGAAGTTTTGCGCAAACTGCCACTTCATCTACATCACTGCGCATAGGGATGAAAACAAGGAGGAGATGCAGTCTTATTACAAATTGACTGATGAAGACATGGAGGAGATAACGAAGGAACGACCAACATAATTCCTTGTACCAGTCAAACAAACAGAGTGCTCTGACCTCGACATCATTCGAAGTCCATTGGTCACTCAGATGGAGTGTGATGGACTGATTAGCATTAAGAAGAAGAAGAAGAAGGAAGAAGTGTAGGACATAAACAGTGCATCGGAGGAAACTACGTTTGATTCACCTGGAGGAGGAGGAGGTGAAAAAGTAAACCAAGAAGAGGAAGGGGAAGAATACAAGCAAGAAAAGGGTGAAGTGACATTGCCAAAGGATCCCCTAACAGAGGCCGAGACTTCAAATAAATTGAAGGTTTCTCCAAGGAAACCCTCAGCACGAAAGAAATCCTGAGCCAATAAACCTTAGTCATAGAATGTGCTCATATTGGATGATTTTGACCTCATCATTGCGGCTGTAGAAGATGCATCAGAGGGTATCTTGTAGTGACAAGAAGCAAATCAGGAAATGATGTATGACAAAATCAAGGCGGAGCTGAAGGGGGTACAACAAGCTCTCTATTTGAGCCGCACAATATCTATTGCACTATCATCATCAGAAGGTTTAAAATTGGGGGATGATCCCACCCAATTGCGAAGGATAGTAGATGTGACAGAGGCTCGCCTTCATTGAGTCTAGGAAGAAAAAGAATAGGCCATAGAGGCCCTAAAGCAAGAAAAGGAGGAATCCCTTGACCAACTTCGGGTTGTGCAGCAAAAGAAAGATGACATTAGAGAAAAGTTCGAGGTAGACAGAGAGAAAATCCAAAAAGAGAAAGACCAGTTTCTTGCAGAGCAGATGAGGGTTAGATAGGCAGTGACTAGAGCACTTTTCTCTGTGCCAGGATTAGCCCAGATAGAAGAAGAGATAGCTGCGATCTAAGTGGTAAAGCTCGCTGAAGCCATTCAACAACTTCAAGCAAGATTAGATGATATAGAACTCCAAGTAGTTCCAAGCACTCCACAAGAAGTGTGGTATAAGAGGGAAGAAACTGCCAGGAGTGCTATAGAAAGAATCAAGGTGTTGGATTTAGAATGTAAGAAACTCAGTAACTGAAGCACGCAAAACTATGAGCACCTTGTAGAAGACCCGGGTCTGAGGAGATTGGAGGCACAAATCTAGGAGGCGAAGTAGTAGGTGTCGACTATGAAAGAACAACTGAAGTAGCTTACAACAATGGAGAAGATGAAAAGGTCACAGGAGAAGTGCATAGTTCAGCAACAGGTCACCACCATCTAGAGCTAAGTGATGGAGGTGACACATATACTCCAACCGGTGTAGGATGAAGCCTGCAACCTCTTTGAAGAGATAGAGGGACAAGGATCATAGTTGGAACAAGTGGTTTCCATAGTGGAACAATTCCTGGAGGGGCTTTTCACTAAGAAATTCATTCAGGAGTTCATCGAGTAGGAGGCTCTGGCAAAGCAGTAAGTTGAGGAAGCTCGAGCTAAGCTCAAGGCCTTCAAATTATAATTGCCCAGATTAGAGTGACTCGGGACGAGTCACAGGTGATTGTTGGGGGCCTATTGGCCCTTGACCATGTTTCAAGGAAACACTGGTCATGTTTGACTATTTTTGGGGACTTCGACAGGCTGGTCGAAGACAGAGTGCCCAAGCGAAGAATAGATCATGGGATCACGCCCATTTTGCAGGATTTTTGGGGCTTTTAGGGTTTATGTAACGAGTATGGGATGTCGATCCATGGGTTTTCCCATGTTTAGGCCCCTTTTGTAATGTATAAATAAGTATCTAGGTGATGTAAGAAGTAGATCTAGTAGTGACTAGTCATTGATCGACTTAGTGCATGACTGGTTGGCTTTGTGCAAGGATGTGATGAGACTTGTAGAGCTAAGTGAAATCGTTTTGTAGTGCTTTTTTCACAGACTGTGTAAGGCTTTGTGATTTTACCTAACTCTGGGAAGGAGTATCTGGCGAGGTGCACGTAGATCTCCTGTCCTTTGCGGAGTTGGATCTGTGGCTTGGTGCCTGTAAGGAGATTGAAGAGACTAATAAAGAAGAAGAAGAGTTGGTGGATGTAGCCCCACACTAGGGTGAACCACGTATATCCTATGTTATTGTGCTTTGTGCAATGTGTTCATGATGTTTCTGTTTATATTTTCTTAATCTTGATGCATTATAGGTAGATCCATTGATGCTTAGTGTTTTATATATGAATGAATGTTAGATCTTCTCTGATGCTATGTGCTAAATGGTTAGATTTGCTTATGCTTGATTACTACTGTGCTGATCTATAATAAGGGTTTAACCTACGATGTGAATAAGGTTTAAAAGACTAATGAATGTTAATTTCTAAGTGTTCTGGTGCTCTGTTAAGCGTGTAATTACAGATCTGTGTCCATCTAGGTTGTAGACACTTGAGTCCTGCAACCCCCCCACCTCTACCTCGGGTGAGACTTCATATGCTTCACAGGTGTTGTCGAAAGGGCCAATAGTTAGGGTTTTTTTGGTGCCCTGTTGAAGCATTGAACCCTGGGTCTGCCCTTGTGCCAATAGATGTTTTCCGTAAGTACCCTATTTATGAAAAAGAAAAGTAATCCATTGTACAAGCATGCCACCAGTGGAGACATTACATTCTTGGGAAGGAGACAATCATCCGGATTGATTGTTGGTGTAAATATATGTTTAGTATATTGCGCTCATTTATATATCAATCCGAGATTCGTAATCAAGTGAGTTTTTACACTACATGTGCTGAGAATAGGTAACCTATCTATGTTTGTTGTATATATATCAATCAGTAAAAAAATACTTTGCCTTTGAAATATCTGAACACTATTCTTCACACAACTTCAAACCAGAAGATAAAGCTCATAGTAAAACTCTCAAGAAAATACTCAGTTGAAAAGGTTCTTGCTCAGATAACAAGTCTGTTCATTATAGGCTCATGAAATAAAGAGATGAACTGAGACCCTTCTTCCTGTAGCAATTGAATTCACATAACAATTGACAATTCACTATATTTACTCTTGGAAAGAAACCAATCACGACCTAGTCAATTCCAATCAAACATTCCTTAATAAAGGAGATAGTTAATATGATTGAAAGACTTCATTACTGAAGCATGGAGGGTGAGAGATGAAGTCTAATTGTTCTTGTACCTACTGAGGACAACACAATTATTCAAAATTTCAATTTTAGAACAACAAAAATTTATTATCTAACAATCCCAAACATCTATCTATATTTTGTTGACTAAATATCACTCTAGAGAAACAAAAATATAATCATCTACTATGCTTAATGTATAAATGTTCATTCAAACTGATCCAAAATAAAAAAGAATCTATTTAGAGATCTATGTTGTACTTAGGAAAGTTCATGCACTCAGAATCATTTGCAATACACAACTATTTTATCTACACACTCATACAATTAACTTTTGTCCACACATGAACATATACTTGCCTTGGTTAGGGTGGTGGGACCTTGTCAAACCAACAAGGTAGCTCTAAATAAATTACATAATAAACACTTTACTCACATCCATGAATTGCAAAAACTAGCATTTGTATTCCTTCAATTAAACAAGTGAATCAATAATTCAACATTTCATTTCCCAACATAACAGTGTGTATCATTCCTTACTATCTATCATCTATACATCATCTCTTTTAAAGATGGTCAGCAGTTACAATCAAAGTCTGAAGATAATTATCAAATTTTTAAAAAATATTACAATTGGTGATCATATCATATCTCAAGGAATGGACTTCATCCTCATGACATGAAGTCCATGAGTGATGAAGTCTATCATGGTATTCAAACGAACCAAGGATGCTTCCATCCAACTAATTTCTTGGATCCATTGCCAGTGTACTCATTCAAAACGTTAATCCTGTAGACACGGGTTTAGTACCAGACTAACCCAATAACAAATCTAGGTACCGGATCAGCGTAGAGGTGGTACCGGAATAGGCACAGATCTGGTACTGGATCAACGCAAAGGTCGTACCAGAATAGGTGCAAGGTTGGTACTAGATCAATGCAGAGTTGGAATGTTGTAGTACTAGATCAACAGAAGTACCAGAAAAATCCCAAAAATGAGTGCTGGATGAGGTGATGCCTTGTCATGAAGATGCTTAATAATAATCAAAGTAATTAGAAGAATAAATCACAATCATTTAGTCCCAATTAATCAAGAAATTAAAAAAATCATGTTTTTAACATGGGTTACCTCTTTATGCATATGAATAAGGTCACAAGGTAGGTTTGTGGAAGAAATAAACAACATATGCATATGTCAGAGGTAAAATTGACCAAGATATAAGGTAATATAAGGTAATAGGGGTGTCAAAATGGAGACCCAACATTTCCCTCATGCTTAATTCATTGCATGTCCTCATGCAAAAATGTCAAAACTGATACTCAAAATTTTGCAAAACTGCAACTGTCTTCCATCCTATCTGAACATCATTTGTCTGGATGTAGAATATTGAAACCAAAGGCCTCACTCCTAATCTCCTTCTTAATCACCCTGGTGTACTAGATCAAACACAAAACTTTGATAAGCCTAGCAGAGACTTCTTCTTGAGCATCTTGTAACCTTTGGTTATATTATTTCAATTGTGTATTCTCTGCCTTAATGTGCCTATCCAAAACTTGACACTGTAACCTCTTGTTTTAACTTCTCATTATGTTTTGTAAGTTTCCCAAACTTCAATACCAATTGTTGCTTTCTCAAGGAACTGATAGGATCATATATGGTTTCTTTCTCAGTTATCTCCCCTCGCGCTTCCACCTCCTTCCCTAATCCTCTTAAGGTCTCTGTTACTAATCCCTCGATCTCACTAATAGTTTCTCCATAGACACTTTCCTTCTCTGGAGAAGTCATAATATCAATAGGCTCCTCTGGAAAATAAGGCACATGTGGAACTATTATCTGTTTATCCATGCTTATTGTAGTTCTTCATACATGATGTGAGGCTTCCTCAGGTTTACTGACAGGAGTGGAAGTTTCTTCAAACAACTTTCTCTTATTTGTTTTAGTAGCATATATAGGTATTGGGACCTTTTTCTCCTGTACAGATTTTGTTTTCACCTTAGAGGACTGAGGTGTAGGTTCTAGAGTTTATTCTTAATGAACACTCCTCTTTTTAACTCTGGAGGACTGAGGCGTAGGCTCTGGGATTTGCTTCTTTTGTACCTTCCTCGTTTTAAGCTTCCCCCTACTTCCACTTTTCACTTCAGGAGTCTTCTTCAACTTACTAACCGGCTCTTGAGGAAAATCAATAGTTGCCTCAAGGGTATTTTCCAACTTACTAACTGGCTCTTGAGGAAACTCAATAGTTTCCTCAAGGGTCTCATATGAAACTTCAGTTTGACTAGATTTCTTCCTTTTTTTCTTCTCACTTCGTGGAAATTGAATTTAGGGATCGAGGCGAGGCTTGGTTCCTTAGATTGGGAGGACCTCTCCTTCCTGGATGCAGTAGGATCCTCTGGGATTTGTTCTTCTGGCACATCCTTATTTTGAAACTTTTTCCTGCCTCGAATATCTATTTCATGCCCCCCCTCTAACTTGCTAAATGTATCAGGTGATAATTCAATAGTTGCCTCAGGGGAACTATCTGAGAGTTGATCTTTCTGAGAGTTCTTTCTTTGATACCTCTTATTGCGTGGTAATTTAGTTTCAGGGATCAGGGCTGGAATTGGTTTCTGAGGTTGGGAGGTCCTCTTTTTCTTAGATGTAGCAGGCTCCTATATCATAATAGACTTATCCTTGTCCAATCTATCAAAAAGTTGGGATGAACTAGGTGTAACAACAAATTCTTCATCTCCTAACTTCTTCCCTTTTTATTTCCTTTCCTTTGTCTTTCTATTGGACCCTTCACTACATGTCTCTATTTCCTGTTCTTCTATAGATTTAGAGACTCCCTCTTGAGAAATTTTTTGTTGAAGGAGTTGTTTACAACTTCTGCCTTGTTTTCTCAATGCATGGAAAACCAACAATTTCATTAATCCATGGTGATGGATACTAGTTTCGGGTTTCTTAGATGTTGATTTAACTCCTCTCACCATTTTTTTTAGACTCATCAAGAGGAAATGGGGAAAGTCAATTTGTGGCCCTCCTTCAAAATGTGAAATTTTTTTTAAATGGTATAAGAAGGTCACGAAATACCTCCCTTCACAAGTGAGAAACCTCTGCAGGATGATGAGCATTTTCTAGTACTCTTCCTTAATACATCTCCAGGGAATACCTTTGGTCCATTTGGGATCCTGATGCTCCGACCTTAGAAACTTCTGACAAATATTTTTGTGGATGATAACCCCCTTAAACCACTTCTCTCCAGAGAAAGGAAAGCCTGTAGCTTCCACTATGGTGGCCTCCATAATTGTTAATTTGATCTTCCCAAACTAGACACTCTTGTTGTCATAGGCCTGAGCAAAAGAAAGAGATACCCCCTCGTGATAGCATTTGAATTTTTCCAAAAATGGAACCCAACCAACCTGCTCAAATTTTCCTTTGAAAGCTTGGTATTCCTACCTCTTACTATATAATTAGAACACTGTTTCATGTCTATCAACCCCCATTCTTTCTTAAAATAAATTATCACAATGTATGAGGCAATGGAACAAAGAACGCGGGTTTAGTAGTGGAACATAACAACACACGATAGAGTACCAGAAGGGGATAGAGTATGAAAGCGGTATGAAGGGACAAAGCACATTGTGAATGGAGATGGTATGACAAAAAAATGGGTAAATAACACTCATCTAGATGTCGAAGACATCTAGAGGAGTGTTTATAAGTTAGAATTTGGATTACAACGGTCAAATCCATTGTAATGATGGCGAGGTAAGATAAGTCGTATCCATGAATAAATTAAAGGATCATATGGAAGTTTGTGTCAGATCATGTTCATGATAATGTTGGACAATGATTACAGGAGATGTGGTCGGTGTGACCAAAATTCACAAGTATGCAATCGTCTGATGTCATCATGACCGGAAAGGAATCATGGTTTGACATGCATTAAGATGTGGTTTAAATAAATAATTCACACGACTTGATGTTGGATCATGGAACTATGATGTTTCTTCACCATATGAATGGAATTTTTTGACCAGAGTGTTTGAGAATGAAATTGGTCTTGTTAGAGTTATAATTACCTTGTACTCTCAACATATTATGACAAACCCATCAAAAGCTTCGAGTGTATATGAATGATTTCTATAGCAGGAAATATACACAAGGACTTGCAGAAGTTCATGGTAGGGATCATGCAATAATTAAGGAAAGGAGGATGCATGAGAGTAACCACATGTTTAATACATAAATAGTCTGATCCTTTAATAAAATGGGATAAAATAGTGAGCTTGTACATCTTATTACCTGAAACATTTGTATCAAGCAATTTTTTTTTAGCATAGAATAAGAATTACCAAAACTTCATCACCAGTACCAGATCACAACTTAGTACTAGACCACTGCTTAGTAATGGAATACTGCAGAAAATTGTTGTAGTACCGGACCAACACATACCTTCTCCCTTAGTACCAGATGAACACAGGAGTGAATATTGTTGCAGTACCGAAACAACATAGAGATATTCCCAGTACCGGATGAACGCAAAGATGAATATTGTTGCAGTACCAGAACAACATAGGCCTTATCCCTCAATACGATATGAGCATAGAGGTGAACATTGTTGCAGTACCAGAACAACACACAAATCTTATCCAATACCGAATCACCACAAAATTTTATAATGGTACTCAATGAGAATTGGATAAGGTACGTAGTGGCGTATTTTGTAGACTAGAACTTTGTAGGATGCGTTTTGTAGAAATTGATGGAATTTTCTGTTTTTATGGAAGAGAACATGTGATTTTATTCTACTGAAGGACCATGTAGGTAAAACAACAAACAAAACCTGGTACAAAAACTCTGAAATTGCAGTGGAAGTGTCAGAAAATGAGGCAAAATATTTCAATGACTGGGTTCCAATCTCTATAGCAAGAAGGTACTCTGTTGTTGGACAACCTCATGTTGAGATTCATAATCCTCCTCTTTTTGGAAACAAGTTGATCACTGATCCTGTTTCCAATTCCATTTTATTATAAAAATAACCCTAACTACTACTATTCTGTGGATTTTTCTCGAGCCCAGATTAGTTAATGCTTGCCGGTGTTTTCAATTTTTAGGAGTCTAAAAAACTTAAAGAAAACTCCATCTACTATCCCATGGATTTTTCCTGAGCCCAAGCTAGTTCCTACTCGCCGGTGTTTTCAATTTTTAGGAGTCTAAAAAACTTAAAGAAAACTCCATCTACTGTCTCGTGGATTTTTCTCGAGCTCGGGCTAGTTCCTGCTCCCCAATGTTTTCAATTTTCAGGAGTCTGAAAAAGTTAAAGAAAACTCCATCTAGCTCCTTTTCCATAAATGATCTACGAGGGATGGATAAAGGGATAAACCTACATCTGACATATGTCCTCCTTATTCATTTATCTACATGAGAACACAATCAACTTTTTGTTTTTGTTAGTAACATCAAAATTTCTATCTAATGACACACCTATTTACGCATATGTACAGAGACAAATTAATTCACACAACAAACTCACTGTGGTGGATCAACAGGAGGAGAATTCCCCTTGTTTACCAATTTCATTTCATAATTTTTAAGAATAAGTATGATAAAATATTCTTTGGATAGAGTCTTATGATAAACCTCCAATCGATGTCCATTCATTGTATCAGCTTCATAGGGTCCCAAGCATCTAGTAGATAATTTACCTTTAAAATTATTAAAACTACTATGATACAAAGGGCCCAATCTCCTGACTGAAAAGACTTTTTCTTGATGTACTTATCATGCCATTTAATCCGATGTTCTTGTATAAGGGTACTCCTTTCAAGAGCATATTTCCTTATCTCATCAAGCTGATTCAATTGCAATAACCTCTATTTTTGAGCTTCATCCAAATCCATCCCTAATTGCATGGAAATCCTGAAGGTTTTCACTTGAAATTATATGGGAAGCAATACCTACTTCCCATATACCAACTCACAAGGTGTATGGCCCGTTGTATTTCTCCAAGCTATTCTAAAATCCCATAAGGCCTCCGACAACCTATCAACCCAATATTTATGATGTAGCCAAATAGTTGTTATCACTGAAATTTCGTCTGCACATGGCGACAAGAACTCCACATCATCAAAACAGCAATGAAGTCACTCATGGCACTAAATTAATTTCACAACACTCCAGAAGGGCAAAAAACTATACAAAGTAACCAAAAATTGAAGGGCACTTTACAACAACTTGATGCGCGCGCACATGCGCGGGACAAAAACGTGTTACTAGCGCATGCGCGCTCGACGCGCGACTGTCAACACAAAAACCCGCACATCTGCTAATACGACGCATTAATTGCATAAGTCGGCCTCCCGACCACCTATGGACCGGCCCCCAAGATGATTTGACTCTCAAATCAGAGTCGGCTCTGCAAAATCGGCGGATTAATGACCTAAATAAACCCTAATGTGCCCTTATTCACACTTGGAGAAGGTTACGTGACCGCCCGAGAGCTGCTATAAAAGGCCATGAGGATTCACTGTTTTGGTAGGGAATTCTAAGCACTGTTATGCTGTTCATATGGTTCAAGGCTCCTCCTTTGACAACAAATCCATCAGCTACATCATCCAGAGTTCTTTCACTACTGTGCGCAGTTCATTTCATTTTGTAAGGAAAGCATTGTGTTGAGGGCCCCGAAGAGCCTTCCGCTGGAGGGAGAAGGAACCCCTGGTCTCTTTCTTCAGCGTGCTCTGGTTTCATTAATACACTAGCCTAAAACCATTGATGACCCCTGTGTCTTATGTTTG
>ML777551.1:771424-790512 GCA_009831015.1 Picea engelmannii
AAGAACTCCACATCATCAAAACAGCAATGAAGTCACTCATGGCACTGAATTAATTTCACAGCACTCCAGAAGGGCAAAAAACTATACAAAGTAACCAAAAATTGAAGGGCGCTTTACAACAGCTTGATGCGCGCGCACATGCGTGGGACAAAAATGTGTTACTAGCGCATGCGCGCTCGACGCGCGACTGTCAACATAAAAACCCATGCATCTGCTAATACGGTGCATTAATTGCATAAGTCGGCCTCCCGACAGCCTACGGACCGGCCCCCAAGATGATTTGACTCTCAAATCAGAGCCAGCTCTGCAAAATCGGTGGATTAATGAACTAAATAAACCCTAATGTGCCCCTATTCACACTTGGAGAAGGTTACGTGATCGCCCGGGAGCTGCTATAAAAGGCCGTGAGGATTCACTATTTTGGCAGGGAATTCTAAGCACTGTTATGCTGTTCAGATGGTTCAAGGCTCCTCCTTTGACAACAAATCCATCAGCTGCATCACCCAGAGTTGTTTCACTGCTGTGCGCAGTTCATTTCATTTTGTAAGGAAAGCATTGTGTTGAGGGCCCCGAAGAGCCTTCCGCTGGAGGGAGAAGGAACCCCTGGTCTCTTTCTTCAGCGTGCTCTGGTTTCATTAATACACCATCCTGAAACCATTGATGACCCCTGTGTCTTATGTTTGATGTTTTTGTTTATTTTCGCAATGTTATTTTCTTTCAGTTGATAGTTAGATTGTACTTTGTTTTATTACTGTTAACCCTATGCTGCCATAGATGTTCTGCCCTAATAAACCCAACAGGGTATGCAGAGCGCTCTCCATTTTGCTCACCTGGTGACCATTTGAACGTGAACAATAGTCTTGGTAAGAATAACTTCTATCACCTTGTTAGTTGATTCTACCTACCCATTTGCTTGAGGGTGATAAGGTGAAGATTTCCTATGTTTAATTTTATACTGTTCATTAATATATTTGACCAAATTGGAGGTGAATTGGTGATGGGTGTTCTATATGCACTAAAACACACTAAAAACCCTCAATTAAATTGGCAACCCGGGGTAAGTAAACTTAGAGTTGTAGAAAAATATATGCCAAGGTAGAAGGGCTGGTAGTAGTATAGTCTAACTAAGGAAGTGGCTATCTAAAGGATGATCTATTCAAGAAAATCTATCTAATGGGAACACCCTACTAAGCAACTTTAAACTAGGTAACCTAAATACTTTTGGACCAAGGATCGATGGATAGTTCTAAGAAAGAAAGTAAAAACCCTATGTAAAGCAAACTAGTTCATAACAATAAGCAAAAGCAACTATTAAGCATAACAATCAACAAATAACAAAAGAAAACTACTTTAACTTGCCGACCTAAATTCAATGAGAAACTACCCTATGAAAGCAAGTAAATAAACAAGCCAACAACTTTTCTATTAAAGAAAATAAGAAAGTAAGAAAAACAACTAACTAACCTATTAAAGCAAGTAAACAAAACAACTAACTAACCTATTAAGGCAAGTAAACAAATAAACAAAACAACTAGTTGACCTATTAAAGCAAGTAAACAACTAACTACTCTAAGATAACTTCTGCTGCAAGTAAAAACTTCTCATTGAACAACTATCTAGCCTAAGAGGCAAGTGGACTATATTCAAACTTCAAAACTATTTCTAATTAGTAAAAGGAAATCTATTTAATTGAAAGTAAGAAAGACTAGCAACTAACCTTTAATCTATGATAAGCAAAACTACTCTTTAATCTATTAAAACAAAAGACTATCTACCCTACAACAACAATAAAACTATCTTCTGATCTATGAAAGCAAGAAACTATATCTTTTGATCTACAAAATCAAGAAACTATCTTTTGATCTACGAAAGCAAGAAACTATCTTTTAACCTATGAAAAATCAAATATAGTGTTGGTGGTTGTGTGAATGTCTTCGGTGTCGTATGATATCTCAATGGCACTTGACAACAAAGGATAATTCAAGCCGTATAAGCTCTACACTGATCTCAATAGAAAAGTGAAAGGTATGGATTAAACAATCCAATGAGAATTTATCCATTACAGAAACAATGTTAATTACCCTGCATATTCATGAAATTATTAACCATCAACAATATAACGAGATCAAAATTGTACTTCTATGCTATGTAAACAAACTTCATAATTAAATTCAATCATTAACTAAGAAATATAATTGCAATCTAATTCTAGGAAAGGAACTGCATAAAGTCAAACTATGTTATATCTATCTTAACAATTCAAAGTGCAAGAAAGAAAATGCTTAAAAACAAAAAATAAAACATGGTTCTAGCATATGGAAAGTAAACTAATGAATAAAATAATTAACAACTAGTTAGCAAAATCTAAATGACGATTAAATAGGCAATAAAAAATGAAACTAACCCTATCCATCCACCGAAGCCTTGGTTAAAGAAAGCATGAAATAAAACTCTGTTCTACTCTATTTTAACTTCTATTTTAAATTTGATTTTAAAAGCATAAATAAAATTCAATCTAACATCTAATTTCACATGGGGTTAGTATATGAGTTTGCAAACTCGTTCCTAACTATAAAATCAATGCATATTAACATAAATCCTTCATACTAACCTGCAAAAGAGAATTAAATAGTTAAACTACAACAACAAATTAGATAACAAAGAAATAAAGGAATAGTTCATGTATAGGAAATAAAAAAGACATCTAAGCTACGCAATGCATAAATAACACATAGAACAATTACTAGACTACTGGTGCCCCCCCCAACAAGTTGTGGTTACTTCTCAAATTCACACTATGAGCTCAACAAAATGATTTCACCATTAAAACTTGAAAAACATAGTCTTATACAATTCTGGCAATTGAAAAATGCAAAAACAGAGGAAAACATTTTTATCTCTATCCTCTACTTTGTCTACTGCTCCTTAGCTATTGTATGACCACCACGGTGGTATTTATAAGATTTATAGACCAAGTTGTTGACCATAGGAGGGTTGAACAAAACAACAAATTACATTAATGGTGCCCTAACTGTCGAAATAGAGCGAGCCAATAATCGCCCTGGTCAACAACCTAAACTGAGTTTTCAAGAGTTAAGTAGTTGGAGGGGATAAGCACGAACAAAACCCACGTTCCCGATTCGCACATCACTGGCCGCCAATACCATAACCGCCAATTCACCCATTGTTTTTGTGCAGGACGTGGTGTTGGACACAGTGTCAGATCGGGTATCAGATCGAGTGCTAGAAGGAGTACCAAACTGAGTGCCAGAAGCAGAAACATGATGCGTGTTTTCCCTGTAACACCAAAAAACATGAATCAGATCCTTGGAAGCATAAAAACATGATGAATTATACTCAATATTATAATTAAACACGAATCATACGTACCTAGTGAAGATCATACTGTTTTAGCATAAATTTTTTCAAAAATCTCCTTCCAAACATGAAAAACACATATTTACATTCGACAAAAAGTGTCTAATAACTATCATAAATTGATCATATCGTGGGCCCAACATTACCCCCACACTTAAGATTTTGCAGGTCCCACTGCAAACAAAACGAAATTACCCCGCATGACTAAGCTTGCTGAGGAGGATCAACTTTGGAAGCTTCTCCTTGCTGTAAAGACTTTTCCTTATGCGTCTTGTGTTGCTTCAGTTGTGCCCTAAGGCTGCGGTTGGATTTCAACAAGCTTCTTGGATTTTTGTTCCGGTAAATAAATGGCTTGTACAGGAGGGTTTGGAGTCCTTGGAGAGTGGGGTTTGGATGGAGAAATAGTCCTTAGATGTGATGTATTTTTTCTAGTATTGATTGTCAGGTGAGTGTTTACAAATTGATAAATTAATGCATCCCAAGTTTGCCCCTGTTTTTTTCAATTCGGCTAAAACAAGAAGTTTGATAAGGCCACAGTGAAAGAGGCTATTGTGGGGGTTGGTTACATTCTTCCTCACTCGAGAGGACATCTTATCCAAGATCTTTAAAAATTAGAAGGGAAAATTCAAATTTTTATTGAACTAAAAGTGGGCTAACAATAAAAAATGGAAAGATTAAAAAACATAGTATCTACCTTCACTATGTCGTCAGGACATTGAAGGCACCATTGCGGCAAGATTTGAAAAGGACAAAGAGTATTTTCTTGGAAGAGTCAATGAACGTCTGGAGATGCTCCTGAAAAAGGCCAACATGGACATCAAGCTTCAGAGACACATGGTTAGGAACTACTACATCAGAAAATAGATCAGGAAAAGTCACAAAACGTGTTCTACAAGACCACAATGCGCTTTTGACTCCGTTTTTTGTCATCATTTTAAAAAGATGTTTTTGACCACATAAAGATGAATTTTGGAAAAAAAGTGAGGTTATTTCTAATGACATACCAAATCACAATAACCTCTTTCAGTTTTTACACAGGTATCATATATTAAGAGATTTTCAACTTTCTTGGAGACCTATTTCAGAAAATAAATTTTTCTAATTTAATTTCTTGTTTGAGTCATTATTTTCAAAACAGGTTTTTGACCAAATAAAGATGAATTTTGGAAAAAAAAATGAGGCTTATTTCTAAGGAAATACCAAATAATAATATTGTCCTTCTGTATTTACACAGGTAGCATATACTGGGAGATATTCAACTTTCTTGGAGGCCCATCTCAGAAAATCAAATTCTCCAATTTAATTTCTTGTTTTACTCATTATGTTGTGCCACATATTCCAAGAACATGGGAATGAATTTCACAAAACTGAGAGAGGTTTATCTTAATAAAAACCTTATCTACAAAAACCTCTCATATTTGTGTAAAATATGTTATGGATAAAGAGTTATATCCCCATATTTGACCCCTATTTTTCTGTTGCGCTTATGTCACAATTGTTGCGCTTTTGGACAGTTTGTTTCCAAATCAATTGTGAGGGGGTTATATATATATTTTTTCTTGTATTAGTGACTCCAGAGTGTATATGAAATATTCATATTTCCATTCATAACTTTTTCATTAAATAACTCATCGAGGAAGGCCTTCAAAACTTGTTTCTCTTCTGCTACAATTTGCTGCCACCTCCATGCTTTTCTATGATTGTTTCAAAGTTATTTGCACTGTTTTGGATGAAACTGTCATGTTATGTTACATATTATTCTTATGAATGGATTCATGATCTCATTCTCATGTTTAAATCAACGCATCTACCCTATACACAATGACAAATCCTAAATTCTACTGAGTATACCTACCTTGCCCCATTCTATCTTTGCAACTCATCTTTTGGAAACCCTAGCCTAGCTCCCTAGACCTAGATTCTCATCCAGAAAAATCCAAATGAAAACCATACTGAACTAAATAACTAGCCTAATATAGAGCCACTTAACCTTGTTTCTCTGTTCATAGGTGTTTAACATAGATATGTAGTGAGTTTAACAATGTGTTATTGATCTATAATTGTCACAAAGAACTAGTTAAGGATACAAAGTCTTCTATAGCATAAACATAAAAATGCACAGTAAGCTCATAACACACACAATGATGTCAGCAATATAAAATTTAGCATACCAATACAAACAACTGCTGATATAATATCCCAAGACATTGTAAAAAGACAGTATGATAGAATTCTGACAGAAATCCTACTTCATTTTCTCATGGGGTTTTCTATATAAATGGGTAGTGCTTAGCATTTTTTTAGCTCAGGAAAATCCCCCCAGAATGAAGACATGGCACATCCTCATGCCATGAATTAGCAATAAGTATTTACTATTTTGAGAGGGGGATTATATTAACTCCTCTTTTATCCACTCTTTGGAGTATCCCTTAGCTCTAGAGATGTTCTGAAATTCAGGTTTGAAAACCCTGTTATAGATTTCTCTTGGCAACTAGTGGTGTTTAAACCAGTGGTTTCAAACTCTTGGTAGCTTTGTGGCTAAGGAAATTGATTCCTAAGAGACCATGAATACAGTGAATAGGAGCAGAGGCAATATAAGAGTGTTCCATTATTATTTGTTTTGCCATCGTTCTCACACAATCCACTCCTCTATCTTGCATTTTATAAGGCATGTATCATAAGTCTGCAATGAATAGTATGTAACGACAATAATCCAGTTAAGTGGTATGTTAAAGAGATGTACAATAATTTATAACACACATGGAATTAGCATTTCAAAAATAAAATGACTGTTGATGTAATAGCCTATATCATGAAAACAATAAACATCAAATTTTACAAAGATTTACTTCTTCTAGGCAATGTTATCATTTGTCAACTGATGAACCCCTACCCCACACCTAAGTATTGTGACACCTCACAATTAAAAATATAGGAAACTAATAAGTTCTCCCAATAGCCAAAGATTTACATCTTGTTAAGTGTAGAGATAAATTTCATAGATTGGTCTGATGAGACGGTTAAATGATGGCCCCACCTATAGGATAAGAGATCCTATATATAGATAAGAAGAGTGTTGGCAGCCAATTCACATTTTTATCCTATCCTTATAAGCTGCCTACAACAGTGTTTTGAAACCCTTGATTTTCGTCACAATCTTTGAATAAAATAACACTATTATTTCGCGCATTTTCACACCTACCTTTGTTCTTGTTTTCATGACTGCAAGCGTGAAAACTTTGATTTCAAAGTCATATTAAAATCATCACTAGATTGTTATGATCACTCTTGTCTATATGTTCATTGTGTTTCCAATTTAATTATGGTTATACAGTTGGCAAGAATCCAAGATCCTTTACTCATTTGGCATCTTTTTGTTGTTGATATGGCTTCATTCATTTTTTTTTTTAGATTGTGATGATATTATAGTGACTGTCATTGAGTCCTTAATACATTGGTGGTTTGATGTTCTATAGTCTTTCATCAATTTCCTTGACACATTGGTTTCATGAAAACACATTGACGTTGTGGTTAGACCCTTGGTGTAATCATTTCATACAACACATATGTGATATGATCGAACCCTTGATGTTGATTTTAAATCATTGTTTTGGTTTTGAAACTATGGAAACACTATTCTTATACAAATTTTTGGGTCGACTTACCATAGATTTCATTAATTGTTCGAGTGGCATTGTTTTTAACATATGCAATAGTCATTTGAATCACCATATTCACCGTTGGTTGCACATTGGGAAATGACTGTTTTGCATGGGATGATCTAGCTTCACCACCCTCGCACACTCGGGCATTAATTCCTTCCCCCTATCCCGGGTTAACTCTGTTGTTTTCGGGTAAGCCTGTGAGCTTTTCGATCTTGCGAATACCCTGTCCAAACCCTCGCCTGTCCACCCGGCTCACTATGTATTCCCGTCTATGGCACCTGTGGTGTGCATAGAGCCAAATGGTAGCCAAACACTCCTGCTATTCGACAATGCTCGTAAGGATTTGGAAAATGGTGGCTGGCTGGTATTTATCCAAAGGTTTGAGGGTTTCAACCTTTCGGTTGCCCAATAATTCTCTCTCACCTTCAATGGATGCAGGGCTAAGGTCCGAGACATACAACTTGAGCTCAATGAGGAATTCCTAATATTAGCTATAGGACTACCAACTACAGGGCAAAGGTGGTTTAAAAATTCCAAAGTAGACGAGGTTCCGTGGCCGCTATTATTCACATCGAGAAAGATTGTTTCTTGTGATAGAGGTATGCCTATCACTACCCTCAAACCCAGGTGTCACGATCTTTTGGCAATTGTTAAACAATTTGTGACCTGCGAAGGTTGTTATGGCTTGGTATTTCTGTATCATCTCCGGTTATTGCTGAATTTTATAGGCTACCCTTTGAATGTGCCACATTATCTCTTGCGTAGTCTGTACAAGATGTTTAAAAGATTCAAGCGTGAGAAGGCTGATAGTAGCCTTTTCCATCAAAGCTTGATCAAAGTCCTTGTCACCCACCATTTGAGCCTTAGCGGTGACTGTTGGCAAGCCTTCCTATCTAGGAATGGCTTTGCCACTCTCGAGTCTGCACAAGTGGACAAGGTTGTTGTTACTGAAACATTGGTTTGACCGGTCGTGCCACTTCATATCCTTCTACCCCTTGTCAAACCCTCAGATTTCCCTGACATAGACCTACCCGATACTGTGGACAACCCGTGTACTAAAGAAAATACTAAGGCCGTCAAGAGGCCTGTGAGGAAGAAAGACAGAAGTGATACTGCTGTCAACAGTAAGGAGAAGAAAAATGCTCGATGGATATCGAGATGTGCTAGGAACAAACCCAAGACAAACGTTGACCAGATGCCAATAGTGCTGAGAGAGGACTCAGACTCTGAAATTGAACGTTTCTTGACTGAGGAATACCCCTATTTCCATGGCCTATGCTATATGGAAACATATGACTATGTCTCTAACTTACCTCCGTGCCTCAAAAACGATCCTAAATTTTTGGGAATTAAGCTTCACAATGAAACCCATGGTAAAGTGAAAGAACCCTCGCCTGTGATGTCGAAGCCCAATCAATCACCATGTACCCAATGCAATGCCTGGCTAGAATGTTATTACACCGACATTCCCCTGTTTCAATCAAAGATAAAATCATTAGAGGAACGGGCAACAGTCCTGTCAAAGGAGAACGACAGGCTACAAGCCAATGAGAAGAAACAAAAAACCACCAGTTCAATTGTCTTCAGAAATGTCGAAGCAGCAATGACCTTTGTCAATTCAAAATTATCATGACTGAGTTGTTTTCTGATTGCCCAGGTATGTATTTCCATATTGATTTTGTTTTATGAGTTGGTTCGAATTAATATAACGGATTGGATTTTCTTTTGATAGCTCTATTCGTTTTGATAGATTCAAAATGATTCTGTTACTTTCGTTTTACCAAAATAATTTTGTTATGAATCATGAGTGGGAATTTTTTTTGCTAAACTCAGACACAGCTACGATTTAGTTAATACGATTTTATTGTTCTCAGATTAGTATAAATGATTGGTTTGTTTTCGATTCTATTTGGTTTGCTTTCGAAATAATTTTGTACGTTTGAAATTAGGGTAGTCGATTGGGTTTGTTTTCGTTTAGTTCTGTTCAAATAGATTTAAGGAATGATTCTGTTTTGTTTCCATTTTAGATTATGATTGCATCCAACCTGTACAGGAGATTTATTTGCTAAAATCAGACACAGCTATGATTTGGATTGATACGATTTTGTTGTTTCTGGATTATGACGGCTCTGAGTTGGTTCAATTTATTTCTTATGGTTTGATTTTGAGACGATTCTGTATGCTTCAATTAGCATGGTATTTTACGTATGCAATGCATCAATATCAGAGATTGGTCTGGTAAATACAATGCAATTTATTGATTCGAAAAAACAACTCTGTTAGTTTTGGATTTAAAAACGATTTTGTTAATTTTTGAGTCGACATAAAATATTGCATTTATGAATGATTTGTTTGATCGGTTACAGTTCGTGTCGATTGAAATTGATTCATGAAAATGATTTCATTGGTTTCAAATTTTCTAAACGATTTTGTCGTCCCTAGATCGTTTCGATTCATTCCCGTTTGACTCGATTCGCGGACAATGCTGCGTGCATTGAATTAGCATGAGTTGGATTTGATTCAAAGTTAGATTTGATACGACTCTGTTAGTTTGGATTTAAACGATTCTGTTGAGTGTTGGATGGACATATTATGTCTATATTAAATTCTTATCAGAGATTTGCTTGATATTCGTTTAGGGTCTGTTTTAATTGAAATAGATTGAAATAAGATTTCATTTGCTATCGATTAGCATATAAGTTGTGGTTTAAATGATTCGTTTTGTTTTCAATTAGAAATTAAAGATTTGAATATATTTCTGTTAGTTTTGATAGATTTAAAATGATTCTTTTTTCAAATTAGACCAACTACAGAATCGTGAGATTCTGTAGCTAGTCTTAAAATTTAGATTTTTGTTATTTTTACAAATAAAATATCATCTAAACTTGTCTATTCTTGTCCACTTTCAGGTGCATACGAATTTCAATGACCAATGGGACATGCTATGGAATTTTAGGAGATACTTTTGTGATATAGTTTTGTTATAGTTTGTTAGCTTTAGTCAGGAATAGAAACTTGGGAGATTATCCCCAGATTTTTTGTAAACTGTTTTTGATAATTCCCACAGGGATGTTTTACCCTGTGGTCTTTAAATACTTGTTATTTTTTGTAATGAACCCATCATCATCACGATTGGGAGAACTAGACTATGGATTTATAATACAGACTGGGATAAAAGTTGATGTCTTGTAACAGCTTTAGCTTTCAATATATCAAACTTTTATTTCAAGTTTTCTTCATATCAGTTTGCAATCAATTATCGACTACTTTAGCTATCATAATTCGTTGCAGGTTGATGTGATTTGGTTTATGTGTCGTCCATATCTGATTTTCTCTTATTTTAAAGTACAACAATTACCTTGCTTCAATTTAATGAATTAAAGGTTTATCTTCTTCGTTAAATGAATCATTTCGTACAAATCTTTGCAAACAGATTTATCTAAATGTGATGATTTGTAAATTATAAGTTTGTTGTAATTTTTTATGTCTTGTTTGTCCTGTCATTTATATTTGAAGAGCACAACTGCTTCCTGTTTACGAGAAGCTTGTGGAGAATCTGGTGCGGGTTTTCTCCCACCAAACTGCTAAATCGACTATTACATGCAGGACAAACTTGAAGCGTTACTTCAGGTTAGTTTGCTATTTGTTATTTGATAGTTAATTTATTAGTGTTATTTAAGTAGTTTATATATATATATATATATATATATATATATATAGTTTAGATTCTTAGTTTCTTAGCTTAGATAGTTTTCAATTTATTTCTTTCTCATAAAATTATAAAAATAAAAAAACAATAGTTTTGTTGTCTTAGGACAGTTTACAAATGATTTTTGCAGGTTTTCATTTAAATCTGTAATATGTAAATATTGTATATTTGTAATTGGATCTAACTCTGTTGATAATTGAACATTTAATTTTATAGAATTATTGCTATATAGCATAGATAATATACTGTATATATTTAGTTCAGATTTGTTTATTAGTTTGCTTTCTTTAGATTAGTTCCTTAGTGTTCATTTTCCTAGGACTTAGATCGGCCAACAGAGCCGTTAAACCCGTCAGGGTGGATCATCCCAAATGACTTGGGTTATTTAGACAACCCCGGACTGGACCCACTCTTCCAGTTGGCGAGCGTTCATTTTTGCCCGTCAACAAAGAGGTAGGCAAGAGAGTTTCAAGATAGTCTCAGAGTTAGTTCCCAATGGAAAGTTTATGGAGTTCATTAACCTTAGATTAACCATACATACTTCATGTCATCTTTGTCTACAAGTAATGCAAGGATGATTTTAGGGGCTAAATTTCGGTCATGGGCTAATTTTCCAAGGTTTTTCCCCAAAAAAGATTCTCTATTCTAAAAATAATTCGCCCAAATTCTATAGGATAAAATTATTTTACCTTACAAATCGCCAAAATTTTATACAAACTATATAAAATCCTTATAAATTACAATAATTTTACAAAAATATTGCTAGACATTTATAGTTGGCATATGAAATATCAGTAAGATTCACCAAGGTTTCTACATTTTAAAATAATTTTTCATCCTTAAAATCATCCCTAAAGTAATGTTGTACATCAGGACAATTTTAAATTTATTATTTATTTTTTGTCATATTATCATCCTCGCTAGGTAGAATGCCCCACTGTCAGCAAGCCTGTTCAGTACTCCAGTGGGTTTACCTAGTCATACCACAGGCCGATACCCACTGTCAGTAGACCTATTCAGTATCCCGATGGGTTACACTCTTACACCCTCAGAGACTGGCCCTCCATCTTTTAAGATTTTAGTATAAGATTGCTTATGCAAGAGGATGGAGGGACAATTCTGAAAATAACTTTTTCTTTCTTCTTTTCGATTGGGATGGTATTTATGCTAGAGAATGAATTTACGTTATATTCCTTAGTGATTTTCTTGATGTAAGGGGTACTTAAGCGGACGTGGCCTATCTAAAGATATGATATAATCAAGCTATTTAGTGTGTAGTGGATGGTACCATTGAGAAAGAACAGAAAGGTATCTCTAGGCTCCACTCACTTTCTTCTTTTGTAATTTATTGTGATGTTTCCATGACTAACCACTAATCATACCTCCTTGTTACTCTTTAATAAAGATACTTTACTTACTTACTCAAGTTTCTTGGGGAAACTGTATCAGAGACCTCTAAGCTTGATGGTTATGGTATCACTTCCTTATATGGTGGTGAAGATTTTGAAGAGCAACTTGTTTTTAAAATGCCTTGAGAACAAGAAGATGAAAATCTTTGCAAAAACATGGCTAACAAGTCATTATTCATTTGATGCTTAACAACCAACAAGGTCCAACTGTAACAATATTTTTGAAGAAAATCCTTCTTTTATATTTCTTTGGAATTTTCTACCCTTGGTGATATAAAGACCTTTAGATATCTCTAAAACTATTTGCAAAAGCCACACTCTAAAATATAATAAACTAAGGAGATCAATGAGATCAAGTCATAGGAACATGTATCTCATAGTTCATTTATTAAAAGAAAATGTAAAATGAGTCTGCATTAGACTTTAAGCTAAACTAACAATATGCATCTTTTATTTACTATCCTACCCTACCTAAAAATAAAGGGAAAATATTTATTCAAGTGTAAGAACTCTTCCAATGTAACCATGTGCGGAGCAAGATATGAAACATACTCATATCAATATATGAAAAAGTTACCGCAGTGATTTCCTAGATATGAAGAACCAACCAACCTACGTGTTTTGGAATCAGAAGGTGTTGAAGAAGAGAAGAGTATTGTGGCCTGATGACCTCTTGAAACCAAATTTCAATGTAATCTTGATGTTCATCAACAATAATTTCTATGTTATCCTTCATCATGCTATGAATATACTCTTCTTTTGGATGATTGATTTCTGAAGTACATAAAGGATATGTTGAGATGGATGTTGAGAACTCCTCAATCTCAGGTCTTAGTGATTTCTCTCCACCATAGGTAGTCGATTAGTTTTCAGCTTCCTTCACAGTTTGGCAAGGAAGATCATTTTGTATCTCATAGGACCTTGATTCTTCTAATATTTCTAGAGAGGTAGATACACTTTTGGCTGCTGCCAAAATATGTTCTTCTTTAAAAGAAGAAATCCTGATTGTTGCTAGGATTTGAGAGAGTTCTTCCAAACCAATGGTCATCTTCGAATTCATTCTCCTGGTGGTGGTAAGGAAACAAAGGTTGTGTTGTTTGATTCTATAGAGGGATTGAGTGGTCTTGTCTCATGTCCCACTATTACTGATGCTTCGAATTTTGTTCTATAGTGGTCTCTGCATTAGTCTCTTCAGAGACTACTTTAGCTCTTTGAGTTGAGCTAGCTCCTGTTTTTCGGTATCGGTCTGCGGAGCTTATTAGTGAAACGTTCGTTCCCCCAAAAAGGTAAGAAGGAACCTTGGTTGAAAGGTCTAATTTAGATTTAATGTATCTACCTTTTGGATCTCTAGGTCTATTCATGAAAGAAAGAAAAAACAAAAGAAAAAGATACCATTTGGTTTCTAGGTCTATTCATGAAAGTAAAAAAAAACAAAAAGAAAAACTACCATTGGGTTTGGGGGAGCCTGCAATAGCAGATGCATAGGTTCTTACCTCTTGTGTTAAAGTCCCCCCACCACCAATCTAATTCTAAGGTCTTGGAATGATCTATTTCCTAACTACTTCTTACCTTGAGACAACTCCCCGACAACGACGCCAAAAATGATGGGTGTTCTATATTCACTAAAAACACACTAAAAACCCTCAATTAAATTGTCAACCCAGGGTAAGTAAACTTAGAGTTGTGGAAAAATATATGCCAAGGTAGAAGGGCTGGTAGTAGTATAGTCTAACTAAGGAAGTGGCTATCTAAAGGCTAATCTATTCAAGCAAAGCTATCTAACGGGAAAAACCTACTAAGAAACTTTAAAATAGGTAACCTAAGTACTTTTGGACCAAGGATCGATGGATAGTTCTACGAAAGCAAGTAAAAACCCTATGTAAAGCAAACTAGTTCATAACAATAAGAAAAAGCAACTATTAAGCATAACAATGAGCAAATAACAAAAGCAAACTACTTTAACTTGCCAACCTAAATTCAATGAGAAACTACCCTATGAAAGCAAGTAAATAAACAAGCCAACAACTATTCTATTAAAGAAAATAAGCAAGTAATCAAAACAACTAACTAACCTATTAAAGCAAGTAAACAAAACAACTAACCTATTAAGGAATGTAAACAAATAAGCAAAACAACTAGCTAACCTATTAAAGAAAGTAAACAACTAACTACTCTAAGATAACTTCTACTGCAAGTAAAAACTTCTCATTGAACAACTATCTAGCCTAAGAGGCAAGTGGACTATATTCAAACTTCAAAACTATGTCTAATTCATAAAAGGAAATCTATTAAATTGAAAGCAAGAAAGACTAGCAATTAAACTTTAATATATGATAAGAAAAACTACTCTTTAATCTATTAAAACAAAAGACTATCTATCCTACAACAACAATAAAACTATCTTCTGATCTATGAAAGAAAGAAACTATATCTTTTCATCTACAAAAGAAAGAAACTATCTTTTGATCTATGAAAGCAATAAACTATCTTTTAACCTATGAAAACTCAAATATAATGTTGGTTTGTGTGAATGTCTCTGATGTCGTATGATATCTCAATGGCACTTGAAAACAAAGGATAATTCAAGAAGTATAAGCTCTACACTGATCTCAATAGCAAAGTGAAAGGTATGGATTAAACAATCCAATGAGAATTTATCCATTACGGAAACAATGTTAATTATCCTGCATATTGATGAAATTATTAAGCATCAACAATATAACAAGATCAAAATTGTACTTCTATGCTATGTAAACAAACTTCATAATTAAATTCAATCATTAACTAAGAAATATAATTGCAATCTAATTCTAGGAAATGAACTGCATAAAGTCAAACTATGCTATATCTATCTTAACAATTCAAAGTGCAAGAAAGAAAATGTTTAAAAACATAAATTAAAACATGGTTCTAGCATATGGAAAGTAAACTAATGAATAAACTAATTAACAACTAGTTAGCAAAATCTAGATGACAATTAAATAGGCAATAGAAACTGAAACTAACCCTATCCATCCACCGAAGCCTTGGTTAAAGAAAGCATGAAATAAAAATTTGTTCTACTCTGTTTTAATTTCTATTTTAAATTTGATTTTAAAAGCATAAATAAAATTCAATCTAACATCTAATTGCACACGGGGTTAGTGTATGAGTTTGCAAACTCGATCCTAACTATGAAATCCTTCATACTAACCTGCAAAAAGAGAATTAAAATAGTTAAACTACAACAACAAATTAGATAACAAAGAAATAAAGGAACAATTCATGTACAGGAAACAAAAAAGACATCTAACCTACGAAATGCATAAATAACACATAGAACAGTTACCATATTGTTGGTGGGCCTCCCAGCAAGTCGTAGTCACTTATCAAATGCACACCACGAGCCCAACAAAATGATTTCACCATTAAAACTTGAAAATCACAGTCTTATACAATTATGGTAATTGAAAAATGAAAAAAACAGAGGAAAACGTTTTTATCTCTATCCTCTACTTTGTCTACTGCTCCTTAGCTATTGTATGACTGCCACGGTGGTATTTATAAGATTTACAGACCAAGTGGTCGACCACAGGAGGTCTGAGCCACTTCTAAAAATGTCAAATTACATTAATGGTGCCCTTATTGCGGAAATGGAGTGAGATAATAATCACCCTGCTCAACAACCTAAAATGAGTTGTCAAGAGTTTAGTAGCTGGAGGGGATAAGCATGACCAAAACCCACATTCCTGATTCTCCCATCACTGGACGCCAATACCATAACTGTGAATTTGACCACCGTTTTTGTGAAGGATGCGGTGTTGGACACAGTGCCTGTAACGATCACCTTCGTTACCATGACAAACTTCTTGACAAGTAATATATATATATATATATATATATATATATATATATATATATATTTAAGAAAGAGAAAAAACAATGTGTGCACGTGTGTACAAGGGTAACAAACATATTTGACTCTGCGTCACCACCCGACGATGAACAAGACGCATACAATGATGAACACAACATGACAACCTAAGACGCACATCAAGTATCTGCATGCAAAGAATGACCATCAATCAACAAATAAATAAGACAGACTACCTACCCATCCTACCCTGCAATGGTTAGGACCTCCAAGACACATAAGCAATGGTCAAGCCCAGGTTCCCATCAATTTTAACCATTTAAGGTCTTAGGGCTGACAACTTTTCTAAGGAACATGGAGGTGTCTACATCCCTCCCTACACAAGCAGACCAAGCAACTAAACGATTACCAACAAGTACAACAAATTAAAAGAACAACCACGTCCTCTATGGAAGGCGCAAGTCAGAAGGACTCCGACAACGACCAAACATGGTTAAGACAAGGCATTGTCTACGACTCCATTGGTATTAATTATAGACCAAATTCTCCATTTAAATTCCAATAATTGACGTGTTACCCAATCCACCCTTTGGAAATAATGTAAATTCAAATGATTTCTATTCCTCATTTACTAACTCATAATAATTGATTGCTCTTAGTTCAATGACATTACATTTTTGTTAACAAATCCAACAACTTTAACAACATTACCCTGAAATAATAACCACATTACATTTTTATTGCAGTAACTCTGTGAATAAATTATTAATCTCATTACACCATCTATGTTACCAATACCATAAAATTTCAATAACATTACCACCGCAACATCACAATTTATATTATCACAACAATATCAACATTGCATTTTATATTTCCATAACCTTGCCAATAAAATAACATTAAAGTTACATCACAGTAGCATTACACATCCCTATTAAAATAACAGTCTGTTACAGTACCTTACATTAACTTTCCATTTCATTGCATTACTTTCCATTCCATTTCATTCCATTACTTTTCATTAACATTTCATTACATTACCTTACATTACATTCCATTCCATTCCATGAAGAAATTAAACACAATAAATTAGAGACAAGAACAACAACATGGCGGAAAAGGCATAATAGACAACACATTATTTATTCACTCCAATGTTACATATTTATAGTACAATGGGTGATGCCACCTCATAGAGAGATTTGCTCTGGATCCTAAAATCATGCATGATGACTAGGCTAGGAAATCTTAACTAACTCATTAGTCATCACTTGAGGATATATTACTAATATCCTAAATGAATAATACAAATATAGGTGAAAATTTAGACTTGGTGATTGGTAAAGGTAAGCCATAGGCTAACAATCCCCCCCTCAATCACAAGTCCAATCAATAATACCAGCAATAAAGCATAAACTGGTATCAATTTCAAGTCTTCATACTGAAACTCCTGAGTTGAGCCTCAATGAAGAATTGCCTGAAAAACTACCAATCTGGATGCTGAACATGTTCATTTGAAATGAACTGGAAGAGAGCTGAGATATGGAAGTGAACAGCTGAAATATCTTAACATTCCCTGATTGCTTGACAATTTGATCATTTTACCAAGTATTTTAGCTAGAAGAATCTGATGTCTTTTGCTAATTGGTGAACATGTAGTATCACCACTCAACTATCAGTGTATAACTGAAAGTGCTCTCTGAATCTGTGGTTTGGGATGACCACTAACCAATTGATACCATGTATCTGATGGTTTTTGGATAACCACTAACCAATATTGACACTTTTACGTGTCCAATAACATCCCAATGTATCATGTGTATGATTCAATTGCAAGTCATTTAACCATAATCTTGCCAAAGTATGCCGTCTCTGGAAAATCTCACTATGTAATCATGTGAGCCAAGATGCATGCAAATTGTTTACTTAATGTAAACTCTAATCTGATGAGAGTGAACCAAGAGAAGTGAGTCAGCTTCTAGTTTGACACATCCCTGAAAATGCCTGACAACTCAATCAAATGTCACGCTGCAATGCAGAAGGATCCTCTTGTCCTCTGCTAGGTCGAATGACCATCTATGTGAACCAAATGTCCACATCATTGCTCTCAAAATCAAAATCAAACATCCCAATTATGTATGATTCAATTTAAACTTATTGAACCATAATTCTGTCAAAGTCTGTCATCTACAGACCGCAGTTGCCCATTTGGAAAATTTCATGCCCATCTGGCATACTTGATGTTTGTTGTTGTCGAAACTTTCTGTCTGACAACCATCTTCAATTCCATAATCAATTCCCCCATTTGTCAGCTGAAAGGAGAGACCATAAGTGGTTTCATGAACCATCTTCACTGGAATTTTGAACTCCCCCCCTTTGGTGCATGAGAGTTACATCTTTGTACTACCCCCTTCTAGGCTCAAGAGAGTACCATACTTGTTCCATTTGAGTACAACACAAAGTGGGCATGCAGAAAAAACCACATGTTATCTCATCCCGTGAGGGCCATGCTTGAAAGCTACTCCATAAGGGGACCACTTATGTGAGGTACAAAAACATTATGTACTACAAGATTGGTCTTTACTTGATATTGAATTCTACGGTAAGACTTATATAATCGCTTGGTTGTTGATGACCATTTCCAAGGATCAATCCACTCATAGTGAATCTTCAATCTTACAGGTTTCTTCAGTGTTGAACATCTATCTGAAGAATGGTTATGCTTGCCACAATGCTGGCAAGGATGGAGATCAAAACACTGATTCTCCTTGTGAACAACTCAATTACAATGTTGGCACTTATCATTCTGATTCTAAACTTGAACATGTGAAGTTGAAGCTTCTTGAAGGATTCCAGCACTTTGGAACTTGATTGGTCTGGAATAATCAGGAATATGAAAGGTAAATTCCTTGTCATATCCAAGTCCTATTCTATTCTTGTTGTAGATGATTTCTTCCCAAGGTCTGATGATGGGCTTGGAAAGAGTATTCTAAACATGTTTCTTTGAAATCCGTGGAAGTGGGTTTACTGCATGTTGATGCATCATTGAAAGGTTTTCTTCATTAACCTCA
>ML777551.1:813884-838707 GCA_009831015.1 Picea engelmannii
TCATGTATTTAGGACGGGAAAAGCATCTTTTTATTAATCTCAATATGAACCAACTTACAATGATTATAGAGACCGACCACCGTTCCTTGATCCTGATCCTAGGATCCTCCTCTTCTTTTGTCCTCCAACTGCTTTGCTTGAATTCTCCTAAATCTTTAGGCAAGGCTAAAGGGTTGGGACAAAATGGACTTGGCAATTTGGCAGAGTTTCTTTGCTATGATTTTTCCTCCTTTGAATAGTACCCCTACCCCTCCTTTTATAGGCTGGAAGAAGCTAGGGTTTTAGGCGAACTCTCGGCCATGCATGGCTGGGAGTTCCAGTTAACTGACAAAAAGCTCTTCGTCCCGGCGGAAAATTTCCTGATTTTTTGCTTTGTTAGGTAAACGCGGGTTGTAGTGGGCCAGCTAGCGTTCACACGCGTGCTGCAGAAGGCCTGCCAACGTCCCAACGCGCCCAGTGTTAAGTTAGGGCGTGGGTTACTTGATTGAGGAGGTTTTTGAAGAGTTTGTTCAGCATGGCTTTGGCAAGGAAAGGAAATGAGTAGGCCTGATGCTAGGTAAGAAGGGATAGTGCAATTTAGGGTTATAACAACAACTACTTAGCAAGTATGTGTTGCAATTTAGGTCAAACTCACCCCATTTTGGTCAAACTAGTGAGTTATTTCTGAATTTGTCGTGTTTTTCAATGTTATCACTAAACTTATCAAGTTACTGTTGAGTTTAATTTCTAATATTTGTCACAAGGGGCTTGAATGATTGGTTAAGCGGGTTTGGTGATATACCCCCTCCACCAGGATTCAATTTCCCAAAAGTGTGACGTGTTTAGCTTCTCCTAAAGGGAGGAGACATGGCCACATATTAGCTTGGTGTACACAATGGGAAAAGTTCCTAGTACCTAGTGTTGTCGAAATTATACTTCGTTATTGATTGGGCAATGATCATAGTGAAAGGAAGTTCCCAAAACTCTTTTGAGTTTATGTTCCATGATTTTTTAATAAGGTGGTTTAAGTTCCCAAATTGTCAATGGGGACATAATTGGTTGGTCAAGTAGGGGTGGTGATATAACCTCCACCAGGTTTCAATTCCCCAAACACATGACATATTTATTTAGTCCAAGCGGGGCAGTAGGGGATGGATGCACAAAGGCCCGATATAGCCCCCACGAGGTTTCAATTCCCCAAACATGTGACATATTTAGCTAGTCTAAGGGCGGTGGTAGGGAATGGTTACACACAGGCCCGATTGACGTAGGTGATGAATAAAGTTCCTAGACCCTAGGGTCATTGGAATTTCACCTCGGTGTTGATTGGGTAGTGATAATGGTGAAAGGAAGCATTCAAAAGTTTCCTTTAAGTTCCTGAATTTTGTTGAGTTCGCGTTTCGGGATTTTTCAAATAAGCTGACTTAAGGCCAAATTTTGCACCAAGTAGACTCCCCATTTTAGAATCGCCGAGTTTTTTCCCAGTCCAAATCATGCGACTTTGATTCAATCTGTCTTGAACAAGGATTTTTAAACGGACAACTCCATGAAAATTGCAAAATAGAATAATGCATTTACAAGAACAAATCAACTCCAAGAAAGATGACCATATATCAAACAAACATAAGCTTCTCGCCCATACCATTAATCTGTCATTTAGACCTATTATGTCTCTCAATTTTCCATGTAATAATAATGGTCTCTCCTACAACATTTCCACGCAAGGAGATGTTTATCCATCCCGACTCTTCTCCCCGTATGACATAGTCACCAATATTTGATGCTCTTCCCAGTAACTGTAGAAAAATAAATCATTTGTGTTCATACAGACACCATATTCATTCTCCAAGGTTCACTTGAATTCTTAATAACAAAACCTAACACATGATATATACAAAATGGAGGAATATCAACCTGGGGTTCTCCAACCAGGCCTATTTCAATCAGACATACTATAGATCTTTTCCCCATTCCGTTCAAACCAATTATAAGGTTGATTCGTGACCTTGGACTGGATTTTATGTGGTCGTAGGTCATGAAGTTGTGCATCTCAATTTTGACTATGTTCCCCAACAAATAATCATCTTCTCCCTTGGACAGATAAAACAATAGATTGCAAAAATTAACAAATGAAAAAATAATTGCACTCTATTTTCTTCACATTATCCATATTTCTTCTTTAAAAGGCATTAAAACCCTGAATGCAGTCCCTGAAAGTTGTAGAGTGAATATTTTTAGAGAAGAAAAAAGGGGATTGTGGGAAATATTGAATGCATACCTCTTGAAAGATCTTTGGCCCACTTGGAAGGTGGCTGATTGTTCGTACCCATTGCTACATACCCCATTGTTCGATTAGATTTTGTTTTAACGCTATGTTTGCACGACAATGCAAACTCTTCTATTCTCTCCTCTGCAATATGTTTTGATACTAAAACAATTAATATTTTCTCTATAAACAAAATAATGAATATGTTCCATTATTAACACAATTAGAAGCTTAGGGTTGGGCTAAGCGTGTTCAATGACTTTTAGTGCTAAGTCGATATCATATTTTGTATTTGGTTTGTGATGATGTAGCTATCAATTAAATTGTTACTTTGTGAAATTGTATAGAAAGTAGGAATGCCATACAAATATGTTTTTTTTTTTATAAATAAAATTGTGATTTTTTTTTATAAGCATAGTGTGAATAGTGAGCTTTTTTCTGTTTTTTGAGAAACTTCTTTTTATCATTTCACCCTTTAGTTGGTTTAGGTTTTTATTTTTATACAGTGTGCACGTGTGACTAAGAATATTGATGGGTTGTATGCATGTGCCATGTATATGAATAAGGATATTTGGGGAAAATTATATGCAATATCTTGAAATTATTTCTACAATTAGTATGTGACTAAGAATAGTTTGGCATTGTATGTGCACAAGAAAGGTTGCAATTCCCAAGGGGAACACAATGGAAATGATAATCAAAATGAAAGGTCCCATTACCCCTTTAAATTTAGTCTTTCCTATTTACAGGAGCCTGATTTCAATTTGCTTATTCAAAGATTGCTTTAAGAATGAACATGCTCTATGTCTCAAAATTGTGTTTGCTGTTAAAGAGATTCCAAGTGATTATACATAATATCCATATGATTTGCTTCTTAATCCTATATGATTTGATGAGAGACCGATTGGATTTTTCGATGGTGTTGATGCAAGATGTGAATGTGGTGTTGGTATAGTATTAAGGCTGAATAGGTCTCATTACTACAGACTATTTCTAGCTATTGGTCATGGAAGCAACATTAAAGATGAACTTCTTGGCCTTTGGGGACATTTATCCTTTTCCTCTTATCTTCACATCTATGATATTATGGTGGTTGGGGATTCAAATATTATTCTTGATTGGTTTGAGGGCATATCTCGGCTTCAGGGTCTCTCTCTCCTTACCTAGAAGCACAAAATTTTGGAGCTAAAACATCAATTCTCTGGATCCAAAGTTTTCATGTACATAATCAATTCAATACGTTGGCATATTATCTATCAAAGGATGTGTGGTGCAAATCCCCCCATTGTTTAACAACAACAGACTAGATCAATATTTTCCATGCATATTCCATTGAATCCACCTGAGATGTGTGTTGTTGTTGCTTCTTTGCATAGAAAACATGAAATAGAACCAATAGAGAAAGGAGTGTACATGATCCTAAACCCACATGAGATGTGTGATGTTGTTTCTTCTCTACATAGAAACCACGAAACATAACTTGTTGCTTCTTTGCATAGAAACCACGAAACAAAAGCAATAGAGAAAGGAGAGCACATGACCCTATGGACACCTTGAGAGTATCCTAGTTGGAGTGGGAGGGAAAATTAAAATAAAACATAAGAAGCATGCCTTTTTCCCATGAACAATGGAGAGCTTTGAAATTGTAGCCAAACTAACCAACTATGTCATTTGATTTAATTCAAAGTTATTTATATTTTTTTTCCATGATCTTTTCATATGAACCCTTTAAGGCTTTTTATATTTTTCATGTTAACACCATGGAAGAATCCTAATGATTAATACGATTAAAGTGGTCATTATCATCAATATGTTATCATATTTGGGCTTGAACTTCAAACTTTTGCAAAGTGGTAGAATAAGAAGATTTGGATTTTCATGGCAAGTACATTTTTTAATGAATTGTTTTTTTAATTTTAGTTGGAGGTGTTCATAAAGGTAGTTGTGGCCTACTACATTATGGTTGATTGATTCTAGGATAAATATTTTTTTTTTCTTGAATTTATTCTTACTTTTCATGTGAACTATGTGAGTGTCTTATGTGAATGCCAATAAGAATAATAATTACATGAATCATAACATTAGATACATATATCTTGTGGCTTTTTGGAATAGTTTATGTAGCTATAAAATTAATTTTCCTCCTATCACACATTGGTTGTGAGGACTCATCCACAACATCATATAAGCCTCAATATAACATGATCCTTATGTTAGAAGGTGCATGCAAAGAGGTAGTGCCCCCCTACTAACATAATATTAGTTTTGTTGCAGGGTGATTATGATTGTTGGCTTAACCTTCCCCTACCTCCTTTGTGTGACATATGTACGTGTGAATAATAAAATGAATAACAACAATTGAATATGGCTATCTTGTGGAATATTGGAACAACTTATACAATTATAAAATATCATTCTCTTCCTTCTTTTGCATCGGGATGATGAGCGCTCAAGCATATATTGATGTTCATTAGGCACTAAGATTCTCACCATGACTTGGGACTTCAAAATCTTGATATATCATTGTGTTGAGAGAAACATTTCATAGAAAGGGGGTGGGGTGATGATCAACATTGTGTTTGTGTGTATATGTATAGCATCATAAATAAATTAAAAATATATAGTTGATGTCAATACTTTGATCTCGAGTCAACACATATCTCTTTATTGATGTATATTTCTCTTATATTATCACATTTATATAATTTTTAACATTCTACATTGTCATAGATCCATGTTAACCTTGGACCCATTAAGCATTGATACAAATAAAAAATAATTGAAATGAAAATGTCAATATAGTTAAATAGTCTTTGGTGTTAGAAAATGCAGTATTTGTGTTGTCAATTTCGTGTCATTTTCTGAAGTCTAAAAGAATTATAATAAGATGGAGTCTAAAATCTAAATTCTAAAGCCATGAAAATGAGTGCTCGTATTAGGATATTTAGACACTTGAGAGTTGGTTATGATCAACTTGGTCTAGTTTGTTATTAGGTAAAGTGTGTTTCTTTAGTGTGCTTTTGTAACTAACTATTTTGATAGTCATGATTTTGTTCTAGACATAAATTGATATGACAGTTCTTCTTCTCGATATCAATAACACTTTATCCATGACTCGACACCTGATTGGTCCATTATATTTATTTAAAAAGCATGGAGGGTCATTTGAAAACAATCAATTGTTGAAAGATGCCCATGCAATCTATTTTATTTTTGCATTAAAATGTTGGTTCATGTTGCCATGTTGACGGGACCATGAATTGTTTCCCTCCTTGAGGGTTTTAACCACATAAACACTGGTACACTAATATTAGTTTTGTGTGAGTGAGGTGGATGCTACTTTGTAACACCGATTTTTTGGCAACCTTTTTTATTTGACTCACACCCGTCCTAATATTTAATTTGTTGTTGGTCTTGTTGCCTAGTACATGTAAACATCCCATGAGATCCATTGGAAAGCAACACATAGGATACTTCAATCATAATGGGTGTTGGTATCATTCTAGGTGGTGGAGCCTCTTACTGCAAAGGATCATCCTGAGGTTGCTGCTCATCTGGAGCACTGCCATCAATGCCTAAAACTAAAGAAAGACAATTTTCAAAGATAAGACTTTCAAAGGGAACATTTTCATATTAAACAGTAGTAGAAAACAAGAATAACCTAAACAAATGCAACATGAATTCAAATAACCAGAATAGTAGTGATGTGAGTTATAAGAATTAACAAGAACATTGTGAACAAAAGAAAACAAGCGTAGTTGAGTAGAAATTAGAGTCAAACAAATTATTGAATTCTTTTGTTACAAACAACACTGACAATATCATTAACCACCATTTATAACAATATTGACAATATCATTAACCACACCTTTCCATTAGCGCAACTGAACCCTCCAATTTCCCCAAGCTCGTCATCATACTTCCTGGAGTCATTCTTTACATCCTCCAGAAGTAGTTGAACTTGGGCCAACATCAGATATCTGGGATCATTTTCGAAAGTATGAGTCCCATGTTCGACACATCGACCACACTGAGAGGGGGGTGAATTAGTGTACGGATATTTTTAAAACTTCCCCTTCACAAAACTCCTTAGTTAACAATCACCAATTACTCATCACTTATTGATGTCATTTATAACCAGGCAAATGTGAACATACATCAACAACATATACCAACAACAAATATCATCAATAAGTCATCACCACAAGGAACACAAAGAACATAAGATGTATGTACAATTTTATTTTTAATACGAACTACAATCCTTGGGTTATCAACAACAACTGAATAGAGTTACACCTCCACAAGAGCACCAACTCTACAATGAAAGAGTCATCTTACACAACTCAACACCAACTAAGAAGAGGAATCAATCCTCAACAGATACCAATATGTCAACAGGTACGCAACCTGTTAGTAGCGTAGCACACATATGTATGCGTCCTACCAAAAGTACAACTCACGTATGCACGTGGCCAATCTGTACTACAACCTGCGTATGCCTTTTAAGTAATTAGGGTTTTCTCTCTATGAAAAACTCAAACCCGTTGCATCCTTCAGTCACATATACTTATGTCTTTCATTTTCCAATCAAAACACATCTATTCTCTCCCACAACTTACTCATGCTCCTCAACCATACAATATGAATGTTACTTAATCATGTATAAGCAACCAATATACTATGGAAATCATATCAGTACTGAACCATAAGAGTGATACTCAATCTATCAATCAACCAACATAACCATATCACAATATCCATACCAAGAATGCCTTAAGCATTCACCATACAATAAACAAGAGTATCCATCAAGATAACTATGTAACCATACCAGAGTTTCTATGGAAGATCTGAGCCCATAGAATGCAGATCTAAAACTTTCTTTAGACTTCAAGAACCTGGCATCAACTCACACTCAAGTCTCCATGACTTCATCCAACTGTACATGCTCTATCCCACTATTTCTCACGTACTCCTTCAAAAACTAGGGTTTCTGAACTTCCAAAACTTTTTCCATCATGATCTTAGACTTACGAAAATTTTGATGCGTCCATGAGATCCTTCAGTCATTCTCTGTCTCAGAATAGATCTTCAAGCTATGTTCAAGAGATTATTTTCATAGGAGACCCTTGATTCTTATTTATACTCTCCAAGTAGCTTCCTTAGAAGCATCTTCTAGGCCACTTTGTCCACATAGTCACCTATGCCTAACTTTGTTCAATTTTCCACTTGTCCATGTATCCAATAACCACATGACCACTTAACCCATTTTCCTCATTTTAGGGTTAACCTTATTATAAACACTTTCCATAATTAGAAATTTCTCCATTTACTTTATTATTTAAATAATCCTCCTTGACTTTGTCACTTCACTTTAAATAATCCTCTTTGACTTTGTCACTTCACTTTATTATCTAAATAATCCTTTTTGATTTTGTCACTTCACTTTAATATTTAAATAATCCTTTTTGATTTTTTCACCTAACTTTATTATTTAAATAATCCTCCTTGACTTTGTCACTTCACTTTAAATAATCCTCTTTGACTTTGTCACTTCACTTTATTATTTAAATAATTTATTCTTTGCAAGAACTTTGACTTTCTTTGATTGTTTTGGGCTTCAAGCCAACATATGAGGGTCCTTCAACTTCGTAGGGCCATAACTCTCAAACTGTGAGGAGTTATGTGATGTTCCACATACCACCAGAAATGGCTTGACAAGAACTATCCATATAGGATAGTTTCACTGAAAAATTCATTGATATTCATCTCATTATTCCATAATTAAGAATGGGTTCTCTAACCATACTTCTAGGATAACTCAACCACAAAGTTTCTTCCCGTGAGGGATTTCACCATAAGGGGACCACTTTGGAGTTCATCGCAAAGCGTATTCCCATGAGGGATTTCACCATAAAGGGACCACTTTGGAGTTCATCCATTTGTACAGCCATGACATGACAATAATGAGTCATCTTTACATCAATCCAACTATGCATCATATATCAATGACAACTCATTGATCCATATTCATCTATGCATACGACTATGACTCCTCTTGACATCAATCTATTGACATCAAGGTAAATACATGATCCATCAATCACTACATCAATATACTATGACAAGACATTATTCCTTTGACATCAATCCTTTGGCATCAATGGGAACATGATCCAACATCCCCAGTATCATTTTCTAAATAGAATAATATTTTCCATGGGGCTCTTTATGGTATGGGAGCCATTGGAAAATGAGTTAAGGCCATTCAAGGGTGTGAATTATCACCAGATCGTAGAGAAACAATGTGTTTTTCTTCCATATTTTGTACTCTTTGTTTACCTGGTTCTCCTCCATCTCGCCCAAAAATGATTCTTCGTCATTCACCATGGCCGAAAGATCCTAACTGGGGTTTTTCTTTGGATAACTGGATTTGGTGAGGCTTTGGGTTAGATTTTAACGCGTTTTATTTTTTGGGGGTTGCTCTGAGGGTATTCATGGAATGAAAGATGCCTAGTTTCAAGTCCCATGAATTTGAATTTGAATTTGAATTTCAGGTTACAAGTGGGGTCTTACCTTTTCTTGACATGTCATGCTTTGCCATGCATTGTCATTCCTTACCATGACTTTCCTTGCAATGCCTTGCCTTGCCATGATTTCCCTTACCTTGCCTTTCCATGTCTTTCCTTGACATGCCATGCATTGCCTTGGAATTCCTTTCCTTGCCATGCCTTGCCTGACAAGCCTTGTATTTCCTTGACATGCGTTTCCTTGACATGTCATGCATTGAAATGCCTAAATCATTGATTAAATATTTTATAGTTGATGGACATATCACAGGATTTAAAACACATGATTTTCATAATTTTATGAAGGTATTATATATCATCATTTATATATTATGATATTCTATTGTGTGCCAATTTGTTTTGTAAAATTTCATCACATATAGTCACATTTTGAAGAAATTTCAATGTTGTCCCCATTCACTGCTCATTGTGTCAGTTCGGTTGATGACATTACAAATGAGCGTTTTGGAAGAAATTCCATGAAATTTCAAGATCATTTCGACCAAGATTCTATAGATGGGAATTATGAATGATGAAAATGATTAGACCACATAATGAAGGTTCATGCAAATGAGGAGGATGTCGAAGATTATGTGGGGACGTTAGACATCCTTGATTATTGAAATCCTCACATACCAGAAAGGCATGTGTCTCATATAACCATGTCAAATTTTGAACTAACCCCTAACCCCTAAGCCATTGACCCTTATATCCTTAATCCATAATCCCTAAACCCTTAAGCCCTCAAACTTAGTTAATCATGACAAATCCCTTAACAAAAAATACATAAATCCCCTAACCCCCAAGCCATAGACCCTAAAATACTAATCCTTAATCCCCTTAATCCACAAACCCCTATGACCTAAGTGTTGGATTACCGAGAAGGGTGGGGGTGAATCAGTAATAGTGCAATTATAATCCTTTTGATCTAAATTGATCCAAGTGTTATATCAAATTAGTATTATTATCCAATAATGATCAATAAGAAAAGAACAATCACACACATATACAGTACACCGGTTTTTTACATGGAAACTCAAATCGGGAGAAAACCAGGGAATGCTTTTTCTTATATGTCTTGAAGAATTACATTCATTGGAAGCACCAACTTCCTTTGTTTTCTAGCTGCAAATGGAAGGAGGCTCCAACCCCCTAGATTCTCAGGCTACAACATGAGGGAAGCTCCAAATCCCCAATTCTCTAGATACAACTAGAAGGAGGCTACAATCCCCTATGTTCTCTGGCTACAACCGAAAGGTGGCTACAACCACCTGTCCTTGCCCCGTCCTGCCACCCTGAAGTAGAAGTAGATTGATGGAACCACTGTCAACCTGTCACTGTGAGATATACCACTGTAAACATGTACCAATAAATATGAACCATGCATCAACCATGCATCAACCTGTACCTCAACCTGTAATCAACCTGTACCATAAACAAGTGCATCAACCATGCACCAACCTGTACCAAATAACCTGTAAACAACCTGTACCATAAACAAGTGCATCCAACCATGTACCAAGTATGTACCAATCATCTGTCAACTACTCATCAACTATGACTCATCAATATGTACCAACATCATCAACTATACACCTCATGCATGTGCCAACTCATCAACTACTTGTCTCAACCATGTACTCAACATGTACCTCAACTAAAAGCCCTCATAAATTTCATCATCCAAATATGATTTGTATCTCTATAATAGAAATGGTGTATATGATCACATTCCTTTAAACATTCCTTAACTTTAACAACAAGATACTAGCATTTTCATCAAATTTTTCTTTAGTCTCACATGCCTAGTTTTGGATTAGTCAACAACCCTAACTTGAAGTAATCATAGCTTTGTACTTGTAATGTATAAAGATATAAAAATGATACACAATTTTCTTCAGTGTGCTTTATGCAATTCCTCCAAGTTTCACTACTTGTAATATCTCAGAAAAGGATTTATAGAAAACATGGCATACCTTGCTGAATTTTGGCTTATTCTAGAGAGTGACCTTGTAGAGCATGCCCCACATAGAATAATTGTTTAAATGATTAGAAAATATTAAAAATAATACTAAAGACTATACCCTAAACAACACATTTGGTTTCACTAAATTTGGATTTGTTATGAAGAAGTTATGACATTTTTACCCGAAACACCTGCTTTTGACTAGTTTCAGGACTAGCCACAAACCCTATTTTCCACGGAGTGTAACTCCACAAATACAACGACCCAAAATATGAATTTTTTACCAAATATACTTGGATATGTTTTCTCAATGGAATAGAAATTTCACAGTTTAAATCATTATAGAAAAAAAGTTATAGCGAAAATGGTGAGATGACCTATAAATAACATACCTTAGAAAGCACCATCAAAAGAATTTATCCTTCCTTGCATTTCAACCTTATTTTCTTCACCTTTCCTTAGAATTTCGGCTTATATATCCTTGGTTACCTCAGACACATATATATATTCAATATGCTCAAGTGTGATTAAAATGAGAAAGACTTGCCTCTTATTTATACTCTCCAAGTAGCTTCCTTAAAAACATCTTCTAGGTCACTTGGCTCCACTTTCCTTATTTTAGGGTTAACCCACTTCTTTTATCCATTAAATTTATTATTTAAATAATTTATTTTGTATTCAATTTGAATTATAGTACACTCATCACTTCACTTTATCATTTACCTTTTAAAATCCCTTAAATCACTTTGATTACTTTGACCTTTTGGGGCTTCTAGATGACATGTGAGGGTCCTCCAACTTCATAAGGCCATAACTCTCAAACCGTGAGGAGTTATGTGATGTTCCACATACCACAAGAAATGGCATCAAATATCCTATCCATATAGAATATTATTGTCTGAAAATATATCATAACTCATACCATTACCCATCAAACAAACTTGGGTCTATTACCCAAACCTGGGGTCTCCAACTTATCATGGCCATAACTCTCTAACCGTGAGGAGTTATGTGACATTCTACATACCACTGGAAATGGCACGACAATCACTATACATATAGGATAATTTCCATGACAAATTCAATGTCCTTCATCTCATTATTCCACAATTAAACATGGGTTCTCTTACTCCCACAAAGCATCTTCCCGTGAGGGCTTTCACTATAAGGGGACCACTTTGGAGTTCATCTATATTTACTTCTTATCAACCATGACAAGACAACAATGATTCATATTTACATCAAACAATCTTGGGTCCATTACCTAAACCTTTTTGTTGTGGGTATTTCTTCAAGGGTTGACATCAATGACAACCAACCTTAATCAACAATCTCCCCCTTTGGCATTGATGGCAACACTCTTATGAAATATTGAAATTATATCACTCATGCTCCCCCTAGTACCATGCTTCTATCCTCTATATCTAATAAATTTTCCTCTATCCTCTGCATCTGATAAATCTCTTCCCCTTTTTCATCAATGGCAAAGGTATCTATCCATCCGAGGATGCTCCCCGTGACTGAACTGTCCTCTTATGGTGCTTCCTCGCATACATCTAAGACATATAAGATAAGCATTCAAAAAGCATTCATTTTGGAGCATAAATCACTCCAGGTCTTTGGCGAAGATATTCAAAGGATTTTTCGTGGAAGTGGTTTTGTAAATATGTCTTCCACTTGTTCTTTTGTGCTCACATACTCAACTCTGATGCTCTTTTTTGGAACTTGTTTCCGTAGAAAGTGATACTTGATTGGAATGTGCTTCATCTTGGACTGCATCACCGGATTTTTTGTGATATGGATGGAACTTGTATTGTCACACTATATTGGAATGGAATCATCATACTCAACCTGTATATCTGTCAAAGTTTGTTTCATCCAAAGAACCTGTGTACAACATGCTGCTGCTGCAATATACTCTGCCTCTATCGTAGATAGAGATACTGATGATTGTTTCTTGCTTAACCATGATACCAAACACTCACCTAAGTAGAATGCTGCTCCACTGGTGCTTCGTCGATCATCAATACAACCTGCCCAATCTACATCTGTGTAGGCAATAAGTGATATATCTTTTCCTTTTGGATACCATAATCCAAACTCTTCTATTCCTTTGAGATATCTGAAAATCCTCTTTATTGCTAATACATGTGATTCCTTTGGTGATTCTTGAAATGGTGCCACATTTACAACTGATTTCATTACATATGGTCTGGATGATGTCACATATAGTAGGCCGCCAATCATTGACCTGTATTTCCTTTGATCTGTAGACTTCGAATCATCATCTTTGCTCAACTTACAACTAGTTTGCATGGGAGTGATAACTAGTTTGCAATCTTCCATTCCGAACCTCTTTAGCATTTCTATGATATACTTGGTTTGAGAAATAAAATTTCCTTGGTTGCTTTGATGTATTTGAAGCCCCAAAAAGAAGGATAGTTCTCCAAGTAACGACATTTCAAATTCATTCTACATGTATTTTGCAAATTTCTGGCTTAACCTATCATCATCACTACCAAAAATAATATCATCAACATAAACTTCAATTAATAAAATATTGCCTTGAATTACCTTGATGTAGAGGTTTTTGTCTGCACTTCCTTTTCTGAACCTTGCCAGCTGCAGATACTTATCCAGTTTGGAGTACCATGCTCTAGGAGCTTGTTTTAGACCATACAAGGCCTTCTTTAATTTACATACATAGTCTGTGTTCTCTGACAACTGAAATCCTTCTGGTTGTTTAATGTATACTTCTTCTTCAAGTTCCCAATTCATAAAAGATGATTTTACATCCATCTGATATACTTTAACATTTTTGGAGTATGCATAAGCTAAAAGTAAATGGATTTCTTCCATTCTGGCAACTAGGGCAAATGTCTCTTCAAAGTCGATTCCTTCAATCTGTGCATATCCTTTACATACCAATCTACCTTTGTTCCTTGTAACGTGTCCATCTTCATTCAATTTATTCTTGAAAACCCATTTTGTGCCGATCACATTCTTATTCTTTGGTCTTGGAACCAATTCCCAAGTGTCATTTTTCTCTATTTGATCCAATTCTTCATCCATGGCCTTATTCCAAAATTCATCCTTACTAGCTTCTTCAAAACATTTTGGTTCAATTATAGATAAGAGTTCTAGGTGTGTTTGTTATGGTTAACGGATTTTTCTTCTAGTCTCAACTCATACATCTTTGTTTCCAATAATTTGATCTGAAGGATGATTCTTCTGTACTCATTTGCTAGGTGTCTTTGGAGATACTTGCTGAACTTGATCGTCTACTTCTGTTGGATTCTCTTCATCTTCATCTTCCTCTTATACTTCTTTTTCATCTTCTTCTTCGAAAAGTTGTTCCATTGATTTGTTTTCTTCTTTCATTGATTCTGGTTTGCCTATTTCATCAATTGTTACATTGATTCTTTCCACAACTTTGTTCAATCTTATATTGTAACACTTGTATGCTTTCCTTGTACTTGAGTAACCAACAAGTATTCCTTTGTCCACACGAGATTAAAACTTTCGTATTCTTCCATCTTCTCTTTTTATGTAGCATCCAGCCCAGATTGGGAGGTCAAATCAGCTTGGAAGCTGAACCATAAGTGGTTGGGAGGCTGACCACATTCATAAATGCGCCGTTTAGTAGGTGCACAGATTTTTGCACTAACAACCATGCATCATGCGCGTATGCGTGCTTGCTACGTTCCTGTTCCATGCATGTGCGTGTGCGCCTAACTTCTGTAAAGCGCTCTTCAATTTTTCACTACTTTGTATAGTTTTTGACCTTTTTTGAATGCTGTGAGATTAATTCAGGGCCATGAATGACTTCATTACTATTTGATGATGATGAGTTCTTGTCACCATGTGTGGACGAAATTTCAGTGATAATAGATGCCCCCTGATGGATGAGTTTAGGAGCATACGTATGGCCGAAATCCATCAATGTTTCTTCTATTGAGAATGTTGTTGTAAGATAGAGCAATAGTGGGATCGGTCAGAGCGATCCGTTGGAGAAAAAAGGGACCGGTAGGACCTGACCTTCTATGAGGTGCGCAAAATAGAAAACTGTGTACAAATGAGGCGGGCATGCCCCATGATTGTGTCATGTAACTCTGAAAAAGGATGACTGAAGTGTTGGTGTAGAAAACTGCAGTGCCCTCGGGGGCAGTGATGAAAAAAGGCAGAAGACAATTCTGCAAAGGAACATACTATGAATAATAGACAATGATCACGGTAATAAGTATCGGCGATGATGCGAGCATTGATGGCCCTACCAAGTTCATAGGTCTTCGGAAAATGATAGAAATAATTGCAATAGTCACAAAGTAAGACCCACCATAACATGAGAAAGTGTTGGCGTCGAATGTTATGGGGGCCAACGACAGTAGGGAGCAATGGTGTTTCACCCTGTGCCGTCCGAGATCTCTCATTGAATGGAGAATGAGAATCAAGATACTGTCGCCCTTCTGGAAAATTGTGCTGATGTCGACAAAAGGGGAACATGACTCCCAGAAGCAAAGGGCTTCGGGGAATCTACTGAGGTGAGGAAGTGGCAGAGGTACATGGACGAAGTCAAGAAGTGGGAAGACTCAAGACTTCCCTTGGTTGGAGGATGTATGAGATAAAGAGTGGCCGCAACTATGTAACAAGGTCGAGTGTCAGGGGGACGACAAGACCGGTGATAAGTTGTGCCAGAGGCGGGACAAAGTGAACAAATTCAGAGGGTAGGGGGAAGTGACCTGTTGGGTACTCTGAAGAGATGGATGATGCTGACAAGGGTAGATGATAAGTAATTCTTGAACCAAGGGTGACATGGGTTGCGTGTGGCCAAAAGGAAGAAAGTTGCCAATGGTGATGACAAAAAGAGAATGGAATGACTAGAAATAAAGGTGTTTGTACAATAAATAATGAATAATTGGGGAGAAATGTACAAATACAGAAATAGGTGCCCCAATGTGATATGGGTGGCCCACGTAGGGCATAATGTGTTTGGAAGACTGACAAAGGGTGGGGGCCCCATTGGTGAGTTTCTGTATGAGGTAGGTGAAATGAAGGTAGGTTCGCAGATGGGCAAACTGATTGTGGATGAAAATGAAGGGTTCATGATACTGCAGAGGTGCAGGTAAAAGATAGAACCGTAAAGAGATAATCCGGGTGTCCGTTTGGGAAAGCTAGCAAAATGAGGAGAAGGAGTATGTGGCTGATTCACGACATGATGAAAGACTATCGGGACTCCCATCCCTAAAGGGTAATGAAAAACAACATGAGTGTCAAAAAGTGGCAAAAGGTGTTATGAATGGGACAACTCATGTGGGTAAGAATGCTACTGGGTAACAGTACCGAAGATGCAAATGGAGGTGTGGGTACTGCAGAGCTGGGAATGGGGATCCTAGAGGCCAATATCAGAGGGTGTGACTGGAAATGTAAATGAGATACAACGGAAAAGACTACATGCCAGTGCTGAGTATATACTTGAAGGGGTTGTGTCGATGGAGGATGATCAAGTACCTGCACACATGAAAACCAAATACCCAAAGTAAACAATATCTGAAGAGAATCAAAGATATGAGCATGTATTTGAGAAATGTGACTATGCATGTGTATACCTGACCATGATATGAAAAAAAGGTGCCCCGGGGGCTCATGATGAAAAGCGACCCAAGGACTGCTATGATGTAGGTGACGAGATGCTGATCCTATGGCTAAAGATGGTTTGAAACATGGACGCCTTGGGCTCCTGGAATGGTAAGTGGAAGTTTGGAAAAAGGCCTATATATAGCTGTAGGGCCCACATTGCCACCTCATTTGTACCTGCTGCAATAGTGACTGGATGAGCAGTTTTCAGAGGAGATTTGGAGATTCGGGGAGAACGAGGCATCCGATTGAGGAGTTGTGAGTATCAGGTTAGTGGTCTGATCATCCTGCATAGAAATACGTTTTCAATTTTTGGGCAGGGTTTGTACGGAGGGCCGTACAGGGGTTTTTAGGGGGTGTGGACCCCACATGCATGGGCGATTCGGTGAAAGGCACACATACGTGTGTGCCTGTACATCGAATATACGCGCATGGGTGCACGATAGGGATAATTTAAGGTGCGCCTGCAAGGCGCGCCTGTGAGTTGAACAGGTGTGCGCTAGTGCGCGCCTGTGGGCTTGACAGGCGCGCACCTATGTGCGTCTGTATGGTGAACATGCGTGCGTAGGGGTGCGCCTGTGAAGAAAACAGGTGCACACTGATGCGCACCTGTGCAGTGCACAGGCGCACATGTATGCGCGCCTATGTAATGAACAAACACCCATATATGCGCGCCTGTGTAATGAACAGGCATGCATGTGTGCGCGCCTGTGGGTAACAAAAACCACGCCTAGGAGGCAAGGTTGAAGGGTAAGAAATGAGTCTTTTTGATGCTGTTGATGGTTGCATGAGCTGACGTAGGGATCTATGTTGTCTGTAGGTGGACAGTGGTGACGATGCCAGTGCGGTGGCGAGAGCGAGGCTGGGCCTAGTTGCGAGATGTTGTAGCCATTGAGGGGCCTGGTGTGTGGGCGACTTTGGCAGCCTGTGGGTTGCTAAAGTTCTTTAAGTGCCCATTGACACAGGCACAAGAGTATTTGTTGCAGTTCCTGATCCATATGTGGAGTCCAGAACTGAACTGCTTCCTTGTACGAGGAGAGAATATCCCCTTCACTGCGGTGGAGGATATATATTTTTTGACTGGGCTCCCCTTTCGAGGAACGCCCCTACCGGTGGAGCCAGTGTTGTCCAGGACCATTTTGCTGGCCGATATTGGCCAGAGATACTGCTCAGGTCGGGACTGTATGTCTGGGACTGTGGTGAGTATCGGTGCGATAGACTCCCTGGCACATCGCTGTATAACGATGATGATTGTTCAGATATATGGGTCACTTGCGACCCAACGGATTAGTGGTGGCCAGCTGTTGGTGCTGGAGAGAGTGTTGGCTGGTGAGCGGTTCGCTTGGGGGATGACGCTTCATGCTAGGATGGTGGAACAATTGGACTACTGTCGGTCCACTGGTGGAGGAGAGTTTGCTTTCGGGTCCATTCTAGTGGCCTGGTTTTTAGAGAGGGTGTCGATGTTGCGCCCGAGGATCTTACTGGAGATGTCGGGGGCACGAGAGTCGCAGTTGAGGTGGTGGTCTACAGTTTTTCTTCGTCACAGTGGTGGCGAAGGTGGCCACTTATTTTCAGCAGAGGCGACACAGGTGTGGTGGCAGATGCCGCAGGTGATACTGCGGTACCCCTATACTGGGGTGGACTTTCGGGGTGACCCAGACATGGTACTACCTCCAGGGGAGGTGTTTGACCATCGAGGTATGTTTTAGTATTTATGTGCATGTTTTGGTTTATGTTGTTTTTTGAGATATCAGTCCATATGTATATGATATAGATGATGATACTATCTGTTGTTGTTTTTTTTGCATGTGCATATGTGGCACCTCATGGGCGGGAGGTGGAGATGCAGAGAGCGCCGACTCATCGAGAGCTGGAGAGACTACCGCATGGAGAGAGACGTCGGTGGGAGGATGTTGCAGGGTGACCAAATGAGCCAGAGAGGGCAGCAAGGAGGCACCGGTTCAATGACCATAGTGCGGGGCCATCACACGCTCCTCCGACAACAGCTGGAGTAGATTTTGATGACACACGCCATCGTCTAGAGACGATTTTACAAGATGTGCCTGAGGGCATGTGGACACGCATCCAGGATGAGAGTTTCCTGGAGCAGTGTGTGGGGGTACCACCACCATGGCGGTCCATAGTGCGGCGAGCAACAGTACGACTAGCAGCAGTGTTGGCTGCTATGACGAGTGGACGCCTGCCGCCATTCTGTTGCACCCTTTTCATCACCTTGGTGAGAAAATAAGAGGTGCTTGCATGCCTAGTTGGGTCTTGCTGAGTAGGACAGTTGGGGGGGTTATAGGGTAAGTCCTCAGAGACGTCATTGAAGAACCATGGAGGCATTGGGAGTGCCTCAGGCTCGGGAGAAATGACATGAAGATCCTCTAGTGATGAGGTCATGTCAATTGTCGCCTCTCCGGGTTGGTGAAGCAGGGCCAATTGACGTTGCCTATATTCAAGGATCATAGGACACTGGTATGTAAAATGAGATAATGAATCATAGAGAGAGCAAGGGCATCTCATACGTTCATTGACTGAAGTAGTGACATAGCGGATGTCAGTGATATTTTTTGACGAGGACTTAGCAGGACTGGGGTTGTTGTGGAAGTTCTGGTGTATAGCCGCTAATGTCTGTCGAAAGCATGGCAGTGCTGGGAAATGATGGGTGTAATGGCCATACTCCGAATAGATAGCACAAGCGTATTTGGTCCTCAACCCTTTACTACTGGAAGGGTGGGTGGTAGTGGTGGGACTAGCAATAGTGGAAGGTGTTGTGGGAGTTTGATTGGGGGGGATCAAATTCCGTAATTCAGGTAGTGATGGACAGTTGTTGGTTTGGTGGCCCTCTTTCTCACATAGTGCACAAGGTGGTGGGATGCGTGGAGGAAGTGGAGCGGTGGGTTCCTTCTTATTTCTTCTACCCCTAGCTGTAGCATGGGGGTTAGTGAGTGGAGGGTGGTGGGGGTGAGGACAGGGATCGTCATGGGGAGTCCTTCCTATGGGGGAAGGGATGGTCGAGGGACCATCTCAGGTGGGTGTAAATACCACACTGGGATTGCTAACACCATATTAGGTAGTGTGAGCATTGCGGTTACCTGAAAAGATTCGATACGTGGTGGAGGGTAAAAGAAGGGAATTTGAGTGAGGGGTTGGGGAACTGTCTCCCAAATGGGACTATGCCCCTGAGGGGATGTGGATTCATGGACTGTTGGGGTCAACAAGTGTGCAGGAGGCTCCAGCTGGAGTGATTCTGTGACTATTGGGACGTCAGGAATGACTGAAGCCTCTTGAGGAGGAATAACATCCTCTGTGTGAGTTCCGTTAGATGAGATGACGCATACTTGATTAGCAAGATGAAGGAGTGGTGGTGCTCCATGGTATGTCCCTAACAAGGATGGATATTTAAAAATCCTAGGACCCATCTCGACGAGTGGATATGCATCTTGGTTGGTGTGGATGAGAGGAAGAATGTTATCGAGGTTGGCAGATGGTTTGGGCTCATAATGTGAGACTTGGTCAATGGTAACGATCTTCCCATTATGGTGGAACATCATCGTCCAAAAGACGGAAGATGCCACTGCCTTCATAGCGTACATGTAGCTACGACCGAACAGGATATTATAATCGAGAGGGGCGTCGATAACTTCGATGTCGATGAGAATAGTCTTTCCCCCGAGTTCAATGGGGACGTTTTGGAAGAGCCCTTCAGGAGAGGATGGTCGTCCGTCATAAGCTCGTAATGTGATGGCGGAGGCTATGAGTTTAGGGGAACCAAGTTTCTTCCATAATGTTTTGGACATGATGCACATAGATGCACCTTCATCGATGATACACCGATGATCTGTGATGTTCCGTATTTTCACTGGTATTTGAAAAGCGATCAAGGTGGGAAGACGAGGTTCTTCGCTGTCAAGATCAAAGGTGATGAGTCTAGTATCGGCAGGGTCGACTACCCCCAAGGTGGAAAGTAGGGATTTCTGCTGCATAGGACAAGTTTGGAGGACTTCCAAGACAGACATGGCAATCGAGGATTGCACTTAAGTCGTCTACCAAGCTATAGTTATGAGCTGCCCTAGCCTATGGGTTGTGGACATTCCTGCGTAAGGGGATGCGAGGGATGCATAGTGGTGGTTCGGTGAAAGGGCGGGGGATCACCAACGAGGGTCCTGTTGGTGTAGGGGTTGTCTATGGAGAGAGAGGAGTGGACTTAGCGGGAGCATGATACTAATGATTACGCATTTGCAGAAGGATTTCTTCCTCACTGGTGAGGAGAATTGTACGCTCTGGTAGATTGTTGGGGTTGTGGTATCATCCTACCTGAGGTGGGGGATGCTGTGTGTCCTGTTGGGTGTTTATCACACCTTGATGTGGAATAGGATTTTTCAGCACGATGGGAGGGGGTTGTTTCACGTATTGTTGTGGTGCCTGCGGAGGGGCAGGTTGTGCAGGAGAATGGGGAAGACTACCCGAGTCTTTCAATCATTTGAAATCAACGATCTGGGGGCAATGATGAGTGTAATGGCCGAACTCACCACAAAGGGCACAAGGGAATATTGTTTTAACATTATTTCGCCCTTGGCATTTGTTATTATTGCCCCCTTGGGGGTTTTGGTTCCCTTGGTTCTGGTTGCCCCCAGTGGGTTGGTGCTGGGGGGGGTTGATTCCCACCTTGACCTGGGTTGTTGTTATTCCTGTTTCATCCTTTCTTCTTGGCATTGTTGGATGGATGAGTTGGGTTGGCTGTATTCAACTGTTCAAAACTTTGGTATTGTTGAGCAATAGAAGGTTGAACAAAATTTACCCCGGCATGTGGATGTGGGGGAGCCATGGGTTGTGGAGGACCAGGAAGGTGTAGTGATTTCACTAGTACTATAAGCTGATGTTGAGGGAGTGCCACTGTTTGTGGGAATAGGTGGATGTATGGGAGGTGCCGATGGTGGTCCACTGATGGGTGGAGGTATAGCAATAGGGTATGGCTGTTGATAAGGAGGTGGGGGGTAATAAGGAGTGCCCCCATATGTTGGTGGGTATTGAGGTGTTCCATACATCGGTGGTGGTTGGGGTTGTGGACCATGGTGTGTGGTGGCACCGATTAGTCCGTCCGCTGAGTGAGACATCCCAGGTTTGTCTTAGCCAAATGGCACAGGTTTTGGAAGATCAGGAAGTACCATGTATAAGTACCCTGACTGTGCATAGATGAGGTCATACTGTTGGGCCTTACTGATGGCTTCCTCTTCGGATTGAGGGAAGGTGGAAGCTACATCCTTTCCAAGGAGAGAGACAAGTTATCTAAGAAACCAGTCGAGACATTGTTGCTTGGTAGTTTCCGCTTTGCACAAACTACGTCGCCTATGCCACTCATGAATGTGGTCAACGATGTGTGTGGCTGAGGTTTGTTTGAAGTTAGACAGTAGTTCTAGACCATTGTCGTGGTGGATGGGTAATTGGAAGAAGGTCAAGAATGATTTGGCCAATGACTCAAAGGTCATGTGGGACCCTGATTTTTCTTCGACATACCATTTAGCCGATGGGCCAGTGAGTGTGCGTTGAAATAATTGCAGTCTGATGGAATCATCCATAATGCTATTGGAAGAGCACCAAAGATGAAAGGTCATGACATGATTGGCAGGGTATTCCCCTGCCTTTCCTTCAAACTTTGGTATGTCTGAAGGGAGATTTGTTGGGATTGCAGACCATGTGGGATCATGCAATATAGGATCATTGGTGAGTTTGGTGAGATCCGGTATGTTGAGAGAGGCCAAATATGGCATCTCTAGTGGTGGGGGAGGATTAGCTCCAGCCATAGTGCGTTGTGAACCTGACTCTTGATGGGGGATAGGTGGGTTGGTGGTCCCTCCTTGAGAGGAAGTGGGTCCTCCACTTCCGTGTAAAGGAGAGCGAGTAAATGGATGACCTTGGGAAGTAGACCCAAGTAATGTAGAACCAAGCAAAGATGATCCTAAGATAGTAGCATTCATAGGAGTGTGTGAAGGAGGTTCCGATGAGAAGGCACAACCAGATACCCCCCCTAAGATAGGAGGGAGGTTGAGCAAGTGTCATGAATGACATGGGTTCTGTGGTTCCCCTATGATGTTCGACTAGCTGTGTGAATATGTGCAAAAAGTGGTGAGAGAAATATAGAAACAAAAGCCTTTGCATTGAATGTTTACACAATATATATATATATATATATATATATATCCAAATCAAACTGTAATTAGATGTGCATCATACATAAAGTGAGAAAGAAACATATATGTGGGTAAGTGGGTTTTGTCCACGTGGGGGAATCAAAAGAAAGCAAATGCTTGTGTCCTAGAAGACGTAACATCCTTCCTCTCAAAATAGCATTGGACCTTCCAATAGTACTCAACAGTGGGGTCTGAAGTCACCAGAAGAGAAACTAGTGAAGGATGAAATAATTGGTTATAATCATGGGTAAAGGTGGCATATCCCGAAAGATTTGGCGATACTTCCCAATAGCCACAAAAAATCCAATCAAGGTGCAATTGCAGCCCACAATTTCCACCTGGGTAGATGTCCTAAAGTTGGTCACTAGGTACCTCGGTCAAAGTGCGGCATTTAGATTTTCGGCCTAAGAAATGGGTCACGGGATGGATCCCATCCAAGAGGTGGGTGCCTCAAGGGGGGATGCACAGAACAACCGGACCTCGACCTTCAACCCTTCACGGGTATCTCCCTGCCTTATGGTAATTGGAACACTTGACTTGGAGGATTTTCAATTCTCTATTTGACAACCTCTATGTTTTGACAATGTGAGAACCAGATAACGGGGAGTTATTTGGATGCCTATCCCCGAAATCCTACCTAGACTAAAAAATTTCTTTTGGCACCTCCTGTGGAGGAAAACTTAGTGATTTTTTAGAAAGATTTTAGATGTAGTTGTTTTGGGAGGTTGGGGGTGCAAACCAACCTCTTTGATTTAAAAATGGGAGTGGATAGTTTCGTCGAGAAAAGATGGGGTATTTTCGGAATCCCTTTGGAGGAAACTTACTTTGACCTCCACGTTTCAAGAAGAAGCTATGTGAGTGAAAGTGTGCAAATTTTTAGTGAATTAGATGTCACCTTGCTGCATGTGGACTTTGCTTGGTCCTTACAAGAGTTTGATTACCTAATTAACTAAGTGCAATTGGTACAACCTTGCATAATTCAAAATCCCTAGGAAGCTAGCATGTGGACATGTGGGTCCGTTACTATCCTTTAACTCCCTATTGTGATGTAATCTAGAAAAATCTTGAAGCTATCCTAGATTGAACATGTGGGCATGTATGGGCCCGTTACAAACCTTTAAACTTTCCTAGTGTTTTGATCTAAGAAATCAAAATTCCAAACACTATCCTATATTTGTAGCATGTGGGCATATATGGGCCCGTTACAATATTAAGATGTGTTTGAAAAAGAAAACTAAGAGGGGTCCCAAGAAGGGCCGTTGTCCTCTCCTAAAGGTTTTAAATTTTGTTTAAGGGAGATGAAGTTGCTTTCACAATCTTTTTCTGATTCTGAAGGTCGCTTGAAGGCGCGAGAGAAGAGCATACTAAGTGATTGTAATTCAACTTCTAGTCCCAATGTAAGTTATATGTGATTAAAAATGATTTCCACCTTATATTATAAGTCAAAACAAGCCATCCATGTGGCAAAAAGCAAAGAAGGGAAATTGATTTTTATCCTCCTAAGTGCCTATGTGTGTTTGACTAACCCCTTTATATGATGAGGGGACTAAGTGTGGTGTTGTTTTTTTAAAAAATTCTTGACATCATTTTTAAGAAGGAAAATGGCCTTCCCCACATCCCAACAACTTACAATGTGAAATTATGTTCAGATGCGTGGCCCCTAGTAAATACAGAGGTGCACAGAGCGCATGCACACGAACAGAGATGAGTCTGACAGTGCATGCACGTAGAGAAAAGACGTTACTTAAGCGCATGCACGCACGATGCACGTATGTGGGGTAGAATACTTGTGCAGTTGTGACAAGAGGCCAAGAAATAAAAATCTGAGTGGATTTCTCTCAATTCTCCTTTGAATTGGATGGTTGGCAGGTCGGTCTAGGCCGGTTAGTGCACCTGCAAGTTAAACAAACTAAAAGAAGAGGAAAATAAACCCAAATGAGGTAGGAATTTGATACCTTTCCCCAGCAGAGTCGCCAATCTGTTGCACCCTTTTCATCACCTTGGTGAGCAAATAAGAGGTGATTGCATGCCCAATTGGGTCTTGCTGAGTAGGGCAACTGTAGAGGAAAGAGTTAGAGAAAGAAAAACAAAACTATAAGCAAGAATTAAACTAATACAAACTAAAATCATAAGCATAGGGACATAGAGATAACAAAAAAAAAAAGACCCATGTCACCAATGTTTTTAGGCTGATCTATTGATGAAATCAAAG
>ML777551.1:853670-880215 GCA_009831015.1 Picea engelmannii
GCCACCAGACATACAATGTGGATCTATGCAACAATACACTGAATATACTCCAACGCAACCTGGATCTGTCAGAAAATATCCAGGGTCTTCATCTCCACCACTCTATAGTACGAATCTAACCATGTGAATACATGTGTTGAAGTAGAACATGGTAGAAACCACTTGATTACCGGTCATTAGTGTATACCATTAACAAGTGCGAGGGAAATCACCATTAATGTCAATGACTCCCATGGTACACTTAGTACAATCCAACGAATGTGAATAAATGAGTTGAAGTTGAACACTCGGCAGAAACTTCCAATCAGGGATCAATTATGAAAACCCACTGTCGAAAGTGAGGAAACCTGCCATTGAGGCATGCAAGCTCCAAGGTACCAATTAGTTTCTAAATCTAATTCCTGGATAATGAGTTGAAGTCGATAGGAAAAAATTTGTCACATGAGGGCCTTAATGTATCCCACATCAATGACACGAAACAAGTAACAAGATTTGATGTAGATCAGAGTAACAAGTGATTCAGGACTGACTCGGAGATGGCCGACACAATAGAAGGATTAAAGACTGCAGAAATGACCGACGCAATAGAAGGCTTTTCAGGTTGGACATCTTTTTGAACATATTGACGAAACGACAATTGTCTTGGAAAATAATGACTCAACAACAGGGATCACAGACCAATTTGTAATATTATAAAGGAGTATGATCAGGAGACAAGTGGATTTTCCAACCTAGACACAAGGCAAGTGAAAGGGTGTCATGTTCAAAAGTGACTCTTCCACAGAATACAGGTTTAGATACATTTCTTTCCCAAATTTTCCCCCACCATTTCTGGCGAGTACCTCTTTATTTTTACGCAAGCTTGAGGAGGATAACATATGCTTGTCAATTTAAGCTCATCCTTCGGACGAGTCCCTCAAAGTATGTTTAACGAACCCTAGGAAGGAGTGGTTCGGTCCCATATGGGTCTTTCGATGTTTATTTAATGAGTCCAAGGAAAGAAAACTCATGGGTTTTTCATGTTTAGAGAGTCTGAAAAACACTTAAAGAAAACTCAAGTCCCATATGGGCCTTTCAATGTTTTTTTTACGAGTCCAGAGATAGAAAACTCGAAGGTTTTTCAAGATTATAGAGTTTGGAAAAACACTTAAAAGAGAACTCTTTCAGTTCCTTTTTCGTAAAATAGTCTGAATGAGACCGAAAAATAGATAAATTATCGCTCACCAGATGCTTACTTCAAATACTTTATCGAGCGTGAAAATAGCAAGGTCGCTCGGCGATCTTTTCATGTTTAGAGAGTCTGAAAAGTGCTTAAAGAGGACTCCAGGAGAGTTCCTTTTTCGTATAACCTTGTGAGCCTGAAAAAGTGATAAAAGTATACTCATTTACATTCTCATTGATTTAAGAGCACGAGAAAGAACAAAGACTAAGCTCGGGATTGTTTTTATTTTTACGCAAGCTTTAAAACAAAACAAAACTATGCTTGGGATAGATTTTAGTTTTTACACAAGCTTAAAATCTAAACAAAAATATGCTTGGACCTGGTTTCATTTTTACGCAAGCTTGAACCAGAGGAAACTATGCTTGAGGTAAGTGGTTTCATTTTTACACAAGCTTGAACCATAGAAAACTATGTTTGCGACTTCCTAATGCACAACACATGGATGGTTGGTACTTAGCCCCCAACTTAAGAAGCTAGTGGCTCTAACTTCAGCATGAAGTCCAGAGGTTGAGGCAAATGCCCCCCAAGCTTCGTTTCATCCAACTGCAAAGGAGAATGAAATGAAGCTTCAAATACTAGATGAAGGACTTAACTCAAATAGAGAGGGGGAAAACTATTTCATTTTTTAACGAGCTTGACATAGAAACAAGAACTATGCCCGTAACCTGTATGCCATTTTTAAACGAGGTTGCCAGAGAGAAGAAAAAACTATCCTCAAGTGGTTTCATTTTTTAACAAGCTTGAAATTAGAAAACTATGCTCAAAGACCTCTTTTTCACTTTTTAACGAGGTTGCAGCAGAGATGCAAAAAAGCTATCCTCGAAACCTCTGTTTCATTTTTTAACATGGTTGCCTTAGAGATGCAAAAACTATCCTCGAAACCTCTATTTCATTTTTTAACGAGGTTGCATCAGAGGCCAAAAACTATCCTCGAAATCTCTGTTTCATTTTTTAACGAGGTTGTTGTAGAGACGAAAAAACTATCCTCGTAACCTCTTCTTGATCATGGATTCCAAGAGGACAATGCTCTGGAAGAACACCATGTCAAGGGACAAAACTCAGTCATGGCTTCCAAGAGGTCTTCACTGGAAGGAATAAATACACTCTGGAAGGACACCATGTCGAGGGTCGTGACAGGAGTTAAGAGATCAGGCTCTAACAACCCTATCGAAGAGATTACCATGTCAACTACTGGATCTAAGTCATCAGAAGTTGAAGCCATGGGTGACAACGCCACATAATTGACCTGTGGCGGGGGCGATACTGTTTTCATACAAGAACCATTCAGGGAGGAAATCTAGGCGGGGTCAATGAATGAAATTTGATCAACAGTCACAACTCGTCCATCGTGAGGGAAAGATATCAAATGAAAAAGAGTAGAGACAATAGCTTTCATGGCATAGACATAATCTTGCCCAAGGAGTAAAGAAAAATCCAAGGGGTCTTGGACTACTATGACATCAATGAAGACAGTTTTCCCTCCCAAAGTTACAGGAAACTGAGGAAGGGTCCCTAAAGGTTGACTAGTTCTTCTGTTAAAAGCTAACAGATTCTGCGTAACTGATGCAAGTGGAGGACAACCCAAATCTTGCCAAGCAATAGAGTACAAAATACTAACAAACGAACCTTCATCTATCAATGTTTGAGGAACGTCCTGACCACAAACCTATACTGTAATTTGGAAAGGCATGTAAGAGGGAAGACGAGGTCCGGTTAGCACATCCCAATCAAAACGGATGGCCTCATTACTTGGATGGGGTCCTATGGGAGAAGGAGGAATACCCCTCGGCACGGGAGATTCTGTATCAACGAGAAAAACATGGGCAATATCAGGTTTACTCTCGAGAGGGAGAGTAGGATCGATCGATGGAGAGATCAAATCGACCAATTGGGTTTCATTCTCCAAGGGGAGAATGGGGTCAACAGGTGGAACCGAATCGACCACTTGGGTTTCACTCTCGAACGGGAGAGTGGGGTTGATCGAGGATGGGATCGGATCAACCACTTGGTCTATAGGTTCATCCAAAGATGTGTCCAAATTGACCATTTGATCAACCGAACTGACCGACAGAGGAACCAGAGTGATCATTCCATCAACTACAGGTGGGTTGAGAGAAAGCTTGTGATAAGCAGCTGGAAGTTGAGGCTGTGAAACAGTCATGTCTTCCAATAATTTCGAGGCTTCGTCCATTCAAAAACAAAGGTGAGTGAGATGACTCCCTTTGCATAACATACACGAGAACTTGACTCTACTTTTCTTCTTCCCAACCGTATCATGACTGGTTGATGGGAGGTCATCAGCATGTTGTTTAGAGGCTAATGATATGGGTTGGCGAGGATGTGTAGACCATGCTTCTATAACCTTCGGTAGACCAGGGCAATCCTTAAGAAGATGGATACCCTTACAAAGCCTGCAAGGGTACTTGGGCTTATGGGTTGTTTGGGTGATCTTGACATCATCAACACTCCCAACACGACTAACAGTAACTGGTTGTTTTCCAACACATTTGACAGTGGTTGGAGGTTTTGACCCTTGTTTATCTTTCTTCTTCTTAATCTTTCTTTTCTTCTTCTTCTTATTCACCGAGTTACTAGCTTCGGAACGTTCAGTCGACGAAGAAGATGAAACGAAAGGAGACCTTGCAAGCGAAGAAGGCGAAGAAGAATTTACTGGTGAAGAAGGTGAAGGATAAACAAGAGGTTGATTCTCTTGGGGGGAAGTGCTTATGACTGAAGCACTAACTACATTCAGGATTACCTGAGTGGAAAACAACCATACTGGTAATCCAATAGTGAGACCTGGAAGGCTCAAAGTAGCGATGTGAGGAGGACCAATGTTTCCATAAGAAGGAAAAACAAAAGGTTCCCCTGGAGCAGGGGTTCCTTCATTGGTCATTCCAGGAAATGACGCCATTAAATAAATCCAATCTAGAGTCCACTAGGGAAAACAAACAACACACACTAAAAATCTAGGAAGCAAGCAAACAAACAAAACCTTCTCACAATGAATGCACTAGTTGGTGATGAAATCCAACGTCATGGGAACAATGTAAGAAGGGGATGATATAGAGTGGGTGGAAAAGTTACGTTGATGACCTGCTTAATGGACTTACACCCTGGTGCAAGCTCCCACACATAATCGTGGGTATACCCTCCAAGGAGCCCGAGTGAGTTTGGCCAACGTCGATTCCAGGTACCGTGAAGACTTGCCCCTCCACAGTCACCTCCGGTAAAGAACCTAGAAAGATAGGCCACTAAGGTTACCACCAACAACAATAAATCCTGGGGGAAAAATCGACAGTATGATCCACACGCAAGGGCAAGGTATCTAGCCTGAAATCAACTTGAAAGGCTTCCACTCATGATTGGGGGTATACCTTTCAAGCGACCCCGATAATACGCGCAACCTCTACACCAAGACCAACAAAGCAGGGTGAGTAACTCTGCTAGTCTCAATGCAACCTCGTGATTGACCCTTGTGTTAGAAGGGCTTCCCATGACAAAATGTAATAAGTGGATTTAAACGCTCCCTAACTCAAGATTCTATGTTTGTTTGCAACTTTTGGAAAGTTATCTTTCACACCTATTCCAAAGCCCTACGATTAATGTAATGTAGGTTTGCTACCAGAAAAAAAAATGTCGAATCAATTTTTATAAGTGCTTTATTTTATGGCTGTTGTTACTCAAGAGGAAAATGGCGTGGACAATATGGTGTTTTGACGGACTCGAAAATTATGCAAAGATATGAAGATGCAATCTTTTCATTTCAATGAAAGCTATGCTACAAGAAGGAGAAAACATTTATCATTCCCATATGCACGATGTCCCAAAATAAATTAAACTCATCAATATCAAGATTCTCAAGAAATGAGAAAATGGTACTGAACACCAATGCACGATTCATGCAATTTCGCTACTTCAAATGCAAGGATGCCCCCAATCTAATATAAATAAAGAAATTAAATCTTTTTGTTTCAAAATTTTCACTAAAAGCAATAATGAAATTTCTTAAAATAAAGAAACCCAAACTAAAAGTTCTCTTTTAAAGCAAACTATTCAGAAGAAATCTGATCTTTCCCTAAACAATTCTAAAGAAAACACATGCTTTGTAATTGAAAGACACTCAAAGCAAGAGACTAATCCTTCAAAACCAAACAAAGCAAAGATGGCTAGAAGCACCTCAAAGAATGACAAGCAGATTGTAAACAAATCAATATAGGCTCCAAAAGTTCAATCCAGCTGATCAAAGCAAAACTAGGCATCAAAAAACAGTACATCCTAATTACAAACACAAATTTCAAATGGGTTCGCAGCCTAGCTATAGGGTGCAGTGCGAACATTAGTGGAGTTCGCAGGCTAGATACAGGTAGGGTGCGAACATCTCGCAGTGGATTACACACTAGGGTGCGAAATCAGAAGATTCTCATAGGCCACTAAAGGGTATAGTGCGAGAATGTTTGTAAACACAAAATTTGGAAAAAGGACAAAACTTTTGAGTGAACTTTCAAATCCAGAGAGTCTTGATGGATCTCCCACAGACTCAGAGACCAGAAAACAAGCAATCAAAGCAAGGGAACCTAGACTAACTAGGAAACAATCTGATCCCCAGTGGAGTTGCCAATTTTGTTATTCGATAAATCCGTAAGTGCGGACACAAACCGATCTCCCTAGATCCACCTGGATCTAGAACAAAGCAAGACAGAACATGACTCTTTCCCTAGATTCTAACCATTGAATTAAATAGAAGGCAAGAACAAAGAACATACCTTATTGTTGCTTCCTATGGTCTTTTTTGCTCCCACTTCACTCCAGTGCTCTCGTACAATCAAGACCAAAACAATACAAACCAACCAAAGTGAAGAAAGCACAATATATTCAACAATCAATCTATGTATATGATCAAGGAGTTATATAATAAAGTGGAATTAGCTTTATGGGAAAGAATCATATTACTGTATCATATTAAATGTGAAAGAGAGATTACAACCATTGCCTTGATGTCGTAAGGTCCCTTCCAACTGTCCTTTGTTCCCCACACACTTTGAATCCAAGAATTCTGAGAGCATAGATCTAATGATATTCATTATCTATCTTGACAAAGCAAATCTCAAAGCCACTCCAACTAAGCTAATAATTCCAAGCCAATCAAAGCTAACAAGCTCAAGAACCAACAAAGCTAACCCAAGCTAACTTTCTCCATGAGAACTCCTCTCCTTTTATAAGTTGAAGAGGATAAGGTGAGGAGTTTAGGATGATCCCACTAAATCATGAAAGTGAGTAAGATCCAAACCATTCGGATGCCACCTCACCATAGAAGTTTCTCCTTCTAGAAGATTCGATAAAACGCTCATTTTTCCCAAGTGCAGGCATTCTCGCACCCTAGCTATAGAGCAACCTACGAACACCTCGCACCCTAGCTATAGTGAAACCTACGAGAATGGGTCATTCTCGCACCCTGCCTATATAGCAACCTGCGAACTTCCTTTTTTATAAGGTTTTTACATAGGAAAATGCAACTTCTTTTCTCAGAAAAAGTTCTTCTCCCTTCTCTCTTTAGGAACTCAGACCACTGACCCCTTTGAAGGCAAAAGATAGGTTTACATCATTAATGATCATAGGGATGACGAAAATAATGTGTAATAGAAATACCCCAAAGTATGAAGTTAGAACAGAGTGATAGCTGAAATACTTTGTCGAGTGTGTGTAGGGAACAAGGAACAGTCGGTCGGAAACCTGCCAGCAAACAAGGAAATACAGTACAATAATATATCATCACTGAGGTAGGCATTCCCATAATCAGAATACAAATGACTCAAAGAATAAATATCGACATGCGAAGATCCATGTCAAGTAATACAGGTCGTGGCCATGAAACATACACTGTGGATCCATGCCGATATGACTCAAATCTGAACATAGCCACCAAAAATACACTGTGGATCTATGTGTTAAAGAATCAAATTTGCACATAGCCACCAGACATACAATGTGGATCTATGCAACAGTACACTGAATATACTCCAACGCAACCTGGATCTGTCAGAAAATATCCAGGGTCTTCATCTCCACCACTCTATAGTACGAATCTAACCATGTGAATACATGTGTTGAAGTCGAACATGGTAGAAACCACTTGATTACCAATCATTAGTGTATACCGTTAACAAGTGCGAGGGAAATCACCATTAATGTCAATGACTCCCAAGGTACACTTAGTACAATCCAACGAATGTGACTAATTGAGCTGAAGTTGAACACTCGACGAAATCTTCCAATCAGGGGTGAATTATGAAAACCCATTGTCGAAAGCAAGGAAACCTGCCATTGAGGCATGCAAGTTCCAAGGTACCAATTAGTTTCTAAATCTAATTCCTGGATAATGAGTTGAATTCGACAGGAAAAAACTCGTCACAGGAGGGCCTTAATGTATTCCACATCATTGACACGAAACAAGTAACAAGATTTGATGTAGATCAGAGTAACAAGTGATTCAGGACTGACTCGGGGATGGTCGACACAATAGAAGGATTAAAGACTATAGAAATGGCCGACGCAATAGAAGGATTTTCGAAGGATTTTTAGAAGGATTAAAGACTATAGAAGGTTGAACATCTTTTTGAACATATTGACGATACGACAACTGTCTTGGAAAATAATGACTCAACAACAGGGATCACAGACCAATTTGTAATCTTATAAAGGAGTATGATTAGGAGACAAGTGGATTTTCCAACCTAGACACAAGGTGAGTGAAAGGGTGTCATGTTCAAAAGCCACTCTTCCACAGAATACAGGTTTAGATACATTTCTTTCCCAATTTTTCCCCCACCATTTCTGGCAAGTACCTCTTTATTTTTACGCAAGCTTGAAGAGGATAACATATGCTTGTCAATTTAAGCTCATCCTTCGGACAAGTCCCTCGGAGTATGTTTAACGAACCCTAGGAAGAAGTGGTTCAGTCCCATATGGGTCTTTCAATGTTTATTTAACGAGTCCAAGGAAAGAAAACTCATGGGTTTTTCATGTTTAGAGAGTATGAAAAACACTTAAAGAAAACTCAGGTCCCATATGGACCTTTCAATGTTTGTTTTACGAGTCCAGAGATAGAAAACTCGAAGGTTTTTCAAGATTATAGAGTTTGGAAAAACACTTAAAAGAGAAATCTCTCAGTTCCTTTTTCTTAAAATAGTCTGAATGAGACCGAAAAAGAGATAAATTATCGCTCACCAGATGCTTACTTCAAATACTTTATCGAGCGTGAAAATAGCAAGGTCGCTCGACGATATTTTCATGTTTAGAGAGTCTGAAAAGAGCTTAAAGAGGACTCTAGGAGGGTTCCTTTTTTGTTTAACCTTGTGAACCCAAAAAAGTGATAAAAGTATACTCATTTACATTCTCATTGATTTACGAGCATGATAAAGAACAAAGACTAAGCTCAGGATTGTTTTTATTTTTAGGCAAGCTTTAAAACAAAACAAAACTATGCTTGGGATAGATTTTAATTTTTACACAAGATTAAAATCTAAACAAAACTATGCTTGGACCTGGTTTCATTTTTACGCAAGATTGAACCAGAGGAAACTATGCTTGAGGTAAGTGGTTTCATTTTTACACAAGCTTGAACCATAGAAAACTATGCTTGCGACTTCCCAATGCATAACACATGGATGGTTGGTACTTAGCCCCCATCTTAAGAAGCTAGTGGCTCTAACTTTAGCATGAAGTCCAGAGGCTGAGGGAAATGCCCCCCAAGCTTCATTTCATCCTACTGCAAAGGAGAATGAAATGAAGCTTCAAATACTAGACGAAGGACTTGACTCAAATAGAGAGGGGGATAACTATTTCATTTTTTAACGAGCTTGACATAGAAACAAGAACTATGCTCGTAACCTCTGTGTCATTTTTAAACGAGGTTTCCACAGAGACGAAAAAACAATCCTCAAGTGGTTTGATTTTTTAACGAGCCTGAAATTAGAAAACTATGCTCAAAGACCTCTGTCTCATTTTTTAACGAGGTTGTAGCAGAGATGCAAAAAAACTATCCTCGAAACCTCTGTTTCATTTTTTAACGAGGTTGCCTCAGAGATGAAAAAACTATCCTCGAAACCTCTATTTCATTTTTTAACGAGGATGCCTCAGAGACCAAAAACTATCCTCGAAACCTTTGTTTCATTTTTTAACGAGGTTGCCGTAGAGATGCAAAAACTTTCCTCGTAACCTCTTCTTGATCATGGATTCCAAGAGGACAATGCTCTGGAAGAACACCATGTCAAGGGACAAAACTCAGTCATGGCTTCCAAGAGGTCTTCACTGGAAGGAAGAAATACACTCTGGAAGGACACCATGTCGAGGGTCGTGATAGGAGTTAAGAGATCAGGCTCTAACAACCCTATCGAAGAGATTACCATGTAAACTACTGGATCTAAGTCATCAGAAGTTGAAGCCATGGGTCACAATGCCACATAATTGACCTGTGGTGGGGGCGATACTATTTGCATACAAGAACCATTCAGGGAGGAATTACAGGCGGGGTCAATGAATGAAATTTGATCAACAGTCACAACTCATCCATCGTGAGGGAAATATATCACACAAAAAAGAGTAGAGACAATAGCTTTCATGGAATAGACATAATCTCGCCCAAGGAGTAAAGAAAAATCCAAGGGGTCTTGGACTACTATGACATCAATGAAGACAGTTTTCCCTCCCAGAGTTACAAGAAACTAAGGAAGGGCCCCTAAAGTTTGACTAGTTCTTCTGTTAAAAGCTAACAGATTCTACGTAACCGACGCAAGTGGAGGACAACCCAAAGCTTGCCAAGCAATAGAGGACAAAATACTAACAGACGAACCTTCATCTATCAATGTTTGAGGAACGTCCCGACCACAAACCTGTACTGTAATTTGGAAAGGCATGTAAGAGGGAAGACGATGTCCAGTTAGCACATCCCAATCAAAACGGATGGCCTCATTACTTGGAGGGGGTCCTATGGGAGAAGGAGGAATACCCCTCGGCATGGGAGATTCTGTATCAACAAGAAAAACATGGGCTGTATCGGGTTTAATCTCGAGCAAGAGAGTAGGTTCGATCGATGGAGAGATCATATCGACCACTTGGGTTTCATTCTCCAAGGGGAGAATGGGTTCGACAGGTGGAAACGAATCGAACGCTTGGGTTTCACTCTCTAATGGGAGAGTGGGGTTGACCGAGGATGGGATCGGATCAACAACTTGGTCTACTAGTTCATCCAAAGATGTGACCAAATTGACCATTTGATCAACCGAACTGACCGACAGGGGAACCAGAGTGATCATTCCATCAACTATAGGTGGGTTGAGAGAAAGCTTGCGATAAGCAGCTGGAAGTTGAGGCTGTGAAACAGTCATGTCTTCCAATAATTTCGAAACTTCCTCCATTCGAAAACAAAGGTGAGTGAGATGAATCCCTTTGCATAACATACATGGGAACTTGACTCTACTTTTCTTCTTCCCAACCGTATCATGACTGGTTGATGGGAGGTCATCAACATGTTGTTCAAAGGCTGATGATATGGGTTGGCGAGGATGTGTAGACCATGCTTCTATAACCTTGGGTAGACCAGGGAAATCCTTAAGAAGATGGATACCCTTACAAATATTGCAAGGGTACTTGGGCTTACGGGTTGTTTGGGTGATCTTGACATCATCAACACTCCCAACACGACGAACAGTAACTGGTTGTTTTCCAACATGTTTGACAGTGGTTGGAGGTTTTGACCCTTGTTTATCTTTCTTCTTAATCTTTCTTTTCTTCTTCTTCTTATTCACCGAGTTACTAGCTTTAGAACTTTCACTCGACGAAGAATATGAAACAGAAGGAAACCTTGCAAGCGAAGAAGGCAAAGAAGAACTTACTGGTGAAGAAGGTGAAGGATAAACATGAGGTTGATGCTCTTGGGGGGAAGTTCTTGTGACTGAATCACTAACTGCATTCGTTATTACCTGAGTGGAAAACAACCATATTGGTAATCCAATAGTGAGGCCTGGAAGGCTCAAAGTAGTGATGTGAGGAGGACCAATGTTTCCATAAGAAGGAAAAACAAAAGGTTCCCCTGGAGCAGGGGTTCCTTCATTGGTCATTCCAGGAACTAACGCCATTAAATAAATCCAATCTAGATTCCACTAGGGAAAACAAACAGAACACACTAAAAATCTAGGAAGCAAGCAAACAAACAAAACCTTCTCACAATGAATGCACTAGTTGGTGATGAAATCCAATGTCACAGGAACAATGTAAGAAGGGGCTGAGATAGAGCGGGTGGAAAAGTTACGTTGAAGACCTGCTTAATGGACTTACACCCTGGTGCAAGCTCCCACACATAATCATGGGTATACCCTCCAAGGAGCCCGAGTGAGTTTGGCCAACGTCGATTCCAGGTACCGTGAAGACTTGCCCCTCCACAGTCACCTCGGGTAAAGAACATAGAAAGATAGGCCACTAAAGTTACCACCAACAACAATAAATCCTGGGGGAACAGTCGACAGTCCGATTCACATGCAAGGGCAGGGTATCTAGCTCGAAATCAACTTGAAAGGCTTCCACTCATCATTGTGGGTATACCTCTCAAGCGACCCCCATAATACGCGCAACCTCTACACCAAGACCAACAAAGCAGGGTGAGTAACTCTGCTAGTCTCAATGCGATCTCGTAATTGACCCTTGTGTTAGAAGGGCTTCCCAGGACAAAATGTAATAAGTGGATTTAAACGCTCCCTAACTGAAGATTTTATGTTTGTTTGAAACTTTTGGAAAGTTATCTTTCACACCTATTCCAAAGCCCTACGATTAATCTAATGTAGGTTTGCTACCAGAAGAAAAACTGTCTAATCAATTTTTATAAGTGCTTTATTTTATGGCTGTTGTTACTCAAGAGGAAAATGGCGTGGACAATATGGTGTTTTGATCGACTTGAAAATTATGCAAAGATACGAAGATGCAATCTTTTCATTTCGATGAAAGCTATGCTACGAGAAGGAGAAAACATTTATCATTCCCATATGCACGATGTCCCAAAATAAATTAAACTCATCAATATCAAGATTCTCAAGAAATGAGAAAAAGGTACTAAACACCAATGCACGATTCATGCAATTTTGCTACTTCAAATGCAAGGATGCCCCCAATCTAATATAAAGAAATAAATTAAATATTTTTGTTTCAAAATTTTCACTAAAATAAATAATGAACTTTCTTAAAAAAAAGAAACCCAAACTAAAAGTTCTCTTTTAAAGCAAACTATTCAGAAGAAATCTGATCTTTCCCTAAACAATTATAAAGAAAACACATGGTTTGTAATTGAAAGACACTCAAAGCAAGAGACTAATCCTTCAAAACCAAACAAAGAAAAGATGGCTAGAAGCAACTCAAATAATGTCAAGCAGACTGTAAACAGATCAATATAGGCTCCAAAAGTTCAATCCAACTGATCAAAGAAAAACTGGGCATCAAAAAATAGGACATCCTAATTCCAAACACAAATTTCAAATGGGTTCGCAGTCTAGCTATAGTGTGCAGTGCAAACATTAGTGGAGTTCCTAGGCTAGATACAGCTAGGGTGCGAACATCTCGCACTGGATTACACAGTAGGGTGCGAACTTAGATGATTCTCGCAGGCCACTAAAGGGTACAGTGCGAGAATTTTTGTAAACACAAAATTTGGAAAAAGGACAAAAAATTTGAGTGAACTTTCAAATCCAGAGAGTCTTGATGGATCTCCCACAGACTCAGAGACCAGAAAACAAACAATCAAAGCAAGGGAAACTAGACTAAGTAGGAAACAATCTAATCCCCAGTGGAGTCACCAATTTTGTTATTGGATAAATCTGTAAGTGCGGACACAAACCGATCTCTCTAGATCCACCTGGATCTAGAACAAAGCAAGACAGAACATGACTCTTTCCATAGATTCTAACCATTGAATTAAATAGAAGGCAAGAACAAAAAACATACCTTATTTTCGCTTCCTATGGTCTTTGTTGCTCCCGCTTTGCTCCAATGCTCTCGTACAGTCAAGACCAAAACAATACAAACAAACCAAAGTGAAGAAAGAACAATCTATTCAACAGTCAATCTATGTATATGATCAAGGAGTTATACAATAAAGTGGAATTAGCTTTATGGGAAAGAATCATATTACTGTATCATATTAAATGTGAAAGAGAGATTACAACCATTGCCTTGATGTCGTAAGGTCCCTTCCAACTGTCCTTCGTTCCCCACACACTTTGAATCCAAGAATTCTGAGAGCATAGATCTGATGATATTCACTATCTATCTTGACAAAGAAAATCTCAAAGCCACTCCAACCAAGCTAATAATTCCAAGCCAATCAAAGCTAACAAGCTCAAGAACCAACAAAGCTAACCCAAGATAACTTTCTCCATGAGAACTCCTCTCCTTTTATAAGTTGAAGAGGATAAGGTGAGGAGGTTAGGATGATCCCACTAAATCATGAAAGCGAGTAAGATCCAAACCATTCGGATGCCACCTCACCATAGAAGTTTCTCCTTCTAGAAGATTCGATAAAACGCTCATTTTTCCCACGTGCAGGCATTCTCGCACCCTAGCTATAGAGAAACCTGCGAACACCTCGCACCCTAGCTATAGAGAAACCTGCGAACACCTCGCACCCTAGCTATAGTGCAACCTGCGAGAATGGGTCATTCTCGCACCCTGCCTATATAGAAACCTGCAAACTTCCTTTTTTATAAGGTTTTTACATAGGAAAATGCAACTTCTTTTCTCAGAAAAAGTTCTTCTCCCTTCTATCTTTAGGAACTCAGGCCACTGACCCCTCTAAAGGCAACAAATAGGTTTACATCATTAATGATCATAGGGATGATGAAAATAATGTGTAACACTGGCCCTTCCTGATTTCACAAAGACCTTTGTCTTGGAATGTGATGCTTCAGGGAAAGGAATTGGTGTTGTCCTTATCCAAGAGGGTCGACCTTTGGCCTTTACCAACAAGAAACTATCTGAAAGCAATCTGGGCAAATCTATCTATGAAAAGGAAATTTTGTCTATTCTGCATGTCGTTGATTTATGGTGCCCTTATTTATTGGTGAAACGCTTCCAAATTAAGACAGGCCATCAAAGCCTCAAGTATTTTCTGGAACAACGCATTTCCTCCTAGGAGCAACAAAAATGGGTGACTAAGCTATTTGGCTATGATTATGAGATCATTTACAAGAAAGGTAAAGAAAATGTTATTGCAGATTCACTTTCCCGCAAATATGAAGATGAAGAATCCCTTTTTTCTCTTTCCTTCATTGTACCAGATTGGCTCCAAGCCATTTTCCAGGAATGGCTACAAGATCCCAAAAGTTCGCAGCTGATCCAACAATTGTAATCCAGTGCTCCAGCTCCCCCAGGGTACTCTTGGATCCATGATGAGATTTGATATAAAGTCCATTTTATTTAAGTAAACAATCAAATATTAAATCCACGGTACTTTCTAAGCTTCATGCTACACTGACAATGGGGCACTCTGGGTTCACCAAAACCTATGATAGGGTCAAACGTTCTTTTTCCTGGGATGGTATGAAACATGACATTCACAATTTTGTCGCTGAATGTGATGTGCATCAACACAACAAGGGAGAAACAATCAAATCTCCAGGCATACTACAACCACTCCCGATTCCATCTTCTATTTGGAAGGACATCTTTATGGATTTTATTACTGGCTTATCCAAATCGGGAAATAAATCAATCATCATGGTGGTTGTTGATCGCCTTTCTAAGTATGCTCATTTCTACGCTCTTCAACACCCGTTTACAACATTCACGATGTCTCAAATTTTCATGGATCAAGTCTTCAAGATTCATGGCATGCCACACTCTATTGTTTTTGATCACGACCCAACTTTCACAAGCAATTTTTGGAAAGAGTACTCTATTGCATCTCGGTACAATTTATCATCCCTAGAGTGATGGTCAAACATAAGTTGTGAAGAAGTGTTTGGAAACATATTTGAGGTGTTTTTCCTTGGAAAAGAAAAATCAGTGGGCTCAATGGTTACCCCTAGCTGAATGGTGGTACAACACTTCATACCATACAACTACACGCATGACTCCTTTTGAAGCGGTATATGGCCAGAAGCCACTTTCAGTTCTCTGATACTTACCTGGTGTCTCGAAGGTCCAGGCATTTGAACAAACACTTACAACTCGAGAGGCTATTATCCATACCATCAAAGAGAATTTAGTCATGCAACAAAATTGCATGAAGCAACAAGTAGATCAAGGTCACTCTGAATGTCAATTGGAAGAAGGGGATCAGGTGTTTCTTCGACTGCAACCTTACAACTAGAATTCCCTCAAGGCCAGGCATTGTCAAAAGCTAGTGCCCAAATTTTATGGTCCTTATACAGTTCTCAAGTATGTCGGACAGGTGGCCTATCATTTAGCTTTTCCAAGTCATTCGAAGCTACATCCTGTTTTTCATGTTTCCTGCTTAAAGAAGTTGATCGGAACTAAGTGCCAAATTCAAACCAACCTTCCTGAGTTAGCCGAAAAAGGATCCATTTGGATATAGCCACAAGCAGTTTTGGACTAGCATGAGTGTCTCCTGTGTTAAAGAACCATCAAGGAAGTGTTAATCCAATGGAAATATACAACTCTAACAGATGCCACTTGGGACCCAACTACCAATCTAAAGAAATTTCCACATCTCAAGCCTTGAGGACAAGGCTGTTTTTAAGGGGGAGGACATGTTAGGGTCCTAACCCACACATAGGTAGAGAAATATATTCGGATGTAATAAAGGTCAATATTAATGTTGGCCCTTGACCAGGTTTTGAAGAATACTTGGTCATATTTGACCATTTTGGGACTACGACAGCTTGTCAAAGATGGAGCGCAACACGAAGCAAGAAAGACCTATTTTTGGGTACATTTTAGGGTTTTTGGGTTGATGTAAAGGGAAAGGGATGTCGGCCCATGGGTTTACCCACACTTAGGCCCATTTTTTCATCTATAAATAGATACTTAGGCAATGTAAGAAGTAGTAGATGTGATTGCTGAGTGCAAGTAGTAGTACATCTATGTGATGTATAGCTAAATGCTTAGTGCTAGTAGCTGGATCTGTGTGATTGGATGTGTATTGAAAGTTATCTGTGCATGATTATAAGGAGACTAGAAAGTTAAGTGCAAGTTGTTGTAGTTTTGTGCTGAAGTGCAAGGAAGAAGGATCCAGCGAGTTGTGTAGATCTTCTGTCCTGTGCAAAGTAAGGGTCATTGAAGCTTTGTGCTATAACCGCTTGACCAAGATAATATAAAGAAGAATACTTTGTGGATGTAGCCCCAGGGTGGGGGTGAACCATGGTAACTTTGTGTATTGTGCTCTGTGCTTCGACCTAATGTGTTTTCTTAGCTAAGTACTTGATGTGATTAAATAGTTTTAGTTATGCTCTGTTCTTATGATATATGAATGAATATTAGATTTGATATATAATATGCTTAGTGCTTGATCTGTTGAATCTAATATATATTTCTATGGCTAAGTATTGAATAATGTTTATTCTAAGTATTCACTGCGATGCTCTGTGCTATCTACGAAGTATGATAAGGGTTAAATATTGATGAATGATCTATGTTAAATTCCTTGTAAAAGATATAATCACAGATCAGTGTCCCAGCTAAGGTTGCAGACACCTGAGTCCTGCAACCACCCCTACCTCTACCTTGGGTGAGACTTCATCTGCTTCACAGGTGTTTTTGAAAGGGTCGATAGTTAGGGTTTGTTGGTGTGCTCTTGAGAGTTGAACCCTGGGTTTGCCCCTGTGCCAACAAATGGTTCCGTTGCCGGGACTTGGAACTGTGATTGCTGGAAACTAAAGAAGAAAAAGATTTGTGTGAAATAAGCTTTGTGCGTAGATCTGTTTCCCTAGTGCGAAATATTCTACTTGACCTATGAATCTTTGTGCCGAGAAATAAAGGTCAGATTTTAAGGGAAGAGATCAGATATGCAAGGAAAGAGGTGTATACTGAAGAAAAGAAGTCAGATCTGAATGCTTTGTGCTCTAAGAAAGGTTAAAGTGAAAGTTTCTAAGTTAGATATACAAAATGAGGTAAGATTTGTAAGATTTGTGCTCTAATAAAGGTAAGAATAGTTAAAAAGTCATAGATCTGGAAGCTTTGTAATCCATAGAAGTAAAAGAAGTAGAAATTTTTGTTTCTAAAGTATGGATTTAGGTATGCTTGATAGATTTTGTCTTAGCCTGAAAACTGGGTCATTGTTAGATGGAAGAACATTTGATAGATCCGATAAGAATAATGATAGATATGTTATACCTATGCATAGAAATAATTTTTGGAATAACAGATGGATCCAGAATCCTAGAAAGAATTTTTTGCAGGCTACCTACCATGACCATAGTGCGGAGTACAGAAGAGGTTGGGGGTCATTTACAAAAAAAAGAGGATTGACCCTATGTTACAGTTGCAAAAGACCAGGAAATCTTGCTAAGGAATGCCCTGGGAGAAACCCTAGTTGCCTCTGTTGTAAAGCTACGAACCATGAAGTATAGGATTGCCCTAGAATGATTGCTAGGCTTGAAAAACTAAATATGGAACAAGCAAAATCCAAAGGATATCAAGAGACTAAAATTATGGATGAACCCCAGAAAGGATCAAAGATCATGTTACTAAAAAAAAAGGAAACCCTAGCTAATCATAAGGACGTCAGTTTGTCAAAGATCTTCAAAGAAAAGGAGGAAATCGAAGTAAGAATAGGAGACTTCAACATTGACTGTGCTCTGGATGAGGGAACACCGATGAACATTATGACAGAAAGAACTTGGGAAATCCTAGGAAGGCATGCTCTGGTCCCTTCACTAGGAACCATCGGATTATTTAAAGGAAAAACAGTAACCCTATGTGGCAGAACTACTAAGATAGATATGAATACTCATGGAACTTCGACAAAGGAAGATTTTGAAGTCATTAGATTTATTGAGGGCTGTGCCCCATTTCTATCTTTGTTAGGAAAGGTCTGGATTGCAAAAGACCAGATCTGGAGGAAAGAAGAAAAGGAATATCTAGAATAGAAGAAGCAAGAACACATGGAATTTATGACTAGAAGGATTGCCTACTTGATGGAGGAACAAGAGAAAATATCTTCGTTGTTAAACACCAACAACCTGGATGTCGAAGCTATAAGAATGTTAGAGGAGCCAGATAATACTAAAATATATAATCCATATGATGAAGGAGTATTACCCTTGGATCTAATGAAAGACCCTAAGCAGCGTGAAGTGACTATGTCAAGAGAAGATAAGATTCAGAATGGAAAAAGGGTGACTGAGGCTAAGATCACTGGGAAAAAGGCTAGGAAGCTAAGTAATAAGAGGGCCAAAATTGGAAAGTTACAAAAGACTCCAGAGGAAACTTCGCAGAAGGAAAAATAACAAGAATTGAGCTTCGCCGAGATATCATAACAACGACATATGGCACTTCACCATGGAGAAACAATATAGTCATTGGACCGATATACTTGTTCGAATTCTGCCCCGAACAGGTTGAAAATCAATTATGGGCTCCCACTAGACCGTTGGACAACACCAGAATGTATAGAACAGAGTTAATGAAGGCCCCATATCCATTGCAAAGTTTCCCTACTTAGTCCATCATGCCACACTGAGAATACATTTTTCTAAGTGATAATTTGAGCCTGAAACTTGAGATTACTTCACCCTATGATCATTGCCTTGTTCCCATACCATTCATTGTAGTCTCAAAATTCATTTTCACACCTAAGCTAAGGACCCAAGATTTTATGTCGGACGAGCTCAACGTTGTTGAGAAAGTAGTTGATGAAGCTTTGATTGACCTAATGGCTGAGAGAGTCATGTCAGAGAGAAGGATGTTTGCAGGTGTGCAAGCATCATCGACAGGAGGAATCCAAGCTTCTCCCTCCACTGCTCATGGCACAGGACCGTCCAGAACCACGATCGAGACAAGAACAAATAACATAGATGATATTGCAAATGCCAAGATGATCCCACACATTATGCCAGTTTACATACCACCTTTGAGCAGCAAGATTAACTGTTATAGTGTACCCAGAGACTTTCAGTACACCTTGATCACCGCGTGTATTCTGAAAGGGGTGTGCACAGTATGTGCTAACCATGATAAGCTCACAACACTAAAATTTAATGATTTTAACCTTGGAGATTGCAAAACCTACAACATGTTAGCTCCTCATAATTACTTAGCCAAGACCAAAGGCAAAAATCCTAATATTGTCCCGCACTCCTAGACCCAGAACCTCATGTAGTCCATGTTTCTCAACGTAATGAAGAGCCCTCACTTCGGTAGACACCAGGAAGTCAATGCATGCGTTAGGTTGTTGTTGTCTTACTACGACGATGGATACTTATGGTTGGACTGCCGCATCACTTAGGATCCAAATATGATCAATTGGATCAAAGGACTTAACATGAAAGGCCCTGACCCATAGGACTTTTACCCAGGTAAGACCTCAGACCGAGCACTAGCACAGTGGATAAATCAAACCTATGGTGATGTAGAGAAGGCTACGCGAGGCTACAAAGTAGCCTCTATCCAGAGTGGCGTAGTGTGCCTTGGATGTCAGTAGATCGTGGGAAAGTTAGTTCACAAGAACATACCAACATAGGTGAATGGCTTCGTAGTTGACCTTGCAGGGAAGTGCATCGAGGGACTACAGATGAATTGACACCGTATCTTGTAAACCAGTTAGAGTTGGATTGCATAGGAGTGCAAGACCAAGGGTATGAGTTCTACTTTAGTTGGTTACTCATACTCATCGCTTTCATCGCTTGGGAGCTACCAGAGGGAGCCACTTTTTCGGATATCGAACCTTTTGAACGACTAGCCGCAAAGTTTTGTACGTTGTGGTACTCCAATGACATGAAAAAGAAGTGGCAGTCCAATGCTTTCTTCCACACCTACTTCAACCAATTGAAGAATGAAATTCAGTCTACACCGCGAATCACCCCAAACATACTTCATAGGTTTAGACCTTTGATGAAATTTAGTGCGGACCACCACTTCACCTATATTATAGCGTGCGGTGACGAGCATAAACAACAACTCCAATCCTACTACAAGCTGGCAGAGGATGACTTGGAGGAGATTACCAAGGAATGGTTGATAGACCTCCTTATTGCAGCAGACCCTGCAGACATGTCCGACGAGGAAAGACCTGAAGCTATGCTGGATACACCTGGGCTAAGCAGGACTAAGAAGGATGACGAAGCTAAAAATATCCCTAGCACGTCCACGAAGACTACTTCAATCTTACCTGCGTAGGGAGGTGATGGTGATGAGCTAGGTGGTATAGAATTTGAGCAAAACAAAGGTGAGGTTACTCCACCTAGAAAGGAGGAGGTTCCCTCAATGAGAAGAATTATGACACCACTAAAATCCTCCTTCTGAAAGAAAGATAAGGCCACCCAGACGACACTTAAAACTACCCTTACCCCAGATGACTTCGACTTCTTAATTGCTGCGCTGAATGATGTTTCACTTGAGCTCACAGAAAAGCAAGAAACAAAGCAGGAGGAGCTCTTCAACTGAATCAAGGGTGAACTCAAAGAAGTTCACTAGGCACTCTAGTCCATCTAAGCAATGTCCACAATGCCCTTAATAAGTGGACCATCAGGAACAGGTGATGATCCCACTCAATTACACCAGATCATTGACCAAGTCAAAGATCTTCTTCGACGAGCTCAAGAAGACACAACACAAGCCACTCAGGCTTTGATGCAAGCACAAAAAGCACTTCTAGAACAAAAAAAGGAGGTAGAATAGGAAAATATTTCCCTGAAAGAGAAGTGGGACAAGGAAAAGGCACAGTTTCTAGTAGAGCAACTTCAAGTTTAGGAAAGGATTCACAAAGTATTGCACTCTGTGACAGTCATAGAGGTGAATATGGAAGACCGTCTCCCACAACAAGTGACCCAACTGGAATAAGTAATCCAACAACTCCAACAATGCATCACGGATCTGGAGCTCCACATCATGCCCGAGACCCCCCAAGAAATAAGAGATCTAAGAGAGGCTACTGCTAAAAGCGTAGTTGGTCAATTAAAAACCTTTTCTTTGGAATGCAATCAGATGAGTGGTAGAAGTGACCAAACTTATGAAACCCTCGCAAAAAATCCAGAATTGCAGACATTGGAGGCACAAATCCAAGAATCAAAGCAGCATGTGGACATGCTACATGCACAGATAAAGAATTTGACCCCATTTGAAATAATGAAGAGGTTCGCAGAACAATGCACAACCCAACAACAGGTACATACACTGCAAAGTAAAGTGATGGAAGTCTCCCAACGACTTCAACCAATCCAAGAAAAGGCATGCCAACTATTTGATGAACTTGAAAGATAGGAAGATAAAATTGAGTAGGTTGTCATCACTCCATAATAGCGCGTGTAAGGACCGCTCAATGACACAAAGATCTAGGAATTTACTGAGAAAGAGGTTGTCACACTGCAGTAGGTCAAAACAACTCGAGCCAATCTTGAGGCATTCGAGGTAGAATTGATCAGACTTGAGTGACTCAAGACGATTCACAGGTGAGTGTTGGGGGCTTGTTGGCCCTTGACAAGGTTTTGAAGAATACTTGGTCATATGTGACCGTTTTGGGACTGCGTCAGCTTGTCAAAGATGGAGTGTGACGTGAAGCAAGCAAGACCTATTTTTGGATACCTTTTAGGGTTTTTGGGTTGATGTAAAGTTAAAGGGATGTCAACCCATGGGTTTACCCATGCTTAGGCCCATTTTGTAATATATAAATAGATACTTAGGCAATGTAAGAAGTAGTAGATGTGATTGTTGAGTGCAAGTAGTAGTACATCTATGTGATGTATAGGTAAAGACTTAGTTCTAATAGCTGGATCTGTGTGATCGGATGTGTATTGCAAGTGCTCTGTGCATGATTGTAAGGAGATCGAAAAGATAAGTGCAAGTTGTTGTAGTTTTGTGCTAAAGTGCAAGGAAGAAGGATTTAGCGAGTTGTGTAGATCTTCTGTCCTATGTGAAGTAAGGGTCACTAAAGCTCTGTGTTGTAACTGCTTGATCAATATAATATAAAGAAGAATAATTTGTGGACGTAGCCCTAGGGTGGGGGTGAACCACGGTAACTGTGTGTATTGTGCTCTGTGCTTCGACCTAATGTATTTTCTTAGCTAAGTACTTGATGTGATTAAATATATTTAATTATGCTCTGTGTTTATGATATATCAATGAATGTTAGATCTGATATATAATATGTTTAGTGCTTGATCTGTTGAATCTAATCTATATTTCTATGGCTAAGTACTGAATCATATTTAGTCTAAGTATTCACTGCGATGCTCTGTGCTATCTGTGAAGTACCATAAGGGTTAAATATTGATGAATGATCTATGCTAAATTCCCTGTAAAATATATAATCACAGATCAGTGTCCCAACTAAGGTTGCAGACACCTGATTCCTACAACCACCCTTGCATCTACCTCGGGTGAGACTTTATCTGCTTCGTAGGGGTTTTCGAAAGGGTCGGTAGTTAGGGTTTGTTGGTGTGCTCTTGAGTGTTGAACCCCAGGTCTGCCCCTATGCCAACAATTAATAAGGCCTTGCAATAAAATAGAATAAGTTGAATGTAAGAAGACCTAATAGAAGATTCCTCTTCTAGAAGGATCTTCCTCTAGATGCTTCTTTTGATAGACATATTTAGTATAAATAGGAGTTGAGGGTATGGGAACCCTAGCTTGGAGATTATTGTAATAGAGCTCTTCTCAACTGGAGGTTGCCCCCTCGAAGAGGCCTATGAACATTGCTCTTAGAATCAAAGTGCTATTTCTCTTGTTATTCTTATCTCATTTCATTGTTATTGTGGTGATTATTATGGTTATATTGTTGTTATTCTTCCATATCTAGCATTTTATTTCCGTTCTACATATTTTTATATCTGGTATATTACATATGAAAATTTATTTTATGGTCATTGTTTTTATTGTACTAATTTTGCACATAAGGTTGCAGATTGCAGGGATTATAAAAGAAATGTTCAAACAAGAAGTGCCTATGTGGCCCCACATAACATTGAATGTTACAAATTTCATAACTATGGACACATATCTAGTGATTGTAGAAGCATGATTGATACTTCCATGAAAGAAAATACTGATATTTGATATAAGAAAGTATGGATAAGAAAACACAAAGAACAGGTGAACAAAGAATAGGTCCTAGAGATTGCAAGATTGGTAATAAAACGAGATGAAGAAAATTCTACAGAGAAAGATGTCAGATACAAAAAGGTTTGGAAAATAATTGAAAGAAAAGAAGGACATGTAAATAAAGAACATGTTCAAGAGATTGTTCTTTAAGGAATTGTAGTGAAAGATGAATGCATAGACAAAAATAAAGTAGTCTGAGCTTAGAGAGATGTTGAATCTACCAATGAACATGATGATGAATACACATCAGAGCATGAATTGTTCTAAGCCATCTGACTTAGAGACTCCCATGTAACATGAATATTAGATAGGGGGAGTCTATGCGATAACTGTGATAGACAAAAGAACCATGCTTCGAGAATATTACAGAGTTTGAGAAGACAAATCTAGAGCAGTCAGTTAGCAGAAGTACAATTAGTTGTAGTAGTGAAGACTTCATGATAGTATAGTGATAAATCGATCAACATTATGGAAAACTGGGCAGTAGAGTCTTGGCAAATATCGACATAGATGGATTCGTAAGAACACTTAGCAGGTTTGGATAGATATATGATAGTGGACGAGAGCATGGATTCATAGATTGGTTCATAGAGTGGTTCAAAGACAAAGGAACATTATCATTATGGACAATATTTACACAGGAAATGGCTCGAACAATGCTAATGGATTCCAAATTGACATATATTATTTGGACGCATGCAGTGCATACAACAGTTCACATTCAAAATAGATTAATGCTCAGAAACAACAATGACAAAACTCCCTACGAGCTATGGAAAGGAAGACCAACATATGTGAAGCACTTCAGAGTATTTGGAAGAAAATGCTACATCAAAAGAGAAGATGGAAGAATGGGAAAGCTTGAGTCTCGTGTGGACAAAGGAGTATTTGTTGGTTACTCAAGTACAAGGAAAGCATACAAGTATTATAATATGAGATTGAACAAAGTTGTGGAAAGCATCAATGTAACAATTGATGAAATAGGTGGACGAGAAACAAAGGAAGGAGAAAAATAAATGGAACAAATTTACGAAGAAGAAGCAGAAGATGAAGAAAAAGTAGAAGGGGAAGATGGAGAGGATCAAAAGGAAGTAGAAGAGTAAGTTCAACAAGTGCCTCAAAAGACACATAGAAAACAAGTACAAAAGAATCATTCTTTAGATCATATTATCAAAAACAAAGATGCAGGAGTTTAGACTAGAAGAAGAATCCATTTGCTAGAACAAATGCACCTAACACTCTCATCTATGATTGAACCAAACAATTTTGAAGAGGCCAGTAAGGATGAATTTTGTAATAAGTCCATGGATGAAGAATTGGATCAGGTAGAGAAGAATGACACTTGGGAATTGGTTCCAAGACCAAAGAATAAGAATGTGATTGGCACAAAGTGGGTATTCATAAATAAATTGAATGAAGATGGACATGTTACAAGGAACAAAGCCAGATTGGTATGTAAAGGATACGCACAGGTTGAAGGAATCAACTTTGAAGAGATATTTTCACCAATTGCCAGAATGGAAGAAATACGATTTCTTTTAGCTTATGCATGTGCCAAGAATATTAAAGTGTATCAGATGGATGTGAACTCAAATTTTCTGAATGGGGAACTTGAAGAAGAAGTATACATCAAACAACCATAAGGTTTTCAGTTGTCAGAGAACCTTGATTATGCGTGTCAATTGAATAAGGCCTTGTATGGTATAAAACAGGCTCCTATAGCATGGTAATATAGACTAGATAAATATCTACAACAGGCAGGGTTCAGAAAAGGAAGTGCAGGCAACAACCTCTACATCAAGGTAACTCAAGATAGTAATTTATTAATTGAAGTTTATGTTGATGATATTATTTTTGGAAGTACTGATGAGAGGTTAAGACATAAATTTGTAAATGATATACAAAATGAATTTGAAATGTCATTACTTGGAGAACTATCCTTCTTTCTGGGTCTTTAGATACGTCAAAGCAACCAAGGAATTTTTATTTCTCAAACTAAGTATATGAGAGAAATGCTAAAGAGGTTTGGAATGGAAGATTGCAAACCATTTATCACTCCTATGAAAACCAGTTGCAATTTTAGCAAACATGATGATTCAAAGTCTACATACCAGAGGCAATACAAGTCAATGATTGGTAGCTTACTATATGTGACAACATCCATACCAGATGTAATGCAGGCAATTGGATAGGAGGAACGATTTCAATCAACACCAAATGAATCACATGTATTAGAAGTGAAGAGGATTCTCATATATCTCAAAGGAACATAAGAGTTTGTATTATGGTATCCAAAGGAAGTGATCTATCACTTATTGCCTATACAGATGCAGATTGGACAGGTTGTATTGATGATCGACAAAGCACTAGTGGAACAACATTCTACTTGGGTGAGTGTTTAGTATCATGGCTAAGCAAGAAACAATCATAGATATCCTTATCTACAACCGAAGTAGAGTATATTGCAACAACATCATGTTGTACACATGTTCTATGGATGAAACAAACTCTGACAGATATCCATGTTGAGTATGATGAGCCCATTCCAATCTATTGTTATAATACAAGAACCATCAATATCTCAAAGAACCCGGTGATTCACTCCAAGACGAAGCACATGAAAATCAAGTATCACTTTCTAAGGGAACAAGTTGTAGAGAATAACATCAGAGTTGATTATGTGGGAAGAAAAGAACAAGTGGTAGACATATTTACAAAACCAATTTCATGGGAAGCCTTTTAGTATCTTCGCTAGAGACTCAGAGTAATTTCTACTCCAAAATGAATGTTTTTGAATGCTTATCTTATATGTCTTAGATTTACACAAGGAATCACCATAGAGAGGACAATTCAGGTTGAGAGATCAGTTTCAGGAAGAGTTCAATCAGGGGGAGCATCCCCAAGGATAGTTCAGTTAGGGGGAGTGTTAAGCCCTAATATTGGCTCATTACCACTTAATTGGGGCATATTAGATTAGTAATGTTATTTTATTTATGTTGGATTTAGGCCATTAGTTGTAATTTAGATTAGTAATGTTATTTTATTTATGTCGGCTTTAGGCCATTA
>ML777551.1:900377-917711 GCA_009831015.1 Picea engelmannii
TGGAGGCTTATTTGGTGTAGAAGTTCCCTTTTTGGGTGGCATGTTGGCCAAGTATCACTTTTGAACCTTGATTTTGAGGTGGTTCTGCTAGACAATATTTCTTCTGTTGTATCTCCCAAGTTTCATCCCTTCTAGGTATGAAAATTTCCTTTATGTATTTCTCTAATATTTCTTCTCTTCAATGCCACAGGTCTGATCAAAATTGGATGTGCCAAGTGGAATTTACGGTAACTTCCCCACAACTTGCCGATTTTTGGCCTTTCCAGGAGATCTCACTTGTATAGTGTGCCTCGCACAAAATAATTGATATAAATTCTGAAACTCGCACCAAAAATACTACAGACTATCCACAATCCAATGCAACTAGTACCACACAATTTGATACTCTAGGAAGAAGTTATGATTTTTTTACCTGGAACACCTTCTTGAGACTAGTCAGATACCCTATCTTACACAGGGTGTATCTACAAATTTATGATGACCCAGAAGCTGAACGTTTTACCACATATACCTTACTAATTTGTGTAAATATCCTCTAGAGCTTAAGGTATGGAACATTACATAAATTTTTTTATAGCGAAAATTACGCAATGACTCTGTTCAGGACGATTCTAGAAACCTATCTTGTACAGGCAGTATCTATGAAAGTATAAGGACTCATGAGCTGATTTTTGAACCCAACATACCTTGATCTGTATACCAAATATCCTCCAAGTCATTCCTTCTAAAACGTTGTAGAAAAAAAGTTATAGTGAAAATTGTAAGATGTCTCAGATGTAGCAGCAAAACCCCAAGACCTAGAGCTCTGATACCATATGTTAAGAACCAAATATCAATATAGCATAGAAAATCCTCAGAAAAAGTACTCAACACCTTGAAAAAGAGAGAATTTCAGATAATAAGCCTCTTCGAGGGGGAAACCTCCTTTTACGCCACTTAAATGTTCAAGTACAAGATGATTCAAAATGAAAATGTCTCCTTGGTATATATAGGAGACTAGGAGGTATAATTACAACTAATGGCCTAAAGCCGACATAAATAAAATAACATTACTAATCTAATATGCCCCAATTCATGGGTAATGAACCAATATTAGGGCTTAATAGTCTCTAACTTGGATGACATAAAAATTCATGGTAAAGTACATTGAAGAGGAATGAAGAAAACTTGTGCTTGACTTGTTGTGTTGGATTTGATTTTAGATCCAGTGAAGGAGGACTACAAACAAGTATTTTTACACCAATTTTTGGAGATTTCTAGTAGTGAAAAGAACCAGGTAAAGAAAGACAATAAAGGGGCGCTCTGCATTTTTTAGACTTTGTTGAGATATTAAAATAAATTGTTGTTTATTAAAGAAGAGTAGAAACTCTAATATACACAAGCCTAGTCATAACACATCATAAATTAGCCTACAATTTGTGGCCCTTTTTCTTACGTGATCTACCATGTGCTATAGAAGCCACTGACCAAGATATTGCAAAAGGGGATTCAAATTAGGGAAGATGCTACTCTAGAGTGTAGAAATAATTGTCTATGATATGTAATTTGTGGGTCACTTATAATATTGTTGGTGTTTCCAGTAGAGATAGAATGACAACTTGTCTGAAGACAAGTCGAACCTCAAGATTCGCAGAATGATGTGGCATGTGCTCAGGTTGTTATGAATAAAAATTAGTTCTATTGTTCAATAAAATTGCTCAAGTTTCAACTCATATGCTAGAGTATCATTACAACTAAGAAACATGGTGATAATTGAGGTTGCAATAAAGTGAAGAAGTGTGGTTGCGTCGACCCTACATGCCCAAATTTCTATGTTAAGATAGTTTTATGATTTGAGATTAGAAGGACATAGTGATACAGATGGTGATTGGATGATTTGTGATTGTAGGGACTCATAGAGATACAAGCCTTGATCATGATCTTTAAAGATGCAATTTTCGTGCTCAAAGTATTGCCTATTTTTTTCTCCATGATGGTTATTGAAATACACTAGTTAATTTGTTTATCATTGTGCTACTGACAATAAAATGCTTTCATTTGATGGTGGTGAAAAGTTCTTCAAAGTGTCATGAAGTAATGGTATAAAAGTTTGAATGGATCCATTGTTAATTATGAGGAGTGACTTCTAGTCACAACCACACATTGATGAAAAATTGAGGTGTTTTCCCCAACTACCATTTGGAGATGTTGTTTTAGTGAAAAAATATCCAGTTTAGATCAACTAGAAAGGATAAAGGTGCTTGTCAGAATATGTAAGAGAGAGAAATGCTACCAAAGCGATCAATAGAGAAGTCGCCAACAAGGTGGAAGAAATATGTTTGAGAGGGAGACACTATCAACAAGAAGCAACTACTATAGAAGGTATAACTTATGTGTAAGAGAACAGTGTATTACCCAGTGGTGCACATAATTTGGTTGCTGCAAGGCACCTTGGGTAGTGGATATTTATAGCAATTAAAGGATCTGAGCAACATTTTCACATAGAAGAAGATAGCAAAGAAGCATCTACATGGTGTTATTTTGGTGTGACAAATAAAATAAATTCCCCATGTTATAATGGAGCTCTGCTTTTGAAGAGATGAGAAGACAAATTGCTCGCACTCATAGTGAGAAAATTTATACATTGTTTTTAATGTATGTGATGAATTTGGCCTTTGATCGGGAGTTGATTGGCTCTGCAATGTGTTTTTGGTTTGATGGATAATGGACAACCTATTGGTCACTATGATATATATGGGTAGATGGTAAAAATGTCTTTGAACTTTGGGAAATCTTTAGAGTTTCTTTGTTTTATGTCTTGGAATCTCCAATAAATGTATTGAGCCTAGCTAAATTAATAAGGAAATGTAGTTATTTTGTTAGAATTAGCGAATATAACAAATGATGAGTAAAGCCTAGAGATCTAAGATTAAGATTGAACAAATATGTTGAAGATGAAAATTAATACACCCATCAAGTACATTAGTCCATACAATTTAGTCTACATATAATTGCATTTAATAAAGAAAAAAATCTATTTAATTTGGTCAATGCATTTGGGCATGATTTGACAAGTATGGTTATTTTGTTTTATGGCTTGGGTGGTTATTACACTCAAAATATGTGGATTTCCTTTAAAGGTATCAAGTGGTCATAAATATACACAAATGTCTTGTTCAATAGAGAAATGATGAAAAATACGAGAATGAAAGGTCATTTTGTTCAATTTCATTAATTAAGAAATGATAAAGTACTTTCAGGCATATGATTGGTGCCAACAAGTGGTGTTAACCTCGATATTGTAAATCATTTTGAATTATTGTTGTAGCTGAATTGAAATGATGTAATGATGATTATCTGTTTTTTGAGAAGAATGGGTTGCATGATCGGTTGTACCTCACAACCCAAAATTTTTCATTCAAGTTGTAAATCTTATCCATAGGCAAGTTGATTTCCCCATGTGTTTTGTAAGCCATGTTATTTAGGGCTACATGCATTAGTGTGGTATCACATGTTATCATGTAGATTGTATCCATATTATGCACAGAGAGGATGTGGCAACAAGTTTTGGAATAAACCACTTATATAGGTATGATTGTGTAGGTGTACTCAAATGCTAGATAGATGTTGAATTAGAGAAGTTGAATCTTCAACTAATGGGAGAATGTGTGAAGTAATATTAGAATGTGAGATGGTTGGGATGACGTTATGATAAAGGGGGATTATAACATGTTGATAAACCATGTAGGTGAAAAACGTTTGTATAGAATCAACAAGTACAATATATTCTACCCATGTATCTCAGTACATGGATTTATTTTTATATGAACATCAATGATCATTTTTTTGCAAGTACAAAATGAACGAGTAAGGTGTAAGAAATTATAGCTTAGATATACACTATGTCATAAATAGATTTCAACCTCCTATAAATCTTCAACAGTAAAGTAGTAAACTCAACACTAAATTGTACTTTATGAGAAGAAATACTAAATGAGAGAGATCTAAAAGTAAAATAGCAGTTGAAATAATAATGAACAAAAGACAATTCACACCATAGGACACTAGAAATTCTGGAAAATTCCCCTGGAGAAACTCACAAGGAGAAAACCAGTTCAAGCTCTCCTCAAAGTGTGAACCCCACTTCTCCACTAGAGTTGTCTTTATGCATTTTCAAAGTGTAACTTCCCTAACCCTTGGTCTACCAATGAGACTGAGGTCAAGATCTAATCTTTCCCTCATGAGATCAACGACCAGGACTTAATCATCCATTGTGATCAATTAAGTCACTTAACTGAACCACACCCTCATAAAGTCACTTTACACATTAAAAAATAAAAGGCTCAACTTTATAAAATCACTTTATAAAAATTAGGTCACTAGGGAGAAATGTTCTTGATCACTTCCGCATGTTGGGAAATACCAATGCAGAAGTACCTTTGAGATACCAAATCTAACATAAGAAACTTCAAGGATAAATCCCATAGTGAATAAATTCTTAGTGAGTGTGTGTATTGTAAATAATTTCATCGAAAACCACATGTTATGTTGAAAATTGTGTGGTTCTCTTAAAACCATTTTGTAGTGAAAGGTTCATGGTAATCTGAAACCACTTCTTATGATAGATGGAAGTTCATGGTCAACTAGAAACCAATTAAGATTTGTAATGGTTAAGGGTGATCCAAAACCCATAATGGTGTTATGGTTAGGGGTAAGACCTAAAAACACAAGAGAATTTATGATGAAGGGAAACAAGTAAAAATAAAGGAGCACACTCAAAACAACAAGATAACATGAATATTGTGTACAAAGAAAAAAGACCAAAGACTAATGAGGATGCATCCAAATTAATCCCAACCATATGAAGACAAAAGATGAAGATGAGGTAATGAATTAGGTGAAGATCAAGACAACAAAGATGAGCAAGTAATAAAGAAAAAAAAAATCCTTGACAAGACAATAAAGATTAAGGGGGAATGTTAGATATAATATTTATCTTGAATTAAATGTTAGTTAAGAGTAGATGATTATGAATATCGTGTTTATCTAATGACTCAATATGTGTGTATAATATCCTATTAATTAAGAATTTGTTATACGAATCATTAAGTGGTTGATACCAATTTAGTAGGAAACCAATTATATGTATTTGCCTATATAAATATTGTACTAGATTGATGAATAATAGAGAAGTATGTTTAGTTTGATTTGAACTCTTTCTATTGTATTATTCTTAATAAATCACTTATTTGGTATTGCACTTATTCTCACCATAATTTGGGCTTATCCTATGTAATTAGTTGTAACTATGGATTAGATGCCTCAACAAATTTTACCACCATTTATGCATTTGTGTCATTGAATGACAAGAATACAAAATTAATTTTAAAAAAATACCTAAATACACAATCCAATTAAGATTCCAAACTCCATAGCCATTCTCTTTCCAATTAAGATTCCGAACTCCATAGCTATTTTCTTTCTTTTCTTAAGATTCCAAATTCCATAGCCATTTTCTTTCTTTTCTTATAGTGTTTAGCTCCTACAAATCTGATATTAATTTGTAGGAGCTAGAGAACAATGGAGGGCTATTAGAAGAGCATAAAAGACTAATGGGAAAAATGTCCATCAATGATCTTGGAGAAAGAACCAAACATCTTCAACAAACATGATTCAAATCAATCTAAAGCAAAAGAAAGCAGATGGCCATGGAATTGCCAAGCATAAACTAAGCACACATATATGCAAATTGATAAAGTTTGATTTTTCATTCACAAATTCTCATGATTGAGGGTCATCCATGGAGTTTAGTAGTGTACTAGAGTGTTATATCAATATTTTCCTCCCCATATGAAATCTTGTAGAGAGGGCCTTATTCCATTTCCCTATGAAGACTTGTCTTCCCTGTTACTAAATCCCAGAGGACAAAATATTTTTTTTTCCACTTGTACGCATATTGCACCCTACACAACGAGCGTTTACGCAAGATGCTCCACTGCAGCCCATGTACATTGGGATTTGTACTAGAAAATCAAAATTAAACGTCGGGTTTCCATGTCACGACATGAGATCTCTAATCCTTGGCCTTCCATATACTAAAACATTCCGGATCGGCCCTTCAGTTGCATTTTGAAGGCTATAAAGAAGCCAATTCCGAGTTATGGAAAGAGAGAGAGAATTCAACTTTGAGAGAAAAGTTACTCTGGAGAAATTATTACTTCATTATTGAGTTTGCATCCCTTTTTCCTTTAAGTCTGAACATAGTGTTCAGCCCCCAAGATCTTCCCTTATTGGTGGAGAACTTCTTTGTCTCTCTTATATGAGCTTGCCTTTGGTGGAGGATTGAAGTGGTGGAGGCCGAGTTGGAAGGAACTTGGTTTCATGGTTCCAAACCATGCCAACACGTAAGTCTATAATGTTTTCACTTCTGCCGATAATTTATTAATAAAAATATTCCTTTCCCGTCCAATTGATATCTTGCAAATATATGTGTTATGATCCATGCGCATGGTTGTTTTGTATATTATTGGATTATGCTATCTAATGTGCTAACCTTTTATATTATCATTATATGATTTCTCTACTTGTTTGTTCACAACTTGTTACAAGTACAAAGATTTGGGTCGAAGTGCTCAACGGTGGACTTCATCAAACATTTGGACGAGGTAGGCCTCTTTCTTATCTCTTTCACACATTAGTTTATGTAGCATATGATGGAATTGAGTCAATTTCTACAGTCACACCTGTCTCTTGTGGTTCACCCTAGACATAGAGAGATTGTCCTCGTAACATAGAGATTATTGTTTTGCAACATTTATAATTTGATGTAGCATTTTTATCCTCTTATATATACCACTTATGCTATTTGGCGTATCCCATATTTGTTTTCAGTTGGCTGGATTACTAGTTTATGTTCTAAATATATATAAATCAATTTACTAGTTTATGTTATAAAAATTTATAAGGGAGATGTCTAATTATTTATAATTTATATGTTCAACATGAAGTTTATAAGTAGTATTTAAAGAAAATATTAATAACAAAAAAGTATTGCAATTTAGACCATAAATAAATATATTTTAATGTCCACCTTCAAGTAAAATATTTTTGTATCGACTTTATATATATATATATATATATATATATATATATATAAACCCTAGAATCTATATTAAATTGTAGCTATTAAGGTTTATTGGTTTAGGAGAAATTACCCACTTGTGTTTGGAGTTTGGAGACTGAATCAATTATCAACTGTACTAGACCTCTCTTGAAAGTTTGAAGTTGGAATTTGTGAGGGTTGATCTAATTTGGGTTAAAGGATTCAAGTCATTTACTTTTGTTTGTTATATATATATATACATAGAGAGAGAGAGAGAGAGAGAGAGCGTTTAAATGTTTAAGTTGAAGAGATTTTGGTGACAATTGTTCAACTTATTTTAAATCATACTAGTCTAAAAAGATTAAGGTCACAATTTTGGAAGACTTGAATGTACTAAGACATTCCTAATGAGTTAGCATAAATTGAACACATAATAAGATGTAATGTAATTAGCACCAGAATTCACAAAGTGAACATGAAAATATTTTTTATCATGTAAATGAGCAGTATAAAATATCATATATCCCCTATCTATCTATCTATCGACCCAAATCTATAACCATTGGTGCATAAAACTTTATAAGTGAGAAGTGTAATTACTTATATGTTCAACATGGAGTTTATAAATAGTATTTGAAGGAAATAGTAGTAAAAAAAAGTATTTCAATATAGGCCATAAATAAATATATTTCAATGTCCACCTTAAAGTAAAATATTTTTGTATAAACTTTATATATATATATATATATATATATATAGAGAGAGAGAGAGAGAGAGAGAGAGAGAGAGAGAGAGAGAGAGAGAGAGACTTCTATGGTTGAGTTTGATAGGTTCTTTTGACATCCCAGTATCAGGGAGATGTGTGATTCCTTGAGTACTTAACATAGAGATGACATGTTGCATACAAAAAAATACTAATAACAAAAAACATATTTCAATGTACAAACTCTAGAATCTATATTAAACAATAACTATTAAGGTTTGTTAGTTTAGGAGAAATCACCCACTTGTGTTTGGAGTTTGGAGCTTGAATTGATTATCAACAGTACTAGACCACTCTTGGAAGTTTGAAGTTGGAATTTGTGAGGATTGATCTAGTTTGGATTAAATGATGCACCTCATTTAATTTTGTTTGTTTTATTTGGAGACTAATATATAAAATCTCTTCGACTTCATGTAAACATTTGAACACACAATCTCTCTCTCTCTCTCTCTCTCTCTCTATATATATATATATATATATATATAGAGAGAGAGAGAGAGAGAGAGAGAGAGAGTTCAAATGTTTACATGAAGTCGAAGAGATTTTAGTGATAATTGTTCAACTTATTTTAAATCACCACTCCTCTAAAATGATTAAGGTTGCAATTTTGGAAGACTTGAATGTACTGGCACATTCCTAATGAGTTATCACAAATTGAACTCATAATGAGATGAAATGTAGTTAGCCCAATAATTCACAAAATGAACATGAAAATAATTCTAAGTGAACATGAAAATATTTTTTATTATGTAAAAGTACTAACTCGGTAAAATAAAGGTATGAGCAGTATGAAAATATGATAAGGGGACCCTAACTTGGTGAGTTTTGTTTTGGTCTGCAATTTAAATTCCCCCTCCATAACCCTAAGTTTTACTTAGGAAAAAGAAATAGAATGTGAGTTGATTATCACAATGAAATATAATATCTAGCAAAGGAATCTTCCAACACGTTAAAGTTTCCCAAACTTGCATTCCTAAGAGTTTTAAAGGAATGGTGATTTAAAATGAATTGAACAATTGTGATGAAAATCTCTTCAACATCTTATAATATATATATATATATATATATATATATATATATATATATATATATATAATCCCAAAAATATTAGAGGAATGATGATTAAAATGAATTGAACAATTGTGATAAAAATCTCTTTAGCATATAAACATTTGAACACAAAACTATATATATATATATATATTCTCCAAATCAAACCAAAAAAAGTAAACGACCTGAATCTTTCGACCCAAATTAGATTAGCACTCACGCATTCTAACCTCAAGCTTTAGAAAACAATATGATGTTGCTATTAACTGATACAAATTCCAAACACCAAGTGGATAAGTTGTCATAAAATAAGATATTGTTTGATATGGATTGTAGGGTTTGTTCACCATAATTTTTATTACATTGGAGTACTACCAGAAAGAGATGTTTCCAAAACACTGATGGATTCATACATAAGTATATTTAGCTAGCATATAATTTATATAGTTTATTAGGGATACATGTTTCTAAGCTCAATACCAACAAAACAATAATTGAAGAACAAATCCATTTCAAAAATCTTAGTCTAAATCTAAATATGGAGAGATCAGACCCTTATTGAAATCACTTGTTCATAAAAAAAGAAAAAAAGAAAACATTGACATGCAAATTCAATCATTCTTAGATTCCAATCATTCAACCATTGAGTTCAAACAAGGAAATATTTTCAATAATGAAGGTATCATTATGCTAACATGGGAATTGTAAAGAAAATATATTCATTGAATTTTAATCACAATGGAGATATGAAAAATGGACAATGTGCTTCCTATTGCTCATCAAACAAATGTTTGTAACAAATAATAGAAAATATTGTCACAAGGTATCTATTCACTTGAGTTTACAAAACCCTATGGTTTTGTACATAGACATTATGAGCAATGAAATGTTTGTAACAAATAATAGAAAATGTTGTCACAAGGTATGCATTCACCTTAGTTTACAAAACCTTATGGTTGTGTACATAGACATTATTGCAATAGGCATATGATTGATATAAGTTACTGAGGTTACCTATATAAAGATCAATTATAGCAAGAAAATAATTGAAGCACAACTCCATATTTAAAACAAAATGTAAATATAAATAAACAAAGAAAAACCAAACAACTTTTAGAAATAACTTGTTTATAGTATATAAATAGAAAACACTCACATGCAAATTCAATAGCTTTAATAGTCCATATGTTCATACCTTCAATTCATAACATTAAATATTCTGGATATTGAAGGTAGCATTATTATGATATTGGAATAAAGAAAACACTGACATGCAAATGCAATAGCTTTGATAGTCCATATGTTCATAACTTCAATTCAGAAAATTAAATATTTTGGATATTGAAGGTAGCATTATTATGATATTGTAATAGAAAAAAAGCAATCTTGTAAGTTTGATTGGAATGGAAATAGGGAAAAATAGGTAAAGAGCCTCCTATCAAAGGTTTCCAACAAACAATAGAAAATATTTTCATAAGGTGTGATTTCAACTTAGTTTTTCACATTGATCTACAAAACTCCCTACCTCCATAATGTTGAGGACTTTTATATGTAGGATCTCTAGGGTTTTTACCTACCAAAATCTCATCCATATGTTTACTTCAAACTATGAATTTTTATAATATGGCATGGCATAAAGTATTTAGAGAACCAAATACAGTTCTCTATGGATATTGTATTAAAGCAACAAGAAAACTATTTATTTTTTTTATTTTACTAATAATCCCTAATGTTTTCTATCAAGTTTCTTAAGCTATCTACCACAACTAGTTTTTCAAATGTCATATTTTCAATGTAATTATTTTTTCAAATGTCATATTTTTTTGGAAATAAAAATGAAATAATTATTACCTTATGATCTTAAACATCATTGCTATGAGATATTCCTGGCTAGAATGAAGATGTATGTGCCACAAAAAATGGACACATGTATTTAGTATGAGTATCATCTCATAAATCTCCATCACAAGTGATGACATAATATAAATTTAAAGACATAACTTGCTCACAAATGATGGGTATCCTTATTGTTGCAATTTTAAGGCAATTTGTGTCAAGAGGTAGAGTAAATCAAAATGATGGTGTATGCAATTATTCTTGGTTTAGATTTTTTTTTTAAGGTTTCAATGTTTGATGAAGGTGATTGGTGTTCAATATGGATTTCTTTTGACTTACGAAGATGGGGAAGTTCCATGGAGCTAAAATCTTCATAACAAATTTGGTTATTCATTTCACAGTAATTCCATTACCTATGTCTTACTGTATTTATAAACAATTTCTTATATTAAAGGTTTCTTAGTTATGGTTATTTATCTAGTTGGTAATTATTTTTACAAAGTATCATCCGTCATGAATTATTGGATGATACCATTATAATTTTATTTTTTTTCATCTCTGTATTTTTTTTTACTATAAAGATATTTTTGGTCATCTAGGATCTTCATATATATATTATATTCTTGATATAAATTCAAATGTATTTATTTATAAGAATAAAAAATGTTTTCATAATATTTTTTAAAACTTTATATAAATCCCAAAACTGCAAAATCCAAAAGAATTATTTGAATTAAAAAAATTATAAATGCAAACAATGTGATTACCCTAAATTGGACAAGTTCTTAGAAGCTACAATGTGGACTTCTCACCAAAAATGAAAGAGTCAAATATATCAATTTCATTGTATTTTAATCTATAAAACAATTCCATTGCATAACATTCAATACATAGAGCATAGCCCATCTAGATCTCAACCTTGTGGTCGTGGATTTGAACCCAATGTGATTACTTTTTTAAAGGTTGATTGTTGTCCTACCAAATACAAAAATAACATTCTAATTTTATGCCATTATAAATGCTAGAGTAGAAGAGAGTCTAATTAAAAATGATTTAGGAAAATTTTCATCAACAATATTTTTTTTGTTGTTGTTAATTGTATATGAGTATTTCATAACAAAATGAATTAATTGTTATAAATGAGAAATTAACATATATAACAATTGTGAGATGGAAATTATTTATAAGAAATTTGTATACCTAAAACTTTATCAAACATATTAATCAATTATTATTACAAGAAAAGGATTTGCATCCTCTAAACATATATAATGACATTATAAGACATTGGCATACAACCCCTCACATAATGCATCATTTGCAAATAACAGTATGTCAAGAAGAGTTGAGGTCATTGCATTCTCATAGTCTTCAAAGTTTGTTTGTCCAAATGTTCAACTAATTCAATTGGAGATATAATTAACTCACTAATAAAATTAGTTAAATATAATCAAAACCAAAAAAAAAGTTTCATCCTCAATACACCGATACCTTTCCATGGTTCCAAATTCACATGAAACCAACTTCTATCATATCTTGACATATTCACATATCATTTATACACCAATCATGACTATTATAATCTCCATTATAAATCAAATATATTAATCACAAAATCAGTTTTTGAAATGGTGAGAGTCCCCCCTAGAATGACATACATCCATTACCTAACAATACATCTACTCCATCCTTAATATCTTCCTTGACATCTTGTATGAGGAACTGATAGTAATATAAAACTCCATAGTATAAATTTAACATATAAACTTTTGGAATGGTATACATCCATTTTCTAATGATGCAGTTACTTGATATCCATAATTTTCTATGAAACAATAATCGATGATAGTAATATAGAATTATAAAGTTGAAATATAACACAAATGTACAATAGTCCATATACAATCCAAGGGTGGTTATTGTCTCAACTAATATTAAACATATATATTATATATAGATAAAAATAGTTAAGGAAAATATATTATAACAATGAATTGAGTTAATAAATGGAAAAATGCAACTATTTTTTGTAATTTGTTTAGACTTTCTTGAATTATGTATAAGCTAAGTCACATGGTTCGGTTTCAAGTTCAGGTTTGAAAATGATTAGGTTCGATTCCCATTCGAGTTTTCCAATAAGGTTCGAATGAGGTTCAATTATATATTCGGTTCTACATTAGATTCTCCTTTGAGGTTCAACGAACCTAAACGAACCTCATTTTTTTATGGGGTTCGCCGAATTTCAAACCTCAAGCTTGGGGTTTGAAGAACCCTGTGACTTCATGTATAAGATTTTTTTGAAATGTCCAATGTTTCTAGTGGACACTCCACACATGATCAAGGACAAGAGAAGCTTAGTAATTAGATAAGAGTGTGTTGAAGGGTATACAAAAAAGATGAAAATAGGAAGTAGTCATTGGAATAAAAAATTGAAATTAAAACTGAATTAAAATAATTATAGGAAACTAAATTAAAATAATTAAATATCCATTGTGAACCTTATAATAAAAAAATAGGGGAAAAACAAGAACAAAATAAAGGAGAAATTGAACTAAAAGGCACATGAAGTTAATGGGAAGAACCAAAACAAATGATGATGATAGGGATAATGATGATAAAAGGTATAGATAAAAGCAAGGGTTAAAAGGGAAATTATAAACTTAGAGGAAGAGGGATTGGAATTAAGGGTTAGGATAAATATATTAGATGTAAAACAAAATATCAATGACCTAAGAAACAAATGAGGGGTTTCCAAGACTAGCATTGTAGCCATCTTCTCAATTGAAGTTGTTGGAATGTTTTTTGATTTCCAGTGAATGACACAAGAGGAATAACAAGGCATTGAGGAAATAATTTTGGTTTGGTCAAAGAAGATAAGGTGATTATATTTGGAGGAGCGTTCAGCAATAGTTGACTTGTTGAGTCAGTTAGGCTTGTGTTAGCTATGTGTTCTTTGATACAAGCTTTAAATGATCTGTTAGTTTGACCTATGTATCATTTTACACAAGAGCACAAAATTTTGTATACTCCTAGGCCAAGCATAGGGTCAAAATTTTCCTTTGTAGTCTTGAAAAGTTACTTAAGGGCTTTGCATGGTTTGGAAAAGGTGTTTATGTTCTTTTTATCTAGAATTATTGAAATATGATTAGTAAAACCCTAGATGTAGGGTAGCAAGAGATGAACAATGGGTGAAATCCAAAAATCCTCCTCCCTCTTACCCACTCATTTCTCACTTCTATGTAGCCTACATAATGAGTAAGGAAGTGTGATTTGCTTGAAAACGTGAAACACATTTAACCATTAAGACTAACTATACATGTTTTTTATTAAGTGATTTTATGTAATAAAAAAACACAACAAAATGGAGTTCATTTATTTTTTTGGAACAAAGATTCAATGAAATGGGGTCTCACCCATCACAATTCATGTTAAAAAACAATGCTTAATAACCAAATAATAATAAACTATTTGATAATTAGAAAGTTGTTATTGTATTGAGAAAGCCTCCAAGTGATTATATGCAACAAGTAATCATTAATAATAATGTTAATGATGGTGATTAATTATAATAAATTTAGTTTAATGAAATTTAAGAAAAATGAGTAACCTAATTAGATTTTTTAATATTTTAATATTTCATTTCTTTAATATTTTATAATTGACCAAAAGACAAAAATGCACATATGTGGACAAATATTTTCTAATGCCACATAACGGAAGACCACTCTAAGAAGCATTAAAATTGGAAAGTGTTTGGGAAGGAGGACATATTGCAGACTGCTTACAAAATTGGAAAAGGAAGAGGGAAAACTAGATAGAAATAGCTTGCTTTATTTGCTGGGAGGTTTGGAAACATAAAAATCTGGCTATTTTTGAAGATCGACCTCTAAATAGGGTTAGAGTTTGTAATAGTATATTACAACATTTGGGAGAAACAAAAGTAGTTTACTATACTAAGGTTAGTAGGATTGATAGGCCTCCTATACTTGACTGAGATCTGGCTGTGGGATTCTTTGATGGTTCTTCACAATACAGGGGTGATAAATCTGGAGAAGGATCTATATTAAAATGTCTAGAGTTGGGCACTTTCAGAATCAAGATGAATTGTGGCAGTGGTACTAATACCAGGGATGAAATTTTAGCATTGTGGTGCATATTATTTTTTTATTTCTATAGAAAGGTAACAAGGTTACAAATGGTAGGTGATTCAAAGGTTATTATAGATTGATTTACTAATGAAAATAACCTACAGGTGGTCTCCCTTCATCCCTGGATGAAAAAAAATTAGAGTGTTGAGTAGGAGCTTTCTACAACTAAAAGCACAACACATATACAGATCCTATAACAAGGAAGTTGATCAGCTTTCAAAAGCATCACTACTCCTTGATGAGGATGGCATACATTATGCAGTGGGTACTGAAGGACATGCAAAATTTTTTGAAAGATTAGATATCAGTTAAAATTACATAGATGCAAGGGCAAAGAAACTGGACTTTTTGTTTTGTGTATTGGATATGTAATTTTTGAGGTTATATACTACATAGTATACACCTAGCTTTGATGGTGTAATATATATTGTGAACATAAATGTATTCACTATAGTACTAAAGGATGTGATAGCTTTGATCCATTTTGACAGTTATTGTATCATAATAATTATATTTTCCAATATAGGTTTTTTTCTTTTTGAAAAAAAAAATAGTATTTAAAGCAAATTTTAATAACAAAAAAAGTATTGCAATTTAGACCATAAATAAATATATTTCAATGTCCACCTTAAATTAAAATATTTTTGTATTGACTTTTATATATATATATATATATATATATATATATATATATATATATATATATAGAAAGAAAGTAATTAGAAGTAAACAATTCTATGTTTGAGTTCAATAGGTTCTTTTGACATTCTAGTACGAGGGAAATGTGTGATTCCTCGAGTACTTAAAATAGAGATGACATGTTGCATTCAATAAAATACTAATAACAAAAAAAATATTTCAATGTACAAACCATAGAATCTATATTAAATTGTATCTATTAAGGTTTATTGGTTTAAGAGAAATTGCCCACTTGTGTTTCGAGTTTGGATCTTGAATCAATTATCAATTGTACTAGACCACTCTTGAAGGTTTGGAGTTGGAATTTGTGAGGGTTGATCTAATTTGGGTTAAAGGATTCATGTCATTTACTATTTTTTGTTTGATTTGGAGGCAATATATATATATATATTGGTGACAAATTTTCAACATATTTTAAATCACACTAGTCTAAGAAGATTAAGATTGCAATTTTGGAAGACTTGAATGTATTGACACATTGCTAATGAGTTAGCATAAATTGAACTCATAATGAGATATAATGTAATTAGCACCAGAATTCATAAAGTGAAACAATAAAATAAAGGTATGAGCAGTATAAAATATCATATATTCCATACATATATATTCTCCAAATAAAAATAAATAAAAATAAACGACTTGAATGTTTCGATCCAAATTATATCAACATTCACACGTTCCAACCTCAAACTTCAGAGAACAATCTTATGTTGCTAATAAGTGATTCAGGTTCTAAACACCAAGTGGATAATTTTCCATAAACTAATATATTGTTTGATATGGATTCTAGGGTTTGTTCACCATATTTTTTTATTACATTGGAGAACTATTAGGAAGAGATGTTTTTAGGAAGAGATGTTTCCAAAACCCTGATGGATTCATACAGATGAATATTTAGCTAGCATCTAATTTCTATAATTTATTAGGAATACATGTTTCCTAGTTGAATACTAAATACACAATAATTGAAGGACAACTCCATTTCAAAAATCTTAATCTAAATCTCAATCTGGAGAGATAGATCTTTATTGAAATCACTTGTTCTTTAAAAAAAACAGAAAAAAAAGCATTGACATGTAAATTCAATCAATCTTAGATTCCAATCATTCAACCCTCGAGTTCAAAAAATGAAATATTCTCAATAGTGAAGGTATCATTATGTTAACATGGTAATTGTAAAGAAAATGTATTCATCGAATTTTAATCATATGAAAATTGGACAATGTGCTTCCTATTGCTCATCAAAAAAAAGTTTGTAATAAATAATAGAAAATATTGTCATAAGGTATGTATTCACCTGAGTTTAGAAAGCCTTATGTTTGTGTACATAGAAATTATCATAATAAATAATAGAAAATCTTGTCATAATCTATGCATTCACTTGAATTTACAAAACCCTATGGTTGTGTACATAGTCATTGTCGTAATAGGCATATAATTGATATAAGTTACTGAAGTTGCCTATATCGAGATGAATTATAGCAAGAAAATATAAATTTATATGATCATTAGATGTCATAGAAATTTATAAGGGAGATGAATTATATAATCATTGGATGTCATATAAATTTATAAGGGAGAAGTGTAATTAGTTATATGTTCAACATGGAGTTTATAAATAGTATTTAAAGAGAATATTAGTAACAAAAAAGTATTTCAATATAGGCCATAAATAAATATATTTCAATGTCCACCTTAAAGTAAAATATTTTTGTATCATATTTATATATTTATATATATATATATATATATATAGA
>ML777551.1:929059-940851 GCA_009831015.1 Picea engelmannii
AATGCACTTTACAATTTTTAGCATGAACTTTTTCAAAAAAAAGTAACAAAAGAGAGACTTGAACTCAAGACCTCTTACTTAATAAGGCAAGTTTTAACCAACTGATCTAACAAAACATATTGTAATGTTCAGAAGGAGGATTGTTGTTGTTGTTGTTGTTGTTGAAGACGACCTTGGAGAGCATGCTCCAAAAAAACTCTTTTCACACAAGAAAAAAATTTTGCTTCTCGATGACAACAAGGGTTAGATCTCAGTTAGCTTACCCGGAAGATGCACCTTTTCCTATCTGTTTCTGATTTTCCGAGATCACACAAGGAACGGGGCAAATAGCATACGCAGATCTAAATGAGTAGCAGCCCGGAAAAAAAACACAAACCGAAATAAAATCAAAACTTTGCAAAAATTTAAAAATGCGTATTCAGACTTTATACCTCCGGATTCTGACTGTAATGGTCATATATTGGGCAAACAGAAACCTTTTCGAGTGAAACGAAAAGTGTTCCTAAGTGAAAAGCGTGCTCCAGACGCAATGAAACAGTCCTTTCAGCCCAGAAATGTACAAAAATTCCATAAAATGGAGATGAGGCAACTCGGCTTCACGATCTCGATCTACAGCAGGAGCGGGTCTTCAAACATGCTCTGATACCATGTTGGACAACACAGGTATTCCAACAGAGGATGAACACCTTCAGTAACCACTCACATAACCAGATCAAAGATCAACACACCGATGTTTTCACGTGGTAAAACCCCTACGGGGAAACATCCACGGCCCCAGCCAACGCGGCCACTTGGAGCAGTTTATTAATGCAAAGAAAAAGATTACAGAGAGATTTTACAAGAGAGTTTATCACAATCGATCATCGGAAAATGACCCTCCATGCCCTTTAAATAGAGATCATGGACCAATCATGTGTTAAGCCACGGATCAATGGTCGTTAAGATCGAGGAGAGTATGAACCGTCGGATGACTCTATGTCGGGAACATATCGTGACCGTCGGATTGCCTAACTACAAATGCATACTAATGCATACTAAAGAAACACACTTTTACCTAACGACATATTAGAACAAGTAGATCTTAAATAACTCCTAAGTGTCTAAATATCCTAACAAAACCCCGACACCTACTAGATAGCATCTATGCAATTTTATCAGTGAACCCATTACTTGGATTGGTCCTTGTTAATGTTTGTTTTTATATGACTGCTCGCGGTCCTGGGAGGGGTGATTTGATTTCCATACGGGTGTTTAAACGTACTGTGGTCATTTCCATTCTGCATGCATCCCTTTTTGTTTGTGGACATTTTTACTTTTGTGGGCGTTTTTAAATCCACTATTGGCGTTTCTTTTTACCTCTGCGAGTGTTTGTATCTGGGCTCACTGCTCATATTTCCACCTCCGGTATCCACGAATTCACTTACCCCTTCTCAGAATGTGATTTATTACTGATTAATGAGTTTATCATGCGTATTGATGGTAGACTTCCTTCCTGCGTTTGCTTGGTAATTTTGAGCATTCCTTCTCTCGTACTCTTTGCAAACGTTGGTTCATTCTTTTTCTTTTTCCCTTGATTTCTCCATTCTCTGATGGACTCCTTAGTCAGCGCCACTGCTTTAGCGACCACTTAGTATGGACTTTACTATTCTGCCAGTGTTAGCGTGTTGGACAACGACGCCATTTTCCCCAGTTGTCAGTTTCCTTGCTTCATGCCTTTTTGTATTGTTGGTACTGTGGAATGTCTTTCCAAGGTTACGATCATGAAATAAACTGAAAGGATGTGAAATTAATGATATGATATCAGTGGAAGTATTTATGATATAATATTCTTGGTAACGCTAATGTCAGTGGTAATATTTATGATATAATATCAGTGGTAGGGCTAACGTTGACCTCTGTCTTACGTAGGTTACAATCCTGATTTGCAATTTGTTTTTGGTTGATCTTGTTTCATTTTTAAGCTCAACACTCGGCTGTCATTTCATCTCATAGAAACCACTCAGTATCTACCTTAAAATCCCTCCCTTTTATTAGTTAACGACAACTGGTAAGGAGAGTTGTCGGAACGTCAAATATCCAGCTATATTCTAAGTTGGTAGTTTTTAATATTACATACTTGTTTCTAGTGATTAGCGCAGATGTGTTAGCGCTGGATAGAGGATAGATAAAACAATAGCACATGATTTATTTACATATATTTTCTTTTATCTTTAAGACTGTTAGGCAGCGCCCAAAAAATAATAAGGCTAGCTGGTTTATGTTGTTTTTATTGGAATAGTCTGCTTTTACTACAACTGTTTTCTAACATACATAAGTTATTACATATTTCATTACAACTGTCTAGTTTATGTTATTGTTTCGGAATAGTTCTGCTTTTCCTTTCATGAATTATTGACATTGATTTATTCTACTGAAAGTAAGTGGTTTTATTACAACTGCCCTGTTTTTATTTGTTTTAATGGTAATAATGGTTAGTAATTATGATATTGTAAGGCAGTAATTGTGGAAGTTATGCTGAAGTAATTATGCAATAACTGTTAATTTAGGATCGTTAAAGTAATATGGTTTTATGGTAATTATTGTTAATAAATTATGATTTTATAAGGCAATAATGGGCAAGGTAATGTTGATGTATTATGTAATAATTGATAAAGTGATAATAGTGAAAGTAATATGGTGTTAATGGTAATAATTGTTAAATAATCATGGTTTTATAAGGTAGAAACGTTAAAGTAATTGTTGAAATAATATAATGGAAGGTAAAATGATTAATGGTAATGATTATGTAAGGATTATGTAATGATTATGTCATGATTATGGTAATGATTATGTAGTGATTAATGGTAATGATTAGGTAGTGAATCGTTAATATTAATCCTAATGGTTATGGAATGGTTAAGGTTAATATCATTTATGGTAAGGTTAATGTAGTTGATAGAAATAAACTATCAGATGTAATGTGATGGTGATGGTATTAGTCCTTGCAATGTAAAGTGAAAAATGGTTGATATTTTATGGCAGGGATGATGAAACTAATTATCATCAATAGAAGATAAATATAAGGTCCTAAACTACGCACTTGAAGTCATTAAGATTTGGTAATCGGGGGATTGCAATTATTTAAATTTACATTATTTAAGGTTGGACAACTCGTCGATTAATGAATTTTAAATGAAGTAGTTGGTCTATGATTATGTCATTAAGTCTTAATATTGGATGGTCAATGTCGGAGTCCTTCTTACTTGCGCCTTCCTAGAGGACATGTTGTTCATATAATTTGTGTTGTACAAGGTCGTAATCATTTTATTGCTTGGTCAGTTTGTCGGGCGGGATGTAGACACCTCCATGTTCCTCAGAACATTCACCAGCCCTGAGACCTTAAATGGTTAAAATTGATGGGAACCTGGGCTTGAGCGTTGCTTATGTGTCTTGGAGGTCCTAACCATTGCAGGGTAGGATGGATGGGAAGTCAGTCTTTTTATTGATGAACGATTGTTGATCCATGCTTGCAAAAACATGATGTGCGTCTTATGTCGTCTTGCTGTGTTCCTCGTGGTTGCGTCTTGTTAGTTGTCGGGTGGCAATGTAGAGTCAAGTGTGTCTGTTCCTTTTTACACGCACGCACACACCTTAAACACCTAAAAAAAAAAAAAAAAAATTGGCACCTGTTAAAGAGTTGTTGTCGTAATGAGGAGGAATGTTACATATGGTATCAGAGCGGGTTCGACCCGTGACTTGGGATTCGCTACGGCTTCCGTGACAAGATTTGATTTGATTATACTGTTTCTAATCGAGTTGATTGTGTGCGTGCAGGTAATCATGGTTAGAGGATGCTGCAGAGGCAGACGATGGGGTGCTAGGGGAGGAGGCGTGACGCCTCCAGTAGCATCCACGCCTGAGGGGTCTAACCCCCATTAAGGTGAGCAGGTTCTCGGACAGGAGTAGATAGCAGTTGGAGACGTTGTTGGAATGATGAGATATTTTCAGCGCATGTTCGAGGCATTGATCAGCCGATTGGACAGAGCCGAGGCCAGGGTGCCGGCACACGTTGAGGTTCCACCGCCCGCACCGACCGTTACAGGTGGCATTCACCGTGAACTCAAGAAGGTTAAATTTCTCGAGTTCTTTGGTGCCCCGGATGGAACCGCCACCGAGGCATGGTTGGAGAATATGGCGATGTGCTTCTCACTTCGCGATTATACCTCCAACATGAAGGTCCACATGGCGGTCTTTCAACTGAAGGGGAGCGCTCTTCTATGGTGGAAGATGCTCCTGCCGCAATTGAACATGGCTGTTGAAGACGTGTCATGGGAATTGTTCGAGGAACAGTTCCGAGAGAGGTACCTTTCAGAGGAATTCATTGAGTGTCAGATCAATGAGTTAAATGCATTACGACAGGGAGGTCGTACAGTGCCCGAGTACGAGGCACGTTTCATGGAGCTGCTCCGATATGATCTGCACCTTAACAAAGAGAAACTCAAGGTCAACCGGTTCATGTTTGGCCTTAATGAAATCTTGCATGCAAAGGTTAGGATCTTGATGCCTCAAACCTTGCACGACGCTATCCAAAAGGCCCTCATAGCAGAGGAGGAGCTTATTAGTGGGGGTCAGACTAGGACTCCATTGAGACCAGCAGGGCAGGGTTCATCTGGTACACTGCAGCATAAGACCCCAACGAGACCTATGCTGGGATATCGTGGCTTCCAGAGAGGATCTACTTTCACTACACCCCGACAACCGCCGCCTCAGCAGCAGACACCTTATTGGGGGCCCATGCATCAACAACAGTGTCGCCCGCAACAACAACAATTTAGGCCTGTTCAGCAGAATAGACCTGGGTTCCAGGCCGGTGGGTTGTCATCTTCTACTTCGGGTACCAAGACTACTGGGCCGAGGAAGGGGCGTTGGATGTGTGGGGAGCCACACTACTAGCGCGACTGTCCTGTGGAGAGGACCAGAGCATCCAGATCAGACGGACCCACTACAGTGGGAGATATGGCCAAGGCCCATCGGATTCATGCAGCGGTGAATGACCACCAGGAAGAGCACCAATCGACTGTGCTTAAGACGACAGGTACTGTCGCTAACCAGAACCTTAGTATTTTGATAGACTTAGGTGCTACTGAGAGATTCATTTCTGGTGCAACGCTAAAAAGGATTAAGGTAAAGGTAGTCGAACATGATGAGTTTAGCTTCGTAGAGATGGATTCATGAGCCAAACAAAAGGTTGGAGGAAAGGTTATGAGTTGTGCCCTTAACCTGGGAGAGTTTGTCACGAGGGTCAACCTATACGTCATGATCTTAGGATCTTATGACGTCGTGATTGGTATGGATTGGTTGGAATCGCATGAGGCGATACTCAACTGTAAAAAAAAATGGTTGAGCTTGGTCGATGATGAAGAACAAAGACGTGTGATAGTAGGGCGGAACTAGGGAGTTTCCCTGAGGTTCGTCTCTTCCTTACAGCTACAGAAGAGTATGCGCAAGGGGTGAAAGCTTTATGCGATCCTTGCGCTAAATGAAAAGGGAGTGGCGGAAGGTCTAGAACACCTTTCGGTGGTGAAGGAGTTTGCAGACGTATTTCCAGAGGAGTTATCGGGGATGCCATCGGAAAAGGAACTGGAGTTTACCATAGACCTAAAACCGGGGACCGAAACGATAGAAAGAACGCCTTATCGGATGTTGATCCCGGAGTTGCAAGAGCTAAAAATGCAACTGAAGGAGTTGTTGGACCTGAGACTGATACGCCCTAGTGTGTCACCATGGGGTGCACCGGTTATTTTCATACGAAAGAAGGACAGGTCATGGAGGCTTTTCATTGACTACCGTCAATTGAATAAGGCTACGATCAATAATCAATATCCCTTACCAAGAATTGATGATCTGTTCAATCAAATGAAGGATGCGACGGTGTTTTCCAAGATCGATTTGTGATCAGGGTATCACCAGTTACAGATCAAGGAGGATGACGTCCCTAAGAATGCCTTTAAGATGAGATTTGGACATTATGAGTTTACTGTTTTACCGTTTGGACTGACAAACGCCCCAGGGGTATTTATGAGTTTGATGAACAGGGTGTTCTGCGAGTACTTGGACAAGTTCGTCCAATTATTCATTGACGATATTTTGATATACTCTCGGATGATGGAGGAGCATGACGAGCACTTGCGCTTGGTACTACAGTGTTTACGAGAACACAAACTGTATGGGAAGTTGTCCAAATGCTCTTTTTATCAATCGAGGATTCACTACTTAGGGCATGTCATCTCCGGTGAAGGCATCACCATGGATCCAACAAAGGTTGAGGCTATTATGGAATGGCCTGCGCCAATGAATGTCACAGAAGTGCATAGTTTTATGGGTTTAGCCGGATACTATCGACGGTTTGTCGAGGGATTTTCGAAGATAGCAAATCTGATCACGAAATTGCAGAAGAAAAACAAGAAGTTTATTTGGACAGAGAAATGCACGGACGCATTTCAGAGGCTTAAAGAGTTGTTGACAACAACACTGATACTAAGGGTCCCTAAGATGGACGTAGACTTCTTTGTATGCACTGACGCATCCAAGGAAGGTTTAGGCAGAGTCTTGATGCAATATGGACGAGTGATTTCTTACATTTCAAGGAAACTATGAAGACATGAGGAGAACTACGCAACGCACGATTTGGAGTTATTAGCCATCGTATATGCCTTGAAGGTTTGGAGACACTACCTTGTTGGATGAAAATTTGAATTAAAGACTGATCATTGTGGACTACAACACATTTTTATGCAAAGCGACCTGAACGCGCGGCAACGACGTTGGTCGGAATTGCTTAGCGAGTATGACTTCGAGATTACTTACATAAAGGGAACAGTGAACCGAGTGGTGGATGCTTTGAGTCGGAGGCCACACATCTTTTCACTGTTTCCTCTTCAAATGAATCTACGTGAGAAGATTCTCACTTTACAATGAAATGATGATTGGTACAAGGAGGTCGAGGGGTTTATCAGACAAAACACCATGATGGTACCACGATACGAGGGATTTTCACTGGATAGCGATGGGTTATTGAGGTTTAGAAGTTGGATTTACGTACTGCCAAATGAACATTTGAGGATGTTGATCCTGAGCGAGGCTCATAGAGCAGTTTACATGGCTCACCCAGGAGTCACGAAGATGAGGGCAGACCTTAAACCCTTATTCTTCTGGAAGGGAATGAAGGCCAACATAGTCAACTTTTTGGCTAGATGTCTAGAGTGTCAGCAGGTAAAGGCTGAACATAGACACCCGACAGGATTACTTCAACCACATGCCATTCTAGAATCGAAATGGGAAGTTATTTCAATGGATTTTATTGTTGGATTGCCACTAACGACAAGGAGACATGACTCGATTTTTGTAGTAGTAGACACTCTGACGAAGAGTGCTCACTTTATTCCTATGCGTACGATGTATCAGGCACCTGACATAGCGAGAGTTTTCATCAGTGAGATTGTGAGGCTGCATGGTGTGCCTAAAAATATTATATTCGATCGAGGATCGGTGTTTACTGGACGATTTTGGACGAGTTTCCAAGAGGCCTTGGGAACCCAACTTAATTTTAGTACTGCGTATCACCCAGAGACTGATGGATAGACAGAACGAATGAACCAAACGTTGGAAGACATGTTGCGCATGTACGTGATGGACCAACAAAAGCGTTGGGAGGAGTTTTTGCCTCTAGTAGAGTTCTCTTACAACAACAGTTACCAGAGCACCATTAAGATGGTGCCTTTTGAGTTTCTTTATGGGCAATCGTGTCGGATGCCCTTGAGTTGGGATCGACTTGAGGATAGGGTTATGGTGGTACCAAAAGCAATCCAAGAAATGGAAGAGAAAATGAAAACCATAAGACAAGGGATTAAAGAAGTGTAGGATCGACAAAAGAGTTATGCCGATGCGCACTGAGTCGATCGTAGTTACGAGGTCGGTGATCGAGTCTTCTTGCGGGTTAAACCACATAAGATTTTGATCAAGTTTGGAAAGCGAGCTAAAATCTCTCCTAGGTTCGTGGGACCTTTTGATATTGTGGAGAGAAAGGGGCCCATGGCCTATCGACTAGCCTTGCCTGATTATTTGAGGCATATGCACGATGTTTTTCATGTATATGTTTTGAGACATTATATTAGTGATCCTACACACATGATTGACATGAGTTCCTTACAGGTATCAGATGAGGGAGCGCTCACGGCTGAGACAGTCTGCATCTTAGATCATCACGTTCGAAAGTTAAGACGTCGAATGGTAGATCAGTTCAAGGTCCAGTGGGACAGTTATAGTCCACACTTGGTGACCTGGGAGGACGCATATGATATGCGCCAACAGTTTCCATTTTTGTTTGATAGATAGAATTATGATACTGTAGTACTTATGATACTATGGTACTTTTATTTCGACATTTATACTAAGAAACTTCTGGACGAAGTTTAGACCAAGAGGGGGTGTATGTAATATCCCGCTCTAGCGCACTGAGAAAACTTATTCTTTGAGGACACTTGCTCGCAAGTGATCTGGACTTTTATGATGTTAAACTATTTATCCTTGATTATGATGCGTTATGATAGATGACATGATGTTTTTACTACTTTGATGTAGACAGGTGTTGTTGACTCAGTTTCATTGAGTGTGTAGGGTTTTGGACCTTGAGGATGCAGAGGCATCGGTGGAACCCCTTGGAATCTGGATTGAGTCAGGGAGTGTGCTTTTTGGGTTGATTTATTTACTGTGATATTTCATTGATTTGATGATATGATTTCGACAGGTACTGACACGATTTTAGATGATGCAGGCTGACGATAGATTTCCGACCAGACTCACATATGGATTAAAGGGGCCACACACGATTTCCAGAGAGGTTGAGGGAGAGGTGTGGACAACAACCCTGCCACAGCCTACAAGCACTCTCGCCGTGGCTCGAACTGTAGGTTATCGATTACCTAGTTCGAGAGGATCCACGATGCCCTGAGGGCAGACTATGATAGTCCCTCACGATGATTCTAAGGGGCGCACAATAAGGCCGGGGCCTTATTCCTTAGAGCCCTTAGTCTCCCACAAATTCAACTTGTGGAGTGTTGACTCCAGGGTTTATAGATGTCTACCAATCAGTCAATATGGTGAGTGGCACCCTTGGAGCACGTGGTGCATCCTGAAAGGCACGTCGCATAAAAGAACCACTAGAAGCGAGTGGCACCCTTGGAGCACGTGGTGCATTCTGAAGGGCACGTCACACAAAAGAATCGAATGAGGTGAGTGGCACCCTTGGAGCACGTAGTGCATCCTGAAGGGCACGTCGCGTTGATGATGATGAAGAAATGAACCTAGATGGCCCTGAGACTTTAACGCCTTAAGAAATCCTTAAACAACTTACCTAACCAAGTGTCACCTAGTTCAAAATCTATGTCCTAAGTCTAAAACTTTTCTAGAGTAAAAATTTAGTCTAACCTTAAGAGAAAGACCCTAGAATAAAAATAACATTTTAAACGAAAACCCACTTAAGTAATAGTTTGGTCTTCATGAAATTCTTGGGGTAAATGACGAGAATAAGAATTTAATTAAAACTAATGGTGTTAAAATTTTGCAAAGAAGAAATTATTCCTAACTTGTGAAAGAACAAAAAAATATTAAATAAATAATAAATGGGAAAGATTTAATAACGCAACTGCCTTTTCGGGCTTTAATAAAAAGGGGAAAGATGGGAACTTATGGTAAAAAGCATAGTCAACATAGTAAGGAATCTGAAATTAAGAACCTGCTAATCTGAGCTAATTTAGTAACATATTTTTCTTAGGTAAGTATTTAAAACATGTAAGGGGATCTAGGAACACCTAAGAGTAATTTTAGGAGCATTTCTAGGTGGGTGAGGGAATTGAGGCAATTAATAAATTTAAAGAAAATAATTAATGGAGAAAAGAGGGGGATGGACGACACTTGTGCGATGGAGAATAATTAAAATTATTTTTATTAAAACTTAAATTAATTGTGATTTAGGAAAGTTGGTGGGTCTCAAAACTCTATAAAAGAAAAAGGAGATGAGGAAGAAAGGGATGGGCTGTAAGTGTAACGTTACGCTGCCGGATTGTGACTTGACTGATTTCTTGTGAGGAGTTGGGAATTTGCAGCTCAGATAGGTGTGGTAGCTCAGCCTTGCAAGGTGATATGGGAAGCTAGATATACCATCTGGACAGTGTGTGGCCCCTTTGCGGCTCGGGGGGCTAAGGGGGAAGCAGAGTACCCCTAGCGATTGGCTGGGAGGTACCGGTGTAGTCTCTACGGTCGGCGAGCGGAAGCGGTGCGGAGCAGGACCGACACGGAGCGCGGGGTCATCATTTGAGGTAGGCGAAGAGGCAAAGGTATGGTCATTTATTGGTAGAATAGAAAGCTCTAGGATTGATGTAGATCTGTCTGTTTATTGGAAAAGTGTACTGGCATTACAATTTTATATAATAGTTTGTTGCATCTGCCATTTTCCTTGATGATTCACATAGAATAAATTTTTACAATGCTTGTGGAACCTCCTGATTTTATCCAACGAATGTTGAGTGAAAATTTTATAATTAACTGTGTAATTAATCCTTGCCGACAAACTTGTTTCTGTTTGATTCATCCACTAATAATGGTCATTAATCTCTGCATTTTTGTTAAAATATTTCTCTGCATTCTGTTTTATTTTTCCACAAATCCTAGTGTTATAACTCCCTGGAGGTTACCCCGCAGATTTGCGCCCTTGAAATCTGTAATATCTTCTGCGTTTTGTTGTTCCACTCAGCATGGAAATTGCCCAAAACTTCTCTACAATTTGGTATTTCTTGATCTCTGTGTTTTGTTTTAATTATTTTGTGGATTGATTTAGTTTAGGGTCTGTAAACTGCCCCTTTTTTTTATTTCTTTTAAGCATGTCGGGGATGTGTTCCTTGGGTTGGCGGCAGAAACCTCAGCAATTGGATTCAACGATCTGGATTCGAATGGGGACTGTGTAGAGTCGACTTATTGTTTTTATCTGGAGTATTTTACATTCTTGGGCCAGAACTCCAGGAGCGTTAGCGTGAGGGGGTTTCTTTCAACTTTGGGCTGGGTGTTGGGTTAACAAAATAGTGGTTGCTTTGCGTTTTCAGATGATTTATCTACCCTCTATCCCTGCGATTCTGGGCATGACCCCTGCGACTTATTGATAAACCCCGACACTTGTTGGATACCATCTATTCAATTTTATCAGTGAACCCATGTTAAGAACCAAACATCAATATAACATATAAAAACCTCAGGAAAAGTACTCAACACCTTGATAAAGAGATAATTTCAGATAATAAGCCTCTTCGAGGGGGAAACCTGCTTTTACCCCACTTAAATGTTCAAGTACAAGATGATTCAAAATGAAAATGTCTCCTTGGTATATATAGGAGACTAGGAGGTATAATTACAAATAATTGCCTAAAGCCGACATAATTAAAATAACATTACTAATCTAAATTACAACTAATGGCCTAAAGCCGACATAAATAAAATAGAATTACTAATCTAATATGCCCCAATTAAGGGGTAATGAGCCAATATTAGGGCTTAACATGCCCCTCCCCTTGAGACAAGTGTTGTCCACAACGCAAGTGTTGTCCACAACGCTTGACTAACTCTGGATGCTTCTGTATAAAAGACTCATCTTCCCAAGTGGAATCTTCAGCCGGTAGTTTCCTCCATTTAATGAGATACTCTGAAATGGATCTATTCCTCAGTTGGAAAATTCTTGTGTCAGTGATGTCTTCAGGCTCCAATAT
>ML777551.1:950145-960670 GCA_009831015.1 Picea engelmannii
ATGTATGTATATATATATAATCCCCCAAAAATTAAAGGAATGATGATTTAAAATGAATTGAACAATTGTGATCAAAATCTCTTTAGCCTATAAACATTTGAACACACACACACACACACACACACACACACATATATTTTCCAAATCAAACAAAAAAAGTAAACGACTTATATCTTTCGACCCAAATTAGATCAACAATCACACGTTCTAACGTCAAACTTTAGAAAACAATATGTTGTTACTAATAAGTGATTCCAAACACCAAGTGGATAAGTTCTCATAAACTAAGATATTGTTTGATATGGATTGTAGGGTTTGTTCACCATATTTTTTATTACATTGGAGAACTACCAGAAAGAGATGTTTCCACAACCAGAGATGTTTCCAAAACCCCGATGGATTCATACATAGGCATATTTAGCTAGCATATAATTTCTATAGTTTATCGGGGATACATGTTTCCAAGCTCAATACCACCAAAACAATAATTGAAGGACAACTCCATTTCAAAAATCTTAATCTAAATTTATATCTGGAGAGATCAGACCCCTATTGAAATTGTTAGAATTGAAAATGTGGAAAACACAATTCACATATGATAATTAATAATCACACACATAAGAAACACATGGATTTCACATGGTTCACCCAAACGTTCGGCTACATCCACCAAGCAAAGGCATCAGTTGTCTTATTATTCAAATCATGGAGATTACAACAGACTAGCAAGTTCTCACTCTGTCTCTCTCTCACTCAATCGTCTTTGAATCTATGGACTTACACGAATTTATACATTCACACCAAAAAATGATTATTAAATGCACTCCTATCCATATTCTAACTTGGTCTATTTTAGTTGCAACCAATGCAAAATAATAGGATCCAAATCCATCCTTGGAGGAATTCTTTGTCACCAATCCCAACAATCTCCACCTTGAAAACAATTAGCCTAATACCTTGCTCCTTCCTTTTTTTCATCACCTTTTCGGTAAGCGAAGAGAATCCGGGCACCACTGCAGCTTTTCTAATAAAACTAGTTTCATGATCTCTCTTGTGTGACTTGCATGAGTTTGTATTTCCTAAGGGGTCACTCCACCTCCAACATGTCTTCCACAACTGTGTTGTGAGACATATTTAGTGATAGATCTCCTCTTCTCCAAGATACCTGTAAAATATACATTACAATCATCACAGACCATCTCAGTGTAACCATTATAGGTGACATTTGTGCTTCTCAAACGCTGAAGCACCCATTTCACTATACCACTTGAATCTGTCACATATATGAAAACAACATTATCATGTGAAACATCTGGTCTTAACCATTTCATCACATACAATAGACCTCCTACTGAACTTACACGAGACATAACCTTTTCTTCTTTATAAACACGACCTATGCTTGAAGAAAACTTATAATGGAAAGCAAGAGGGATAAAAAATGGTTTTACAATTTTCATACTGAACTCCAACCACATCTTACCATTACCATATTCATGTACTTCTATGCCCATAATTTGTTTTGCTGCTCCTTGATCCCTCATCTGAATTTTCTTGTCCACCTGAGTCATTTTCTTACTGATTTTATCCATGCTTCAGCTTGCATCGAGCATATCACCAACAAACAACATCAAGATTGTAAATGTAGTATAAACTATATAATCATTCCTACCCTTTGAAAAATTCTGACTCACTATGAAGGATTCAAACCTCTTGTAAATTTGCCTGGGTACCAATAGGCCATACAATGAATTATCTAACATGCAAAAAAAATTACCATTGTGATATTGAATCAACCCTTTTGGTTGTTTCATACATACTATATCTCTGTTAATGATGACCTTGTGAGAAGTAGGATCCCACACACAACATCCCTTTATACCACCATCATAACTTGCAGAGATATAAAACAAGCTGAAATTCATAAACAAAGATTTTAAGTCTGAAAATGATTTACCACTTACTAGTACCTGCAATTCTTTCTTGCTCTTATGACCTTGATGCTTTTGCCATCAACAAGAAGATACATCTTTCACTTCAAATGCTACTTCAGTACTCCCTTCCATCTTATAAAGGTTATCAACCTTTGGTGCCTTCATCACTACTAAATTACCTTTCGACACTGTGAGTTCTCCACCTTGACCTGTATACTTATATCCAAAAGAATCCAACACTCCCAATGAAATCAAATTTTATTTAAGATCAGGTACATATCTAACATCTGTTAATTCCCTAACAATACCATCAAACATCCTTATTCTAATACTACCAACCCCAATAGTTTTACAGGGAATACCATTTCCCATAAACACTAGACCCTCATCAACAGATTGGTAATAAATGAACCACTTTCTATGTGAGCACATGTGTTGGGAGGCACCTAAATCTAACTACCATTCTTATTGATATTGTAAATTACTAGAAATGGATAAAAATTGATCAGTCATACCTGAATTTGTTACAGCCAAATTTGCTTCCTTCGTAGAGTTTTCCTCAAATTATTTTCTCTTCCAACAATCTTTCTTGAGATCTCATGTTTTGCCACAATACCACCATTTTTCTTTACCCTTTCTATGTCTTGACTTAGATCGAGAAAATATTCTCTCATTCTTCTCTTTAGTTTGACCTCTGATCAATATCGCCTCTGAAGTTGAGGTTTCTTTACTAGATTTTCTCCTCATCTCCTCAGCCTACAAAGCTCCCAAAACATAGTCATAATCTAAAAATTCTATTGAGATAAAGTTAATAGAGGTGACTATATTATCCCAAGACTCAGGGAACGAACACAATAATGTAATAGGCTTATCTTCATATTCGAATTTAACTTCCATAATAGTCAATTGAACTATAAGGGTATTGAAGGTATTTAAATGGTCAACAAATTTTGTACCTTCTTTCATCCACAAACTGTACAACTGTCTCTTCAATTAGATCCTGCTCGTCAAAGACTTTATCATATATAGACTTTCCAGCTTGCTCCATAAGCCTGATTTTGTATCCTCTCCTATGATATTAAACAAAACCTCATCTTCCAGACATAAACGAATGGTACTAAGAGATTTTGCATCCAGATCTTCCCATTCCCATTTCGTCATGGATGTTGGTTTCTTTGACTTGCCTGCCAATGCTTTTTGAAACCCTTGTTGCACTAGTAAATCCCGCATCTTGAGCTTCCAAAGCTCAAATTTTCTTTTACCGCTGAACTTTTCAAATTCAAACTTCAAACTCTGCATCTTAGCCATTAACACAAAAAATCTCTCAATAAACACTTCTTATAAAAATCCGTAAATAACTAGTAAGGTACAATGTTGAACCAAAAAATTTAAATCATAAAGAATTTAAGAAATAACCTTTTAATAAAAATTCACTTTACTTTAATTCACATTCACCTCTCCACCATTACTTCATTCATCCTCCATGTGACTTGACTTTAACCTTTTAAAAAGAAATTCAATTTTGAAAAACCCAAAATTTCACTATACCTTAACTTTTTCTTCTTGAAAAATCATACAAATCTTTTTGAAAAGGGAGCACTCCTTGGATTATTCAAAGGGAGTGCTAGGTTGAATTTTCAATGCTCCTTGAGTGTGGCTGGGGGAGTGCTAGCGCTCCTTGAGTGTTGATGGGGGAGTGCCGACGCTCTATCTTGGATGAACCGGGTGTGCACCTTCAGGAAATTTTTAATTTCATAAGTGTGAGTGTGTTAACGCTCCTCTAACATTGCCTGCGAAGAATTGATGAATTTCTTCTCACTATGCTCACTCAATTCACCTTATTGCACCATAGATCTCACCTCACACACAATAGCTCTGATACCAATGGTTAGAATTGCAAATGTGGAAAACACAATTCACATATGATAATTAACAATCACACACATAAGAAACACATGGATTTCACGTGGTTCACCCAAACGTTGGGCTATGTCCACCAATCATAGGCATCAGTTGTCTTATTATTCAGATCATGAAGATTACAACAGACTAGCAAGTTCTCACTCAGTCATCTTTGCCTCTACAAGATTACATGAATTTATACATTCACACCAGAAACTGATTATTAAATGCACTCCTATCCATATTCTAACTTGGTCTATTTTAGTTGCAACCAACGCAAAATAATAGGATCCAAATACATCCTTGGAGGAATTCGTTGTCACCAAATCCCAACATAAATCACTAAAAAAAGAAAAAAGAAAACATTGACATGCAAATTCAATCATTCTTAGATTCCAATCATTCAACCATTGATTTCAAAAAAGGAAATATTTTCAATAGTGAAGGTATCATTATGCTAACATGGGAATTGTAAAGAAAATATATTCATTGAATTTTAATCACAATGGAGATATGAAAAATGGACAATGTGCTTCCTATTGCTCATCAAAAAAATGTTTGTAACAAATAATAGAAAATATTATCACAAGGTATGTATTCACTTGAGTTTACAAAACCCTATGTTTGTGTACATACACATTATGAGCAATAAAATGTTTGTAACAAATAATAGAAAATATTGTTACAAGGTATGTATTCACCCGAGTTTACAAAACCTTATGGTTGTGTACATAAACATTATTGTAATAGGCATATGATTGATATAAGTTACTGAGGTTACCCATATCGATATGAATTATAAAAAGAAAATAATTGAAGTACAACCCCATATTTTTAACAAAAAATGTAAATATAAATATACAAAGAAAAACCAAACAACTTTGATAGTCCATATGTTCATACCTTCAATTCAAAAAATTAAATATTCTGGATATTGAATGTAGAATTATGTTGATATTGGAATAAAGCAAACACTCACATGCAAATGCAATAGCTTTGATAGTCCATATGTTCATACCTTCAATTTAGAAAATTAAATATATTGGATATTGAAGGTAGCATTATGTTGATATTGGAATAGAAAAAAAGCATTCTTGTAAGTTTGTTTCGAATGGAACTAGGGAAAAAATAGGCAAAGGGCGTCTTATCAAAGGTTTCCAACAAACAATAGAAAATATTGTCACAAGGTGTGCTTTCAACTCATTTTGTCACATTCATATACAAAAATCTCAACCTCCATAATCTTGAGGACTTTTCTATGTAGGATCACTAGGGTTTTTACTTACCAAAATCTCATCCATATGTTTACTTGAAACTATGATTTTTTATAAGATGACATGGTATAAAGTATTTAGAGAACCAAATATAGTTCTCTATGGATATTGTATTAAAGCAACAAGAAAACCATTTAATTTTTTATTTTACCAATAATCCCTAATTCCTTCTATAAGTTTCTTAAGCTATCTAACACAATTAGTTTTCCAAATGTCATATTTTCAATGTAGTTGTTTTTTCAAATGTCATATTTTTTGGGAAATCAAAATGAAATAATTATTACCTTATGATCTTAAACATTATTGCTATGAGATATTACTAGCTAGAATGGAGATGTATGTGCCACAAAAATGGACAGGTCTCTTTAGTATGAGTATCAACTCATAAATCTCCATCACAAGTGATGACATAATATAAATTTAATGACACAACTTGCTCACAAATGATGGGTATCCTTGTTGTTTCAATTTCAAGGTAATTTGTTTAAGGAGGTAGAGTAAATCAAAATGATCATGTATGCAATTATTCTTGGTTTAGAGTTTTTTTTTAAAGTGTCAATGTTTGATGAAGGTGATTGGTGTTCAATATGGATTCCCTTTGACTTATAAAGATGATGAACTTCCATGGAGCTCAAATCTTCATAACAAATCTAGTTATTCATTTCACAGTAATTCCATTACCTATGTCTTACTTTATTTATAAACAATTTCTTATATTAAAGGTTGCTTAGATATGGTTATTTATCTAATTGGTAATTATTTTTACAAAGTGTCATCGATCATGAATTATTTGATGATACCATTATAATTTTTTTTCTTTTCATCTCTATATTTTTTTTAACTATAAATATATTTTTGGTTGTCTAGGATCTTCATATATATTATATTCTTAATATAAATTCAAATGTATTTATTTATATTATATTCTTAATATAACATTCAATACATATAGCATAGCCCATCTAGCTCTCAACCTTGTGGTCATGGATTTGAACTCAATGTGATTACTTTTTTAAAGGTTGCTTGTTATATTCTTGATATAAATTCAAATGTATTTATTTATAAGAATAAAAAAAAATTCATAGTATTTTTTAAAACTTTATAGGAATCCAAAAACTTTAAAATCCAAAAGAATTATTTAAATTAAAAAACTTAGAAATGCAAACAATGTGATTATCATGAATTGGACGAGTTTTCAGAATAAACAATGTGGACTTCTCACCAATAAATGAAATAAGTCAAATATATTAATTTCATTGTATTTTAATCTATAAAACAATTCCATTGTATAACATTCATTACATATAGCATAGCCCATCTAGCTCTCAACCTTGTGGTCATGGATTCAAACCCAATGTGATTACTTTTTTAACGGTTGCTTGTTGTCCTACAAAATACATAAATAACATTCTCATTTTATGCCATTATAAATGCTGGAGTAGAAGAGAGTCTAATTACAAATGATTTACAAAACCTTTCATCAGCAATAAGTATTTTGTTTTTTGTTTTTTTTGTTTTTAATTATAGATGAGTATTTTATAACAAAAGGAATTACTTGTTATAAATGACAACTTAACATACATAACAATTGTGAGATGGAATTGATTTATAAGAAAATTGTATACCAAAAACTTTGTCAACCATATTAGTCAATTATTATTAGAAGAAAAGGTTTTGCATCCTCTAATCATATTTAATGACATCACAAGACATTGACATACACTCTCTCACATAATGCATCATTTTCCAATAACAATATGTCAAGAAGCATTTAGGTCATTGGGTTCTCATAGCCTTCAAAGTTTGTCTGTGAAAATGTCCAACTAATGCAATTAGAGAAATAATTAACTCACTAATAAAATTAATTAAATCATTAGTTCAATATAATCAAAACCAAATAAAAATTTTCAGCCTCAATACACCGATAGCCTCAATACACCGATACCTTTCCATGGTCCCCAATTCACATTCAACCAAATTCTATCATATCTTGACATATTCACATATCATTTATACACCAATCAAATGAGTGTTATAATCTCCATTATAAATCAAATATATTAATCACAAAATCAGATTTTGAAATGGTGAGAGTCCCCCCTAGAATGACATACATCTATTACTGAACGATGCATCTACTCCATCCTTAATGTCTTCCTTGACATCTTGTATGAGGAACTAGTAGTAATATAAAATTCCATTATATAAATTTAACATATAAACTTATACAACCATTTTCTAATGATGCACCTACTTCATATACAACATTTTCTATGAAAAAACGCAAAATTTTCTATGAAAAAATAATGGATGATAGTAATATAGAATTATAAAGTTGAAATATAACACACATGCACAAATACACACAAACATAATATATTCATGATGCAATAATCCATATGCAATGCAAGGGTGGTTATTGTCTCAACTAATATTAACCATATATGTTGTATATAGATAATAATAGCTAAGGAATATATATTATAACAATGAATTGAGTTAATAAATGGAAAAAATCAACTATGTTTTCTAAAAATTAGAGTTTCTTGAATTATGTATAAGCTAAGTCACATGGTTCAGGTTCAATTTTGGGTTTGAAAATGATTAGGTTTGATTTTCTTTTGAATTTTCCAATAAGGTTCAAATGAGGTTCGACTATATACATTTTTCTATATATATATTTGGTTCAACATTAGATTTTGCTTTGAGGTTCAAAGAACTTGAACGAACCTCATTTTTTATGGGGTTCACCGAATTTCAAACCTCAAGCTTAACATTCGATGAACCCTGTGACTTACTGTATAAGATGTTTTTGAAACGTCCATTGTTTCTAGTGGACACTCCACACATGATCAAGGACAAGAGAAACTTAGTGATTAGAAAAGAGTATGCTGAAGGGTAGGTAGACAGAAATGATGAAAATATGAAGTAGTCATTGGAATAAAAAATTGAATCTTATAATAAAACAATACGGGGAAAATAAGAAAAAAATAAAGGAGAAATTGAACTAAAAGGCATAGGAAGTTAATGGGAAGAACAAAAACAAATGATGATGATAGGGATAATGACGATAAAAGGTATACATAAAAGAGAGGGTTGAAAGGGAAATTACAAACTTATAGGGAGAGGGAGTGGCATTAAGGGTTAGGATAAAGATATTAGATGCAAAACAAAAGATCAATTACCTAAGCAACGAATGAGGGGTTTCCAAGACTAACATTGTAGCCATCTTCTCAATTGAAGTTGTTGGAATGTTTTTTCATTTCGAGTGAATGATACAAGAGGAATAATAGGGCATTGAGGAAAGAATTTTGGTTTGGTCAAAGAAGATAAGGTGATCAGATTTGAAGGTGTGTTCGACAATAGTTGACTTGTTGAGTCAGTTAGGTAAAGCTATGTGTTCCTTGAGACAAGCTTTAAATGATCTGTTAGTTTAATCTATGTATGATTTTCCACATGAGCACAAAATTTGGTAGACTCCTAAGCCAAGCATAGAGTCAAAATTTTCCTTTGTAGTCTTAAAAAGTTACTTAAGAGTTTTGCATAGTTTGAAAAAAGTTTTTCATTTTTTTTTATTTAAAATTATTGAAATATAATTAATAAAACCCTATATATAAAGTAGCAAGAGATGAACAATAGGTGAAATACAAAAATCCTCCTCCCTCTTTCAACTCATTTCTCACTTCTATTTACCATACATAATGAGTAAGGAAGTGTGATTCACTTGAAAGAATGAAACACATTTAACCATGGAAAGGAAGTATACATATTTTTTATTAAGTGATTTTATGTAATAAAAAAACAAAACAAAATATAATTCATTTAATTTTTGGCAGAAAGATTCAATGAAATGGGTCTAACTCGTCACCATTCATGTTAACCAATAATGCTTGATAACCAATTTTCTCCATAGATATTAATAATAATAAATGGGGTCTAATTCGTCACCATTCATAATACTTAATAACCAATTTTCTCCATAGATATTAATAATAATAATATATTATTTGATATTTTTATAATTAGAAAGTTGTTAATGTTTAGAGAAAGCTTGAAGTGATTATATTCAACAAGTAATCATTAATGATAATATATTTAGTTTAAATTAATGATAATATATTTAGTTTAATGAAATTTAAGAAAAAACGAGTAACCTCATTAGATTTTTTTAATATTTTAATATTTCATTTCTTTAATATTTTATAATCCATTAAAAAGAGGCAGAGTTGTGGACGAAATATTTTCTAATGCCACATAACGGAAGACCGCTCTATGAAGAATTTATCACAATGTATTGAAGCAACAACTTAACCTGTGTATGGTATTCATCCACAATATGACTTCCAAGAAAATTTTCAAACACTTTAACAACATTTCTTCTAGTTCTCTCACTAACCCTATCTTCCTGACAAAGTATTGTTGTAATAGTTAAACCTAGTCCCAAGTTTGATGACTGAAATAATTTGATCCCTGCAAGGACAAGTTCCACCATTTTCACAATGTCATCTACTATATCCAACATCTGTACTCTCTGTTTCAACGTATGTCTCCTCTCAGACAGTACACGAGATCTATCTTCTTCATTAGAGATAAAATATATGAGGCAAACAAACACAGTGAGGCAACGCTCACTTCTTAATCTTAAATGAAGACGGATTACATCCTTATATAAGAAAAGACTCTCCCGAGTCAGCTACATGCAAACCATAAGACAACTAGACAACTGACTATGAACTGACTCTTCTAACTGGCGCTTACAACCCGCGCTTATTACTGGCGCTAACAACTAGCTAACATCTCCATTATTTCCAAGTCTCCCCCTTAATGGAGAATGGATTGACTTCTACACCTAACATCTCCCTAAATAGTTCAAACTTAATCTTTCCAAGAGGCTTAGTGAAAATATCAGCAACATTTTCACTAGTATTACAATACACAAGAGTTATTTCATTTGACTGCAACTTTTCTCGAACAAAATGATACTGAGCTTCAACATGCTTTGTCCTTGCATGGAAAATCAGATTCTTCGCAGTATTGATTGAACTTTGATTGTCACATCTGATCATCGTAGGGTCCTTTCGTTCTTCTCTAACATCTTGAAGAATTCTTCTTCACCAAACAACTTCACAAGTTGCTGCACACAAGGCTTTATATTCTGCTTCGGTAGAAGACAAAGATATAGTAGGATGCTTTTTATTGCTCCATGAAACAACCCTGGATCCAATGTTGAATGCATATCCAGTGGTTGATCTTCAATCATCCATATTTCCAACCCAATCAGAATCTGAATAACATGTCATCTCAACATCAGATGCATCAGTATATTTAATACCATAATCAAGCGTACCTTTTAGATACCTGAGTACTGCCTTTGCTGCATTCCAATGGCTTTCATGAGGTTTCGCCATGAACTGA
>ML777551.1:961833-977399 GCA_009831015.1 Picea engelmannii
GCTTTAAATTCAGAACAATACCCAATGAAAATACATTTAGTGGCTTTAGCATCCAATTTCCTCCTATTCTCCTTTGGAATATGTGCAAAAGCTTTACACCCAAATACTTTCAAATTATTAACTGCAGGTTTGGAACCATACAAAGCTTCGAAAGGAGTAACATTATCAAGACACCTTGTTGGACTTCTATTCTTTAAATAAACTGCAGTATTTATGGCTTCAGCCCAAAAAGCATTTGAGATATTTTTACCTTTCATCATACTGCATGCACACTCCACCAGAATTCTATTTTTCCTTTCAACGACTCCGTTTTGCTGTGGAGTGTGAGGTACTGTAAACTGCTGTACTATTCCATTCTCTTTGCAATATTTGTTGAAGTCCCCTGATTTGTACTCTCCCCCTTGATCTGAACGAAGGATTTTGATGGATTTTCCTGTCTGTTTTTCCACCATGGTTCTGAATTCCTTAAAGTACTCGAAAACATCACTTTTTCGTCTAAGGAAGTAAACCCATGTGTATCTCGTGCAATCATCAATAAATAACAGAAAGTAAAATGCACCTCCTAAATACCTAGTCTGCATAGGCCCACAAACATCAGTATGCACAAGATCTAATACATCTCTCTTTTTCTTATCAGGATTAGAGGGGAATTCATCTCTGTGCATCTTTCCTAATGCACATCCATCACAAACAACTTTCTCATTCTGTAACATGGGAAGACCTTCAACCATATTCTTTTTCTGTAATAACAATAAATCAGGATGATTGATGTGTCCATACCTTTGATGCCAAAGAATCTCTGTTGGCATAGTGGCAGAAGTCAGTGCATGATGTGCTTTGCTGGTAACATCAAGTTTGTATAGACCTCCTACTATGACACCCGTTGCAACACTTCAGAAGTGGTCCAACAGATCCTTCACTATGCAATAATTCTTGAAGAATTCAACCTTCAAGTTATGATCTGTAATGGTGGACACAGAGATCAAATTTTTCTTTATTCCTGGCACATACACCACATTGTGAATGTGACGAACACTACCATTCGGCAATGTCACAGGAATGTCTCCATATCCCTTGATATGATGAGCGCGGTTATCTCCAAGATATATGCTGGCACCATTCTGAGTTTCTTTGAAATTAGCATACCAATTTTTATTACAAGTCATATGTACTGATGCTCTAGAATCCACAAACCAGGCATCAGAATCATCCATTTCAGTAGATAAAGCAGCGTTAGACACAAATAGCCTAAGATCTCGTGAGTCAAAATTCGGGGGTTCATCAATATCATCACTAGCAATAAATAATCTATGATCTTGATTTGAAGATTTTTCTGCATAATGACCTAAATGTGTTATAGGTTTATTCCTAGCCTCGTCATTTTTCTTCTTATGACAGTATTTAACCATATGTCCAGGTTGAACACAATAAAAAAAACTCTTCGACTCATTCCTATCAGATTGCATACCTTGATTTGGAGATTTTCTTCTCTGCGATGAACTGCCTCTTACTCCTGATCTCCCTCGCACAGATCTATTATTTGACCACAGTGCCAAATCTTTACTCTGAGGCTTCAAATTCCCATGCCTCTCTTCCTCTTGCAGCAAAATACCTGTCAGTTCTTCAAACGTGGGAGGTTTCTCCCTTGCTGCAAGACCTGTTATGAACATGTGATAGTCTTATAGCATACCATTTAAAGTAATAGTCACTAGATCAGTATTGGAAACAATTTCGCCTACATTTACTAGCTTGTCTTTCACCTCTTTAATGTGACCCAAAAATGAACTAACATATTCATTTCCATCCATCTTAATGCCTAGCAATTTAGTTTTCAGGAACAAAATGCGATTTGTGTTGCTAGTTTCATACAATTCTTTAAGAGCTGTCCATGTTGCAACAGAAGTTGTAGTGTCTCTAATATGTGGAATTATGCTATCTTTAACTGACATGCGCAACAATACCTTTGCCTTGTTTTCGCGCTTCTCCCAGTCTTGGATCTATGCTGTTGTCACACCTCCTACCACTGTTTTCGCACCTCCTACTGTTGTTGTCGCACCTGCAGCCGCAACAAGTTTCAGTTCGGTTCCATTCGCATTGTTCCAGACACCATAGCCCTCCATGAGCGTCTGCATCTTGAATTTCCAGTTAATGAAGTTTGAGCCATCTAACTTGTTGGCTTCGTTGAGGTAGGTCTCTGCCAGCGGATTCGCCATCGCTGCAATTTAGTCTCTGCAAGAAAATCACCAAGGATATGCAACGTTTTGTCGCTCTGCCTTCGGATACTACCAATCCGACTCAATCTATCTCTGTTCTCAGCTTATATCATGCATGCATGCAATTTAATATCCAAAAATCTCCACTTTAAAAAAAAAAAAACTTATAACTCCCTCCTTAAAAAAAAACCTTTAATAAACTTCAATCCTTTTAATAATCCACTTAACAACCTCCAAACTCGTATCCACTTAATAAAACAATGCAATGTAGCACTTCCATTTAAATCTTTACATATAAAATTAAAGCTTATATATAAAAACTTATATATATAAAAACTCCACTCATATATCATATATCCACTATATATAAACTCCACTCATATAAAAACTTTTATATATATATAAATTTATATATATATATATATGATATATTACTGCCTTAATTTTTAATCATATATCCACTCAAAAACAAACCTCATGCATGCACCGCATGCAAAACTCCACGCTCTTCAAAACTTTTCAAAATCAATCCATGCTCAACTCTTACGCTGCATGCTCGACTCTCAATTGGATTTTCTCACGCATGGATTTGCCTTACCATGCTCACGGATTTAACAAACGATGGGTTTACACAGCACGAGTTGAAAAGCACCGTTCCTCATGATTTATTGGAGTTCGCAGCTCACGAATTAGTGGCCTACGAGAAGTCCGTACCCCAAGAATGCTCCGGTTGTGAGCTGTTCGCACCTCTCGAGTGGTTTGCCTGCGGGAATTTTTCCGTTTGTCAATGCATTAAAGGTTGAGTAGTATTCCCCCGCACTCTACCAGAGGAGGGACCTGCGAACTTCAATGATTTTTGCACCTTCTCCTTGTGGCTCTGATACCAAGATAAAATATACGAGGCAAACAAACACGGTGAGGAAACGCTCACTTCTTAATCTTAAATGAAGACGGATTACATCCTTATATAGGAAAAGACTCTCCCGAGTCGGCTACATGCAAACCATTAGACAACTAGACAACTGACTATGAACTGACTCTTCTAACTGGTGCTTACAACCTGTGCTTATTACTGGTGCTAACAACTAGCTAACATCTCCATTATTTCCAAGTATTAGGCCTCACTATGCGATGAATTAAGAAGAGAGCTTGGTCAAGTGCCCTACTTATCAGATCAATATTCTTCTCCTTTTCATGTTCATGATCATCCTGAGCTTGAGCACGATGAGTGGCAGTTGCGTGCAGGTCTTCAAAACGGGAAATGCAGGTAATTACTACATTCACCAGAGCGTGAACGTATAATTCAACCCCACAGCCGTTATGTCTGGTCCAGTCAAATTCCAGTATTGTTGTTCCATTGTAGAGGTCTTCATTCGATATATCCTTGGAGTTGCGGCCATGATCTAACAGATAGGGAGCAGTGCGAAGGCTAATATAAGAGAACTTCGAAAAAGACAATGGAAGCAGTCCTAGGAACAATGCCTAGTCCTGATACAGTTGAGGATAAATTCTTAAAATGGTTGTCTGGATTTTTAAGTGTTGGCATTTTGAAAGGTCATGGAGAATCTCTATTAAAGAGTTTACATTATCTTCAGGGGCTACCTGCAAATGGCCAGCTTTTAAACCGACGACATCTACGATCTTGGCCACTTCTTTGCACGCTTCCTTGGTATCTTCATTTGAAGGGTATAACAAGTATAACCTGCGGCTTATTACACTCAGCAACAATTTGTATCTGTTGAATGACAAAAAGGTCTCTCTATTTTCTGCCGTGCATTGGCAGCAAAGACGGAGAAGATTCAATTTTTTCCACAGAACCTTGCAACTGGCCTTTGATTCATTACTATTCCAGTTCTCACTCGTGAGAAAGAAATGCTCACCAGCTATAACAAGTTCACTCAACATATGTTTCATATCTGTTGAGTTCAAGGGTTTGGTGTAATCCACCGAAATGACCTCAAGGGAGTTTGTGCTGTTTTCGAGGATGTATTGGCGCATCTGTTGCCTCAGCTCAATCTGCGGGATCGCATTGCGAATGTCGAAGGGCTGGCGGGTATGGGGTTTAATGGCGTCGTGTTTGGCATCCAAAATCTTCTCGAGTGTTCGGCAGTTGTAAAGAAGCTGAGCAGGGTCTTATGTTATGGGCAGCCTAATTGGGTCGTAAGCGAATTCTTTGACAATAGGATCAACAAACTCTTTGGGAATACCATTATGATGAATCCATTGTTTTCTAGGATGAATATGAACAATTACATGATGCAGACCTCCCCAACCCTTTATCACCCTCAGGTCAAGGTCTGCCATAGGATCGTTTGATTTCCCCTTGAGCCGAATTGGCTCTTTCGATTCCCTACTCAAATCTTCGTTTATCGATCCATAGGTCCTTTCGACAACTCCTCTATGCGAATAGCACTAGGCGCAAGTTCCACCTTCTCCATGTGACCACAATGTTATGACCAAGGGCCTAACCCAAAGTCTCTTGTCGAAATCTCGCGATCTCGCAAGTTCACGAGTCGAAGCTCTCGACTCCTCCTTTCCAATCTCATGATACCCGAAATTCCAATACGGGTATGGATCCTCCGTTGTCAACGCCCTCCGCGCGTGACCACAAGCCAGGATTTAACTGATAGCTCCTCTCGCGACCCCCACCTTCGCGAGTTCGAGTGTCCAACCTTGGCACCTTCACTTCATGAACCCCCGAGACTTGAAAGTCAGGGAGGTTTTACCTCCCTTTCGCGCTTCTCGCAACTCACCACTTCGCGAGTCGAAGGGTTGAGCTTCCGTGCTCTTATCCTGTGAATCCCTGAGATGTGAGAAGTCAATGGAGCATTGACTCCCTTATCCAGGTGACGCGTGTCCACCTGTCAATCACGCGGGCCCCACCTTGTGGTTCTACCATGTGTCTCTCGTGCCTAGCTTCGACACTTCGCGGCTTCGCTCCCCGAAGCACTGCCTCCTTTGTATCCCGACACTCGAAATGTTGAGGTGTCGAACTCCTCGTTATTCCTTATCGCAAATCGTGACTTCGGGACTTTCGGGACAAAAGACTCGACCTCTTTTCTCCGATATGCCAAAATGCCGAGTTCCAACCCGTTACCAAAGTGGGTCCCACAATGGAACTTCCCACCTTTTTTTGGAGTCTCGGACTTTGCAACTTTGCGAATCCTGATGCTAAACCTTCTGTTCTTCAACCCACGAAACCCTGAAATGAGATTATGCGAGTGATCCAATGGCCCCTATCGGCTTGGGTCCTACGAATATCCTTGCTCCTAGCGATTTCACGACTTTGCGACTTGGAGTGCCCAACTCTTGGGCTCTTACCTTGCGAACCTTCGATTTCATGAGATCCCTTGATCTCTGCCACCTGTCCTCCTCAAATGGACGACTTTGATTCTTCTTGCGACTTTGCCACTTGCAAAGTCGAAGGAATTTCTTCTCTAGCCTCTGATGCCCGAATCCCTGATAGAGAGGTGATCTCGTGACACGTGTCCTCCTTCCAACGGACAACTCAGATTCTTTTACGATTTCACCACTCGCAAAGTCTAGGCGCTCACCTCTGTGAGTCCCAGTGCCCGAATCTCTGAAATGGATGATTCTGCGACACGCGTCCTCCGCAGACGGACGGCTCAGATCTATTTCAGTTTTTTGTTATTTCTGATGTTGAGTGCCTGGACTCTCATCCTCCGGACTCTCGAATGTCGATATCTCGATACAACTCCTTCTCGAGACTTTTTGCTTATGTTGCTCATGAAGGTTTAATCCCCGTGCAACTCTCTATAGATCCAACGGCTGTCGGGTCTTTTGACCAAGATCTAACTGTTCAGATCATCTCTTTGTCTCTGTGCGCTCCTCCATTGCTCCCTGGACGTGAAATCTTCAACGGTCCAGATCTCCTCGGCTGATCTAACGACAGTTGTTGCTCCTCCCAAGATTTAGTGTTTTTCTTCCCGAACTTGGAAGAATTTCAAATGCTCAAAGGCCTCTACCTTTTTTCATCTTCCTCTGTGAACTCTATAACTTGAGTCCCACCTGCGCATATAAAAACGTTGCTTCTCTCGAGTTTTTCTCTCGAATCCTCAAGGGATTCCACGACTTTTGTGCCTCTGCAGAGTCTTTTCACACAAAGTGTTATCTCTTCCGAGCTTCTCAAATACTCAAACCCCTAAGGGATTTTATCCTATTTCCCTTTCTCCTACAGATGGAGAATTCGGATGCCCTCCTGGCTATCCTCTACTCAAGAAAACTCTTACTAAATCTGCAGGGTATTCAACAACCTAGTGAAGATCCTTTAGTGGATTCTTCCTTCAATTACAAAACTCAAAGAGTTCTCTTCATGTGCCTGCTTTCACACTGACTCAATCCCCACCTGGTAGAGTTTGTACAGAACTCCTCAGAGCTTCTGTCTTCTTCTGAACTCATAGCAGAGTTCTTCTATGCACTACCAACTCAATGCCTACTTGGCAGAGTTTTACAGAACTCCTCAGAGATTCTGTATGCAACTATGTTCTCTATACACAGCCTTGCCTCCTGAGGTGTTCAAAAACCTCACAGGTCTTCCTGGAGTTGATGATTTCAGCTCCTGTGCCCACCTGGCACGCCTTTGTTTGAATCTGCAGAGTTCAAAAGTGCTTCTGTGCACTGGTATTCAGAGACCGCAGAATTCTATCACGCCCTCCTGGCATGAAACCACAAAGAAACTTTCAAGCCTGAAAATCAAACAACTCCCTGCAAATGTCTAGCATACATCTACAACATAAATTGAACACACACAGACATTCATTCAAGACAGGAAATATGCAGGAAAAACTGCTTCTGTTTGTATTCAAATGGAAAATGCCTGTTTTCTACAAGGTTGTTCTCAAGATCAGACTTTAACAGAGTCTCGAATCCTTCTCTATGCACATTCTCTCTCGTGTGCATATTCCAACTCCCACAAAATGAGATCGAAATTGATCTTTTACATGAGGGGGCTCTTTGAGCTCTTCCCTCCAAACTCACCTACCCTATTCAATTACATTGAATGGGCTGTCTAGTCCAAATCGGATCTAGATCTCAACCTTCAAACATTTAAGGCCTACCTACTTCTACGCCTGTGCAAAGCATGGCCTCATGGCTCAACAACCTAAACATTTAATTACATTCAAATTCAAAATTGAAGACGAGGGTTGCACCTCTCTTTAGCCTTGAATGCACGCGCTAACGTGGTTGGATGATGTGGAGAGATGCTCCTTCATCATACTCCCCAGCTACAAAATTCATGAGCTCCTGCTCATGAGCTTCCCATCTCAGTTGTTGAAATCCTCCTAGATCCCAAACAAATTTCTAGAGTTGGTCATCTGCTCCATCTCCCTGTTGTTGTTGTTGCTTCTGCGCTGCTACTGCTGCTTCCTTTCTTCTGCTCAACTTCTCCTTGCTGATAGTTTCTGCTGAACCTAACATTAGCTCCCTGATCTCCTCGATCACTTCGTTCAGCTGCTCCAGTGGCTGGCCCTGTTCATGCAGTATCACTAGTTGCAAAAAATTTCTGCAATTGGGTAGATCACTGTGATCTCCCATGCCTTCTTCATCTACTTCCAACTTCACCTGTTGGATGTGCATGCCTTGCACTATCACCCTTCTCTCCAGGGCTTTAATCTGTTCATACAGATCAACCAAATTAATGTTGTCTACTTCTTCCTCTTCCTCCACTTCTACAAGCTCCAATGCTGCAATCTTTTCAGTTTCCTGGCTGAAAATATTGAGCCATTCCTCGGAATGCTCATCATCCTCTTCTGCTTGGGAAACTTCTAATGTCTGCTCCAATTCTTCTTCCCTAAAAGTATCAGCTGGCTGTCCTACTTCTGTTGTTGCTACTTCATATGCATCACAGACTTTGGCCTCCTCTAGGCTATGTGGCAGGAATATCTGAATTCCTCCAATCATCAAAAGATTTCTCAGATCTTCCTTCTCTTTCAGCTGCTCTGGATGATTCAAACTCACCTCTGAGTTTATGAGACCCTCAGGTAGTCTCATCTGCTCATCCCTGCCCACTTGGCAATATGGGATTTCCCTGCTGCTCCCCTGGCAGACTATGAGATCAACTGATCCCATCTTCATCAACACCCCTTGCTGACTTGAATTCACCTCCGAGTCCATGAGACTTTCAGACAGTCCCATCTCTGTTCCCTTGCCCATATGTTAAATTGGAAACTTTCTACTACCCTCCTAGTAGTCTGTGAGATCCCGCAACGATCTTGATCCATTACCGTCCTGGCAATGTGAAATTCCTTGGCTGTCCTCATGAGAGTCTATGAGATCTCACAGCGATCTCAACTCTTTGCCCTCCTGGCAATTGGGAATTTCCTGGCCATCGTTTTGACAGTCCTTGAGATCTTCAGCTGATCCCATTTCATCTTCAGCATCACTAAGATTTCTCCCAGTCTCTGGTTCACATATCTTAGCCATCTCCTCAGGTTCGTCGAGGTTTTCAGCATGCCTCAACCATCCTCTTAACAACCTACGTTGTCTTTTAGCCATCAACTCCTTGACTGGCCAATTTACCTTCATCTTCATGGGCCATTCGTATACCCATCTTGACCTTGCGTTCTGTTGCATCTCCAATGCAAGCTCATCCATCCTCATGTTTTGTTGCATCCGTAATGCAAGATTTTCTATCTCTTCCCTTATAATAGCGAGTTCTTCATCTATGTCTTTTTTACTCATCAACTCTGGGTTCTTCCTTCCAGCATATCTACGGCCTTCAATAGCCATCTTGCTATCCCTATCTTCTCTCCTGGCAAACCTGCTGCTGTCACTTTGCACCCTTGAGTGTTTCAGCTTCTCCTACAGTCTCCTCCTGACTATCTTCTTGATTGTTGCCTACCTGCAAACAATCATCATAGAGTCTTTAGCACTCTGTCTTCCCTTTGCCTTCTCACTTCACCTGAAATATACAGATGAAATCCTGCTTTGATACCAAAATTGACGCAGACCTCCACGACCCTATATCACCCTCGGGTCAAGGTCTACTATAGGATCATTTGGTTTCCCCTTGAGCTTAAATGTCTCTTTCGATTCCCTACTGGAATCTTCGTTTATCGATCCACAGATCCTTTCAGCAACTCCCCTGTGCGAATAGCACAAGGTGCGAGTTCCACCTTCTCTATGTGACCACAACGTTATGACCAAGGGCCTAACCAAAAGTCTCTTGTCAAAATCTTGTGATCTTGCGAGTTCGCCATTCGAAGCTCTCGACTCCTCCTTTCCAATCTCGTGATACCCGAAATGCCGATACGAGTATGGCTCCTCCTCTGTCATTTCCCTCTGTGCATGACCACTGGCTAAGATTTAACTGCTAGATCCTCTCGCGACTCGTACCTTCGCAATTTCGAGTATCCAACCTTGGCACCTTCACTTCACAAACCCCCAAGACTTAAAAGTCAACGAGGTTTGACCTTCCTTTCGCACTTCTCGAAACTCGCCACTTCACGAGTCGAAGGGTTGAGCTTCCGTGCTCTTATCCCGTGAATCCCCGAGACGTGAGAAGTCAACGAAGCATTGACTCCCTTCTCTAGGCGACGCTTGTCCACCTATCAATCACGTGGGCCCCACCTTGTGGTTCTGCCATGTGTCTCTCATGCCCATCTTTGGCACTTCGTGGCTTCACTCCCCGAAGCACTGCCTCCTTTGTATCCTGACACCTGAAATGCCGAGGTCCCAAACTCCCCATTACTCCTTATCGTAACTCGCGACTTCATGAATTTTAGGACAAAAGTCTTGACCTCTTTCCTCCGATATGCCAAAATGCTGAGTTCCGACCCATTACCAACGTGGGTCCCACAACGAAACTTTCCGCCTTTTTTTGGAGTCTCGGACTTCATGACTTCACAAATCTTGATGCTAAACCTTTGGTTCTTTAACCCACGAAACTCTGAAATGAGATTACACGAGTGATCCAATGGCCCCTGTCGGCTTGGATCCTACGACTATCTTTGCTCCTTGCGATTTCGCGACTTCGCGACTTGGAGCGCCCAACTATTGGGCTCTTACCTTGTGAACCTCTGAGTTCATGAGATCCCTTGATCTCTGCCACCTATTCTCCTCAGATGGATGGCTCTGATTCTTCTTGTGACTTCGCCACTCGCAAAGTCGAAGGACTTCCTTCTCTGGCCTCCGATGCCCAAATACTCGATAGAGAGGTGATCTCGTGACATGTGTCCTCCTTCCAACGGATGGCTCAGATTCTTTCATGACTTCGCCACTCGCAAAGTTTATGCACTCACTTCTATGAGTCCCAATGCCTGAATCTCCAAAATGGATGATTCCATGACACACATCCTTCGCAGACGGACAGCTTATATCTATTTCACCTTTTCGCGATTTCTGATGTCAAGTGCCTGGACTCTCGTCCTCCAGACTCCCAAACGCCGATATCCTGATACAACTCCTTCTCGGGACTTTTTTCTTCCGCTGCTCATGAAGGTTTAATCCCCGTGCAAATCTCGACAGATCCAACGGCTGTTGGGTATTTTGACCAAGATCTGATGGTTCAGATCATCTCTTCGTCTCTGTGCGCTCCTCCACTACTCCCTGGACGTGAAATATTCAACGGTCCAAATCTCCTTGGCTAATCTAACAACAGTTGTTGCTCCTCCGGAGCTTTAGCGCTTTTCTTCTTGAACTTGGAAGAATTTCAAATGCTCAAAGGCCTTGACCTTTGTTCATCTCTGTCTGCGAACTCTATAACTTGAGTCTCTCCTGCGCATATAAGAATGTTACTTCTCTCTAGTTTTCTCTCGAATCCTTAAGCGATTCCACGACTTCTGCACCTCTGCAGAGTCTTTTCACACAAAGTGTTATCTCTTTCGAGATTCTCAAATACTCAGACCCCTAAGGGATTTTATCCTTTTTCCTTTTCTCCTGCAGATGGAGAATTCAGATGCCCTCCTAGCTATCCTCTTCTCAAGCAAACTCTTACTGAATATACAAGGTATTCAACAACCTAGTGAATATCTTTCAGTGGATTCTTCCTTCAATTAAAGAACTCAAAGAGTTCTTTTCCTATGCCTGTCTGCACACTGACTCAATCCCCACCTGGTAGAGTTTGTACAAAACTTTTCAGAGCTTCTGTCTTCTTCTGAACTCACATCAGAGTTCTTCTATGCACTATTGCACCAGCTCAATGCCCACTTGGCATAGTTTTACAGAACTCCTCAGAGATTCTGTCTACAACTGTGTTCTCTATACAGAGCCTTGCCTCCTGAGGTGTTCAACAATCTCACAGGTCTTCCTTGAGTTGATGATTTCAGCTTCTGTGCCCACCTGGCACGCCTTTGTCTGAATCCGCAGAGTTCATAAGTGCTTCTGTGCACTACTATTCAGAGACCACAGTACTCTGTCACACCCTCCTGGCATGAAACCACAAAGAACCTTTCAAGCCTGAAAATCAAACAACTCCTTGCAAATGTCTTTCATACATCTACAACATAAATTGAGCACACACAGACATTCATTCAACACAGGAAATATGTAGGAAAAACTACTTTTGTTTGTATTAAAATGACAAATGCCTATTTTGTACAAGGTTGTTCTTGAGCTCAGACTTTAACAGAGTCTCGACTTCTTCTCTATTGACATTCGCTCTCATGTGCATATTCCAACTCCCACAAAATGAGATCAAAATTGATCTTTTACATGAGGGGGCTCTTCCCTCCAAACTCACCTACCCTATTCAATTACATTGAATGGGTTGTCTAGTCCAAATCGGATCTAGATCTTAGCCTTCAAACATTTAAGGCCTACCTACTTCTACGCCTGTGCAAAGCATAGCCTCACGGCTCAACAACCTAAACATTTAATTACATTCAACCTTGAATGCACGTTCTGACGTGGCTGACTAGCTGGCTGACTGACGTGGAGAGATGCTCCTGCATCAGTACACAATCAATTTGATCGATACTTAGAATATTTTATATACATGTAAGATGTAAGATACTTAGAATCTTTTATATACATATAAGATACTTAGAATTTGGTGTTTTTCATGGAAGATGTAACTTGAAAGATCATGTCATTTGGGAAATGTAGTGTGCATGCTAGATTATTGGACCTATTTTAATAATTTTCTCTGCTTTGTTGTTTAAATTCAATCCTTTTGAAAATGGAAATGAATGGAAATGATGGATGGAAACAATGGGTAGTGAAGAAGTAGTCGTATGAGGAAGAATAAGAGTGGGATCCACTCCTTACTATAGAGACAACAAGGAACACAAATCTATAGAGGAAGGTTGCAACAATCTACTTAAGAAAGGAAAGAGGGCCATGTAAAAGTTAATTTCCAGTAGGAAGAACTTCAAGTTCCATAGAAGTCATTGGTCTTGGTGTTAGTTGTGGAGCCTAATTATATTCCTAATTCAAAGATCTTTTACTTTCAGCCGTGTTTATACCCCATGAAGTATTTACACCCCAAAAGTATGTACACTCTTCCACGCGGGGGAGTGCAGAGAGGGGGTACCCCCTCTGCAAGGTTTGGGGAAGCTATCCCCTCGGTTGGGGGGTCTGGGGGCAAGCAGGCCCCCAGTGGGGGTTCGAGGGAAGCGTCCCCCAATGGGGGATCGGGGGAAAATCGCCCGAAGGAAAAATTGCCTTGTAAATGTATATTGTAATTTGATTGTAAATCTGGACCATTCATTATAAGGTCGCAGATCTAACGATAGAGATTATGTCAGGGTTTTTTTCCCTAGAAGACAACCCTCTTTTATGAGGGAAATGTATTGCGGCTATGGTTGATGGCGAATATTGTATTCTGAGATAAGATACTGTGAGAGAAAGAAGAGGAAGTTACAACGGGTTTGTTGTAGGTTGTATCCCTTCATATGCTGGATAATAATAAAGGAAGGACTTGACAATTTCTTTGGTGGACGTAGCCTACACTGGATGAACTAGATAAATCTGTGTCTCTATTGTATTGTGTATCTTATGTGTTTTGTTTCCGCATTTGTTTTATTTTATTTCTCCACGGTCCTGTTTTTTCTAACAACTGGTATCAAAGTGAAAGGTAACTTGCAGGAAAAGAGGGTTCCTGGTTCGAGTGGGAGCAATGTCGAAAGATGGAAAGTTTAGGGTTGAGAAATTTAATGGCCAAAACTACCAGTTATGGAAGATGCAAATGGAAGACTATTTATATCAGAAGGATCTATTCTTACCATTGGGCGGAATAACAAAGAAGTCGATGGCTACAAAGGACAAATAATGGGAGATTCTTGATAGAAAGGCTCTAGGAATGATACAACTGAGCCTGGCAGTGTCAGTGGCTTTCAATATTTCCAAAGAAAAGACAACGAAGGGTTTGATGGACGCATTGGCCAAATTGTATGAAAAACCCTCGGCGTCCAATAAGTCATTTCTAATGAAGAGATTATTTAATATGAAGATATCGGAAGGTGGGTCTATTGCAGATCATTTAAATGATTTTAATACGATTACTAGTCAACTAAGTTCTATAAAAGTGGACTGTGATGATGAGGTCAGGGATCTTCTAATCTTGTGCTGATTGCCAGAAAGATGGAACAACTTGGTCATGGTTGTAAGTAACTCTGTCTCTGGTTCAAATACTTTAAAATTTGATGATGTTTTTGGTGTTATCCTTAGTGAGGAAATGCGATGGAAAAACACAGGTGAGACATCAGGAAATGCGTTGAACATGGAGAACAAGGGAAGACAAAAGGATAGAGGAAAGGGTTTTGGGAATCATGGGAATTCTAGGAAGGGCAGATCCAAATCCAAACTTGCAAAGATAGAGTGCTAGAATTGTGGGAAGAAAGGACATCTGAAGAAAGACTACAGAGCTTCAAAAAAACAATGAGATGGACCCCTTAGGAAACATTTTCTAGATTATGTTCAAGGTGATTTTGGACAGGTTCATTTGGGTGATGATGCACCATGCAAAATTGTTGGAATGGGAAAGGTAAATATAAAGCAATGCAATGGAAACCAATGGTTGTTGAAAGAGGTAAGACATGTTCCAGATTTAAGGAAAAATGTAATTTCAACAGGGCAGTTACCAAGTGAAGGTTGTATATCCATATTTACAGATAAGTCGTGGAAGGTCATCAAAGGATCATTGGTGATAGCGAAAGGAGAGAAGGTAGGTACATTGTATTTATGTACTAGTAATATTGACTCTTCTATCTCTTTAGCTTCTACAAGAGTGGATAAAACACTGTGACATCATAGGCTTGGACACATGAGTGAGAAGGGGATGCAAATACTTCAAAAAATAAATTTCTTTCCAGATCTTAAACAAATTGATTTGGACTTCTGTGAGCATTGTGTTTATGGAAAATAGAAGAGAGTCAGATTTCTCAGAGTCGGAAAAGAAAAGAAGAGTGAAAGGTTAGAGCTTGTGCATACATATGTATGGGGACCAGCTTAGGTATCATCTCTTGGTGGCTCTCATTATTATATTACTTTTATTGTTGATGCAACTAGAAAAACTTGGGTTTATTGCATTCGACAAAAATCTAATGTTTTTTATACTTTTAAGAAATGGAAAGCTTTGGTTGAGAATGAGTCAGGAAAAAAGTTGAAGTGTCTCAGATCAGATAATGGAGGTGAATATTGCAGCAAGGATTTTGATGATTATTGTTCATACCATGGGATTCGTAGAGAGAAGACAGTTCCAAGAACACCACAAGAAAATGGTGTGTCAGAAAGGATGAACAGGACAATCATGGAGCGTGCAAGGAGTATGAGATTGCATGCTGGTTTTCCCTTACATTTTTGGGTAGATGTTGTAGATACTATTGTTTACTTAATAAACAAAGGACCTTCAGGCTCTTTGGATGGTATAATTCCAGAGGAGGAATGGACAGAAAAAAAGGTAAACTATTCTTTTTTGAAAACTTTCGGTTGTGAATCATTTGTCCATATTGATAAACAAAATAGAACAAAGCTTGAGGCAAAATCCAAGAAGTGTACCTTTATTGGATATGGTGTTAATGATTTTGGTTATCGCTTATGGGATTATGAAAATAACAAAATCAATAGGAGTAGAGATGTCATATTCAATGAGAGGGTCGTGTACAAAGATCAGTTGCATGGAAAAAAACAGGAAAAGAAAAACAAGAATACACAATGCATGATGAGATCACTAAAAAATAAATTCCAAAGTAACCAAAAAATCAAAATGTACAACAATAGGAGAAACAGGTACCTCAAACACTTGCAAGTGTTGTTAGAAAATCTACCAGGTTAAGTATACCCCCTGAATGATACTCTTCTTCATTGTATTATTTATTGTTGACTGATTCTGGTGAACCATAATGTTATGAAGAGGCAATGTAGGTAGACACCAAAAGGAAGTGGGAGAAAGGC
>ML777551.1:987186-1007129 GCA_009831015.1 Picea engelmannii
ACTTTCAACATTTCTTGCCACCTTAAATGCATTCTCCAATGATTTGGGTTCCCAAAGGCGAACCTCATGTTGAATGTTATCCTTTAAAGTTCATATGAATACATCAATCAAGTGCTCATCTGGAATATCTGTTACCTTTATATCCAATCTTTGGAAGTTCTCAATGTGCTTGGTAATTGAACACTTTTTGCTTGAGATTTATCAATTGGCTAAAAAAGGTATTTCTCCTTGTATCCTCATAGTGTGCTATCATTTCTTTCATGAAAATTGTTCAAGTGACAAGTGATTTGTGAGAACAAAGCCATCGATACCATAAAAATTGATTGGGTTCTAAATATAAAGAAGCAATTCATACCTTTTGTGTATGTGGCACATTATGTAGATCAAAGAATTTCTCCATCTTAAGTATCCATGTGATTGGGTCCTTTCCATCAAACCTCCTCATATCGATCTTAGGAACGTGGTTGGTCTTCAACCCAAAGTTGGAGTTTCTCCATTCTTGATTCACCTTCCTTATGTCCTCATCATCAATTTCATGGGATACATTTTCACTTTCAGGTGTCCTATCTATTAGGAAATTTTTCAATCCTTCCATGATATCCCCTTTTAAACCATCCATCCTAGTATTTATTGCCTCCAACATAGCTTCCGTTGAATCCATCATCTCTTGTAGTTCATATTTTGTTACTGTCTTCTTTTGTAAATCATTTATGTCCCTACGCATTTCTTCACCTTCATCAAGAGTCCAAGTAGGATTTTCTGTATGCTTATTGGGTGTAGAAGTTCCCTTTTTTGTTGGCATGTTGACCAAGTATCTCTTTAAACCTTGATTTTGAGGTGGTTCTACTAGACAATCTTCCTTTTATTGTATCTCCAAAATTTCGGCCCTTCTGAGTATGAAATTTTATTTTTTTGTAGCTCTATGATATTTCTTCTCTATAATGCCATAGGTCTAATCAAAATTGGATGTGCCAAGTGGAATTTACAGTAACTTCCCCACAACTTGCTGATTTTTGGCTTTTTCATGATATCTCACTTGTATAGTGTTCCCCACACAAAATAATTGATATAAAAATCTGAAACTCATACGAGAACTACTACGGTTTTTCTGATCACTACATGAAGGATTGTCCATGACACGTCGAGGTTACTAAGTTCCTTCAAGGGGCCCCGAAACCACCCATTCCAACCATTTTGTCCCAACGCTTCCCCTCTCAACAATAGGCCCAATTGGTCATTCATGACCAACCTTCCCCTTCCACTACATCCTATGTATTAATGTGTACCGGCGATTCAAAGAAGAATGACATCGCACTTACCAGTCGAGCCAAATATTATTCTCCCTCTAAAGAGAAGGTTGATGATATACCTCCTTCATTGGTCCAACCATCTCCCACGACTCCACCTACCAATGATCCTCTTCATCTCGAACAACCGAGCCTTGACACAGTTCTTCTCCCCTCTCCAAAGGGCATCGTTTGGAAATCGACTTTCAATCCTCATGCTCATGCTGCCCAAAACTACAACATTGTTGAAGATTTGGATCAAGCACCTTCCATGATGTCAGCCCTCAAAGTCCTTCAAAGTTGTCCCACACAACAAGAGGCACTGTTGAAATCTATTGGTGGAATCGACCCAACGGATTCGAATTTAATAATTTTTGACTTGGAAGATCACATTCCAAGGTTACCCCCTCAACTCGCATTCCAAATCCAAGTGATTGTCTCCAAAAAACACATTTGTAGAACTGTTATCAATGAAGGTACCTCGACGTGTGTCATGTTTGTTACCTTCTAGAAAGCCATTGGCTCTCCCTCTTTGACTGAATCCCATAACACACTCAAATCCGTCAACGACTTTGGTTTTAAGCCTTACGTTGTCCTTCCTTCGTTGCCAATCACACTTGAAGGCAAAACAGTCCAAGTTGAAGTGGAAGTCTTGGACGCTCCTCTCGATTATAATCTTCTTCTTGGCCATAGATGGATCGATTCCATGCGCGTAGTTGTGTCGACTCTTTTTCATGTTGTACATTTCCCACGTCAAGGAAAGGTAATTACCATCGACCAATTAGCCTTCTTTAATTCAGATATGCGTACTAGCAAAATACCATTCATTTCCAAAACCCCACCGGGTTACGAGAACATCGGTGTAGGTCTTCTCAAAGACTCCTCGTTAATGGGTACCTTCCCCATTCCACCACCCGATGTTACCCACTCGTTCGTCGCTTCAATCAACATGATCTCCACCTCGATTCATGGAACCCCTGTGTCTCATGACCCATGGATGGTACCCGACCCCGACGATCATCTTCGTTATAGCAACGAAATGCCTTTGAGTCTAGTCGAATCTGCCTATCAAGCCATTCAATCGACAACCCCTTATACCCCCTCTCTTGGTGATTTATCTCTAGATCCTTTCCGCGTCATTTTTCCCATGGACGAGATGATTATGTCTGTCATGGAAGACACCCCCTGGAACGATGGCCATCACCATTCCATCCTCTTCCTGGAACAACACACCATCAAGAGCTACCAACGGATCTCGACCTCGTCGACCATTGTCGTCATTTCCACTGTTCCCGAATCCACACACGATGTGTTTTCCAAAGGGAACTTAAGCAATATCTCACCCACTATTCCCCTCGACATATCCATCAAACATGGAATTGTTGAAAATGTGCATATCAGAGCTTTGTGTTCCCCTGATGAAATCGTCACCTACAAGTCACTTTTCAAATAATTTCGTGACGTCTTCACCTGGAGCTATGACGAAATGCCAGGTATCAACCTCGACATTGTGATACATGAGATTAAGACATACCTAGACAATAAACCCGTCCGACAATGCCTTCATTTAGTTCACCCACATAAAGTGATTGTTATTAAGCTTGAAGTTGAGACACTTCTCAAAGCCGAATTTATTTACCTGGTGGCCCTCACTAACTAGGTTTCCAATCTTGTCCCGATCAAAAAGAAACAAGGAACTATCTGCGTATGCATTGATTATAGGGATATCAACAAAGCTTGTCCCAAAGACAAATTTCCTACCCCCTTCGTCGAACAGATTGTTGACGATTATGCCAGAAGTGAAATCTTCTCTCTAATGGATGGTTTCTTCGGATATAATCAAATCAATATTGTTCCCAAGGATCAACACAAAACTGCTTCCATTTGTCCTTGGGACACTTTCGCCTATCGGAAACTTCCTTTCAGTCTAAAGAATGTTGGCACAAATTTTCAATGCACTATGTCTTATGCCTTCCATGATATCAAGAACATCGTACAACCATATCTTGATGACTTACCCACTCATTCCATGTGCCGGGTCGATCATCCAATCCACCTCTGAGCCATTTTCCTCCACTGTCGATTTTACCATATATGCTTGAATCCTCACAAATGCCATTTTTGCGTGGAATCCAACCAACTTATAGGCTTTATTGTTTCATTTCAAGGGATCAGGGTCGATCCTTTAAAGGTTGAGGTGATTCTCAATCTCCCTTGTCCTTCTACAAAGTTTGCAAGGGAAAGAAAACTTTCTTCGTCGTTTCATCCCGAACTACGCTAAGATAACTCTTGGATTTACGTGACTCCTAAAAAAGGGGTTTGAGTTTGTATGGGATACCATCACAAACAAAGCCTTCGAAGCTTTGAAACTTTCCCTGACACGTGCTTCACTTCTCTTCCCCCCGATTACAGTTGTGATTATTTCCTCTACCTCATAGCCTCGGATTACACCATCTCTATGGTTCTCATCAAAGAGGATGATTCTCATGATGATCATGTTATCTATTACTTGAGTCAAAGTCTAACATCTACTGAAACCAAGTATTTACATGTCGAAAAACTGGCCTTGGCAGCCGTCCAAGAAGTTCAACGTTTCCAGCACTATATCCTCTCTCGCAAGACTACAATAATTTCTAACTGCAACCCTATGCAACACATTCTCACGTGTCAATTGCTAGGGGGGGAATACTCCAAATGGATCGTCATACTCCAGGAGTTTGACTTGGAATTTGAATGAGCTAAGTCCAAGAAGTCCTTAGTATTTTCCGAGTTGATATGCGACTTTCCCTACTCTGAAACGGAAAATGTAGCAGCCAATTCATTACCTGATGAATCCTTTTTCCTAATTAGTTTCAATGATCTTTGGTACAATGATATCACCATATATCTCCAAACCCATACGTTCCAGCCCAATTTGTCCAGTACTGACTGGCATCGAATACACTACCAAGCCCATCAATATATTATCCTCGGGGATACTCTTTATCGTCGAGGGATTGACTCAGTCTTTCGACACTGCCTCACATTTGACGAAGCTGAGAAAGCTGGGAATGCTACTGCCCAAAAGATCTTACGAGCAGGGCATTTTTGGGCTTCTTTATTTAACGATTGCATAATCACCATCTAAAAATGCCATGCTTGCTAGACCTATAATCATAACATACAATCACATCCTACTCCTCTTCACCTTGTGGTCTCTGTTGTTCCCTTTTTGAAATGGGGTATCAATTTCATGACATGTCACCCCCACTCGGTCGAGGGGCATGGATACATTATTGTAGCCGTAGATTATTTTATGAAATGGGCCGAGACGATGCCAACATTTGACAATACTGGAAAGACCACAGTATTATTCATTTTCAATCACATCATAGCTCATTTTGGTGTTCCTCAGGCTATCGTCACTGATCACGGTAGCCACGTTAGAAACTTTATGATGTCCAAACTCACTGAAAAGTTGGGTCTTCTCCATGAAAACTCAACGCCCTATTACCCACAAGCCAATGGCCAAGTCGAAGCGATCAACAAAGTTCTCATAACCATGCTTCGACGAATGATAGGGATTCACAAAAAAAGTTGGCACACAATGTTGCTTTTAGCATTGTGGGCTTACCGGATGTCCATTAAGTCTTCTACTGGGTTTACACCTTTCCGGTTAGCCTATGGTCTAGAATCCATCCTCTCGATTGAATGTGAGATACCCTCTTTAAAACTAGCTGTCGAACTCCTACCAAACACTTCTACAGAAGAAGAATGTCTGTTGTATCTCATTTGATTAGATGAAACTCGACGCGATGCTACCCTAGTCATAGAAGCCCAAAAGAAACGTGTCAAGGCCCAATATGACAAACATGTCAAGGCTCATTTTTTCTCTGAAGGAGATCTCGTTCTCCTCTATGAACAAGATCGAGATATGCTAGGAGATGGAAAATTCGAAGCCATGTGGCGAGGTCCTTATATCGTTAGATGAGTTTTGGAGAAAGGAGCCTATGAGTTAGTAGATTAAAACGGTATCCCTTTGAGTGAACCCAGAAATAGGTTGTACTTAAAGAAGTACTATGCATAAGATCACCTGTGTGTGAGTACTTGTATTTTATTGTATCATATTTCTTGTGTGTTACTTTATTTTGCTTTTTTCGTTATCTGGTCTCTGCCCTTATGTTACGTTGTGTTTGGTTTCTATATTTTGGAGTCTTCGCTACCCCACGTTGGCTTCGCTGATGGTGCTAGCCATAGTACTCAGAACCTTGCTTCTGTTGCGTGGGCAATTTACGCCCCTACAAACGAACTTATCACTCTACGAGGGGTGTGCCTCAGCCATGTGACCAACAATATTGCAGACTATAGCATCGTTATCGAATTGTTGATTAATGCTATCTTTCTTGGTATCTGTCACTTGATTATGCGACTCGATTTTCAGCTCATAGTACTACATTTAAGTAATGTCTATGCTATTCGAAGTCCTACTTTGTTAAGGGTATATTTGCGAATTCGCCTCTTGGAACGTTATTTTGATTATATTGAGTATCAGCATATTCCTAGATGTCTAAATACATTAACTAATGCATTAGCTAACTATGTGTTAGACAAACATTTGGGTCATTTATAATTCAATCACATCACAAATATCACATAACACAAGATAAGCCGGTAGAAGTCGTATGTATATATAACGATCAAAAAGTTTTTTACAAAAACGTTCTGTCCGAGGACCAAAATTTCAAAATATGAAGCTCATAGCTTCTACAAATTAACTTCATGGCTAATGTTCAAGGTAACACACGACTGCCCGAGCAACCCTACGAAGCAGTCGGCCAATAGACTCTGACATGCCCACCATATGACATTGATAACATCGCGGGACATCTCCAAGAGGCATGTCCGAAATTTCTGCAGTCAAACCCTCTAAGTTTTATTCCACTGCCTCATAATATTCATCGTCCCATCATGGTACTGGAGCCACCTCTCCTTGTTGCTAAATAGGAGAAGTACCCGGAGGTCGATAAGGCCCCACATCTATGTCATCAATTTTTTTTTTTTGTAATTAGACCTTAGACAAACATAAAAACATTTGCATATGATAAAATTCACAAAAACATTTAAAAAAGTAAAAAATGTGTGTACTTATTACCGAGATCTCCCCACTCAGCGCCCTCGGGTAGGGCCAAGTTTGGATCCCCTCAGAAGTCCAACTTGGCATAGGTATAATCATTGACCATCATCATCTGTGGTCGCAACCAATGAAAGAAAGAATCATTGTATTTGATGATTGGTCCAACTACATGTGGGGCCATGAGGTTACACCACCTTAGCATCCTCGGATCCTCTAGAGCTGGTAAACCCCATTCAACCTGCAACCTCAACAAGGGAACCCTCTCAAGAAAGAAGGACACCAACAATGACATGTACCCAAATTTATTTAGGTCGCCTCTCTTGCATTTAGTCAACTGCCTCTTCACACTACGAAGGACTGCGTCTGCCTAGTTAAAGACCTGAGGCTCAGTACACTCTATGGTGTACTGAAATTAGCTTTGGAGATCCATGTGTGTAGTAGCGCTCCCAGCCATATGAGAAATGGTGAACAAAATAGTGCAAAGGGTCAAATCCTGGACCCCCCAAATAGCCACTTTTCCTTTTCTTTTTTCCGCCTCTGGAACACAGTACAGATGGCAATATTCACTCATAGGTAGCCCACCACCTCGGCTACCAGTCAATTTAGTGTGGTACCCATGCCATGACAGTCTTGTCAGGAAATAAATGTCCTCGATATCCAAGGACAATGTGTGGACCCCTAGGTGGAATACTTTGTTCCACGTCCCACATATCGACGAGGTACTCCAACAGCCTGACTTGGGCCCTCATACCCGGGATCCAAAAGAATTTCAGGAGACCACAGTCTCACAAAGTGGAAATGGTTCCCAAGTTATTCCTAGAAATAGAATCATCTTCTTCATGCTCTCTTTCACGCCATTCCAGAACCATGGTGACAACCAAATACCTGCACAAGAACCATAAGAAGGAGGTCAACAACTCTCTTCAACCCTTGATGCATTTTTCATTGGGAAAACATCAAACAAAATTTTCACTTTGCGGTTATTGCAAGTGCCCTTTGGGCACAGTGTGAGGTTCTCATAGGTTCCTTTGGGGCCACTTGTGAGAATCATTCATTCTCGCAGGTCCTGTGTGGCCATCCTGTGAGAATGCCTGAGCGCAAATTTGAGCCCTAAAACAAGATAAAAAACTTGAAATTTACCAATGAAAATTAAAAATTGAACCATGCAAAGATAGAAGACAAGGATCTTACCTCACTGTTAGATACATTTTGCCAAATGGTTGTCCGTAACATCCGCAATCAAGCGTCAAAATTCAAGGGCAAAAGAGGGATTTTGGGATAAAATCTTGGCAAAGTTACAATGACTATGGTAAAAAGAACTTTTACCCACTTATATTTACTTTCTACCATTTTGATTGGTTTTTATAATTGTTTTATTTATCAAACCTAATGCCTAATACCCCTATGAGTGTGACTTTTTTCAGACATGACAACTTCGACGTCCATACGCGGGGATACGAATATTTATTCTCTTTTTCATCGCATGTTTGGATTGTTTTTTATGGTTTTTTTCACAAAACCTCGAGCTTGGTCTTTGTCCGTTCTCACACTCGAAAATACATGAGAATGTAATCGAGCACACTTTTATCACTTTTTCGGGCTCAACAAGGTTATACGAAAAAGGAACCCCCTGGAGTCCTCTTTAAGCTCTTTTCAGACTCTCTAAACATGAAAATATTGTCGAGCGACCTTGTTATTTTCACGCTTGTTAAAGTATTTGAAGAAAGCATCTATTGGGCGATAATTTATCTCTTTTTCAGTCTCAACAGACTATTTTACGAAAAAGGAACTGAGAGAGTTCTCTTTTGAGTGTTTTTTCATACTCTATAATCATGAAAAACCTTCGAGTTTTCTATCTTTGGACTCATTAAACAAACATCGAAAGACCCGTAATGGGACCAAACCACTCTTTCCTAGGGTTCGTTAAACATACTCTGAAGGACTCATCCGAAGGATGATATTACATCAACAAGCATATGTTATCCTCCTCAAGCTTGCATAAAAATAAAGAGGTACTCGCTAGAAATGGTGGGGGAAAATTTGGGAAAGGGATGTGTTTTCGTATTCATATTATTGGTAGTAAGTGTCGCTCTTGAACATGACACCCCCTTGTTCATTATCTGAAACTAGTTTGGGAAATCCATTTGTCTCTCATTCAACTTGCTACAAGGTCATATCCCGAGTCATCTCTGAGTCAATGTTGTCAAATCATTGGTCGTGTCATTCATATGTTCAAGATAAGTTCATCTGAAACCTCTATTGAGTCAGCCATCTGTAGTTGTCCAGTGTCTCTGTGTCGGCCTTCCCTGTGTCCAGTTCAACTTACATCATACTCTATTCCACCTTCAAAATATGTTACTCATTTCGTGTCATTGATGGGGGATACATCAAGGCCCTCCTGTGATGAGTTTTGTTCCGTCGACTCCAGCTCATTATCTGGAAGCAAGGCTTAGAAAATCTTTGGTACCTTGGAACTTGTGTGCCTCAATGGCGGGTTTCCTCACTTTCGATAGTGGGTTTTCATCATTGACCCCTGATCAGGAGATACCGTCAAATTTTTGACCTCAACTCATTTGTTCACATTCAGTGGATTGTACTAGTGTACCTTGGGAGTCATTGATATTAATGGTGATTTCCCTCGCACTTGTTAACAGTTTCATCAACGACCAGTAATCAAATGGTTTCTACCATGTTCGACTTTAGCACATGTAATCACATGGTTAGATTCGTACTTTTAGGTGACAGGATTGAAGACCCTAGATGTCATCTCTTTAATCTAAGTTGCGATGGAATATGTATAATTTTCTAACACATAGATCCACTTTGTATGTATTGTGGCTATGTCATCTTAATTTGAATTTTCTTGCATGGATCCACAGTGTATTCTTGGTGGCTATGCGATATTTTGACAGCATGGATCCATAGTGTATGATTGGTGTCCATGACCTATGTTTATGATGTCATCTGTTTGTGATCTGAGTATGGGAATGCCTACCTCAGAACTAGTATGATATTCTGTAGATGCTTGGTTGTTTGTAGGTTTTCGACTAGGTGCACTCCTGGTTTCTGACACACACACGCAGATTACAAAGTATTTTGGCTGTCACAGATTTTGGCCTCATACTTTGGGTGACATTCTGTTACACATGATTTTGGTCGTCTTGGTGACGTATTAACATTGGTGTACTCAGGCTCCCAACAAGAACTTTCTCCTGAGAAGAATGGCATTTATCTCATTCTAAAAAACATATTTTCAAAGTGAGTTCGCAGGCTTCTTATAGCCTAGGGTGCGAGAATGACCCATTCTCGTAAGCCACCTTCATCTAGGGTGCAAAATTCTCACACTTTTCTCTATACACAGGGTGTGAACTTGTTTTTAATCTTGGAAAAGAGATGAAGTCTCGAGGGTTCTAGAAGGGAATCTTCTAGAAAATGGGTTGGTATTCGTATGGTTGTCATTTTACTGGTTTCCCTGATTTGGTGGGATCATTCTCATCCATCAAACCATCTCACCCTCTCTTATATATTGAAAGGATTCTCATGGAAAATGTTAAGCAAGATTAATTAAAGAATTGATGAAGAAATTATGTGAAGAACCCAACTTGAACAAAAACTTGGAGACTCTAGTAGGTCTATCAAGAGGAATAGGATCTTCTTCATGCAAGGATAGAGAAAGTGTGTGTGTTGGAACCAAGATTCATCAAAAGGAAGCCTGCGACATCAAGGCGATCAAGTTGTATCTTCTACTTTCAATTAATATGATACAACGACATGTCCTTTCCCATAAAGTCATTCTTACTTTATTGTGTAATTCCTTGATCATACACATAAGTTTACGATTGAATACGTTTTTCTGTATTCACTTTGGTTGGTTTGTGTTGTCTTGGTCTTGACCTCACAAGAGCACCGGAGCAAAGCGGGAGCAACAAAAACTTAAGGAAGCGATACAAAGGTATGTGACTTGTTCCTCCTTACTAGCTATTTCAATGGTCATAACTTAGGGAACGAGTCATGTCCTGTCCTATTTCGTTCTAGATCCAGGTGGATCTAGGGAGATCTGTTAGTCTCTGCACCTACAGATTAGTCCGATAACAAAATAGTCCAAACCCTAGCCAAGAGATATTCATCCCAATACTGAAACTAGCTATTGTTGCAGCTGCAACTGCAACCCTCCTCCAAACCTGTGCACAAGACTGCAACTACAGTGCACACCAACTGAGAAACTACAATTCTGAGATGCTACAAATGAAAATTGGCACCCTGTATTTATAGTAGTGTATGTTCAATATATTATTATTATTTCTGGCCAACTTCTTCTCTTGGAGACTAATAACCTAATATAAATTATCTTCTTGAGCCGACAAGGCTTATAGGGTTATTAGCCAACTCATTAGGGTTTCTCTTGCTTCTCAGAGTCTTATATTCTTTTCAGGTTCACACATGGAGATAAATACCTCCCGCAACTACCATAATATTAACACTCCCTCCTAGTCAGAGAGGTATTTACAGGTAATGGACTTGAGCACAAAATATACCATTTACTCGATAGCATCAATATAGTCATCTAAACTATTTCATGACTAGATCATGAGCATCACCATCGCCATCAGCTGCATCAATTCTTGAAACCATACTTCATATGAGTAATTAGATATGATGTTGGATAAGTTACTCTCACCATAGAGTGATACAAGAGGAGTAAAAGTCCTGAATTGTTTTCCCTCTGGAAAATATTTGTTCATCATCCATCTAAATGATCATTATCTCCAATAAACTTTTGATAGTCTTCAAGGAAATTAGAACAAGGATAGAGCACAACCGTGTCTATTCATAGTAGTACATAACTACAATCCAATGGTTCACTACCACATAAATTAACACACAAGTACTTGATCAGCAATGTATGGTTGTGAACGGTGAAACATATTCACCATAGTAGTCCTCATCTATTGTCGTACAGTATTCATAACAAACATCTGATAGAAATCTACATAGAAACAATGTTATGATATAGATTGAATTATCTCGGCCAATCTTTCACTCACATCTGTGAGTTCTGAAAGAATATATTCCTCATGAATAGTGGAACATATCCACCACAATAGTATATCTCTACTGTCTGGAGACAAGTAGTCTCCATAACAATCATCTGATTCCATCCTGCATAGAATATACTGTTAAAGATAAATTGAATCCTCTGGGTAGATCTTTCACTCATGTTTGTGAGATATGAAAGAATATCTACCCTTGTCAACAATGGGCTATCTGCCCTATTCTTCACAAACAAGGAAGAAGGATTATTTCTGATTTATGAGCCTAGACCATTTCTCACCCTGGGACATTCTTCCTACACTAATTAAAGTGCACCCTAGACAGAATGTATAAACCCTAAGAAATGTTTGGACCATTTCTTACCCTGGGCCATTCCTCCGACACTAAACAAAGTGTAACCCAGAGAGAATGAGTCTTCCCTAAGGAATGACTGTCCCTAATTGCTGAGCCTGGACTATTCCTCGCCCTGGGCCATTCCTTCGACACTAAACAAAGTGTAACCTAGAGAGAATGAGTCTGCCCTAAGGAATAACTGTCTGGACCATTCCCCACCCTAGGCCATTCCTCTGACACTAAACAAAGTGTAACCTGGAGAGAATGAGTTTTCCCTAAGGAATGTTTGTCCTACATCAACCTCCAAAACGGACCATTCTTTGAAACTGCTCACAACTGTGAAATTTGAAAGAATGACTGCCCAACAAGGCAGACCATTCTACTTGACCACTACTCAAAGTGACTGCCAAGAAGAATGATTGTCCTAGACCACTCCCGATGTTAACCACAATGGGAAGTCATTGTCTATGATACATCAAAAATCAGTATGCCTCCCATGTTAACTACAATGGGAAGTCACTATTCATTAGAAATCTCAACCCACTTTCCGAACAGGAAAGCATCTGTCCAATTTGGACTATTTTTAAATTATAAAAATAAATAATGTTTTCAGTGCTCCCTCCTAACTAGAGAGTTATTTAAATCACAAAAATAAATGTTCTTCAAGAATATTTTTCTGTACCTTCTCTTAGCTTGGAGAATCTTCCTGATCCTCGTCTTCTCTCAGAAATATACAAACTTGATTCTGGATAGAGGTTTTGTCAGGATATTTGTTGTCTTCTCATCAATGGGAATATACTCAAGCTTTACCTCTCCTTTCTGGACTTCACCATGTATAATGTAATGATTGATTTTAGATGTACTTTAGTCTGGAATACTGTGAAGGATTCATATATGTTTGCACCCAATTTGTCACTTGGTGAGCAAATAAAGGGTGCTTACATGCCCAGTTGGGTCTTGCTAAGCATGATAGCTGTAGGAGAAAGGGTTAGAGAAAACAAATCAAAACTATAAGCAAGAATTAAACTAAAACAAACTAAAACTATGAGCATATGGATAAGAAAATAAAAATGACAACAAGACCAATATCACCAATGTTTTTAGGCTGATCAATTGATGAAATCAAAGCACAATGAAGAAAAGGGGGACTGTGAGTGCCTTCTTCCTCCAAAGGAAGGCTCTTGTGCCCTCACAAACTTGCTCTCCTTACAATAAGAAAATGAGAATGATGGTGAAAGAACTCCAAGCACATTCACTCAATGGAGAGGTGAATGGCTCAATGAAATGGTGCTAATGTGTTATTGTCAAGGAGTGAGTCCTTAAAACAATCTAAGCAGCATAACATTACATGAAATTCCTTGAGAAAATGATGTTTCTTCATGGATTTTTATAGCATTGCATTGGGTGATTTTGTAACTCCTTTGAGGTGTGAAAAGGGGCTCTTTAGGGCTTAATTAGGTCTTTGACCAGCCTACCATGCGGATTCAGCTCAGATTTGGGAGTCAAATCGGCTTGGGAGATGATCCATAAGTGGTTGGGAGGCCGACCAATTCCATAAATGCGTCGTTTAGCAGGTGCACGGGTTTTTGCGCCAACAACCGCACATCGTGCGCACGTGCACGCATTGTACGTTCATGTTCCACGCATATGCGCGCGCACCCAACTTCTGTAAAGCGCCCTTCAATTTTTGGTTACTTTGTACAACTTTTGACCTTTTTGCAATTCTTGTGAAATTAATTCAATGCCATGAATGACTTCATTCCTATTTGACGATGCTGAGTTCTTGTCGCCATGTGCGGACGAAATTTCAGTGATAACAATGTATATATGAACAATAGAGTATATCATAGTTGGAGAAATGGAACATATCCAAGTAACACTTCTTCTGTCATCATGAGATCTGATTTACTGAGTAGTCATCTTGATGTTATAGGAAATCTTCACCACGCTTCTGCTGTGCACTGGAGGTTCTCCACCAAGTTGTCTTATTCTTATTTGCATACATGAGTCTCTTTCTAGTATTCCTCAAAGTCTCGAGATTTCTCTTCATACACTATTTATTCAATTTCTCTGGAGAACATTCTTTGCATTCATTTGATGTAGAACTCCAACTCATGGATGTTGCGGATGATATAATGACTTATATAAACATAAGTCTGGTGTATTGGAACAAGCAATTACCATAGTCTTCTCCCTCCATCTAAGAGAATCTCTGGTTCTGGATCTCACAATGCTTTCATTCATAAGTCTTCCATACACTTTTCTTCATCACGACTTTCAGTTCTTCTGCTTGATTGCTTTCATATCAGGCTTGGTAATCTTGTGATTATTGATGTAATGATCGGTTGTTCTGGCCTTTCTTTCTTTCTTGGAATATTCATGTTCTTTCATTATCTCTTGGATTCATGGAGATTCCATGTTCTAGAGATTCCACTTCCTCCTTTCATCACGGATCTAGATGGACAGCCATGAATACTTTAAGGCTTTTCTTTGAAGAGGTCTTCTTCTGCGGTTGAGCTAAACACGTACTGTCTTTCATGGCTTCTACCATGGAGATAGATATACAACATATGTACAAAGATGATGCAAGCAAGATATGTACAAGAAATAAGAAGAGTGTTGTTACCTTTTAGTAGAATAAGTCTCTTCCATCATGCTTAGTCTTCTTTGTAGGTTCCTTTTCTTCAGCAATTGATGCTTCATGTTTCTCCTACCTTTTCTTTATCTTGGGACACTGATTCTTGTAGTGACCATACTTTTGACAGTTGAAGATTGTATTTCTAAAATATCTTTTCTTTGTTTTGGATTCCTTCTTGAATCGAACTTTTTTTTGTTCCTAAAGTTCTTGAATCTTGTTGTGAAGGCTTGATCATCGTACTTCTTTTGAGGTTTCTCTTTTGCATTGATCCTTGATTCTTCTTGAGCACAACAAGTCCAAAGTTCTTCAAATGTCGAGTACTCCTTCCTTGTGCTCATGCTTGCGGAAAATGCATCCCATGTATTGGGAAGGCCATTGAGTACTATGTTCACCAATTCCTTTTATGAGGTGATCTCTTCAATAGCTTGTAGTTGATCTCTTAACTAGGAGATCCTTACAAATTACGATGTTATGTTGTCATCATCATTCACCTTCATGTCATGGAGCTCATTCTTCAGACTCCAATGTTTCTGATTGACAAGAGATTTGTTAGGGCATCGTACATCTTTTTCGATGGGTCAATATGGGAGATGTAGGGTATCAAGTGGTCTTTTATGGAATCCACTATTATACTCATGGCATTTGATGTCAATGTCTTTGAAATTCTCCATAGATGCAATGTTTTGTGGTTCCTTCTCTTCTCCTTCTTCAAACTCTGGCTTCACGATCTTTCCTTTCACAATATCCAGCACTTTATTCTTAGCAAGGATGAGGTCAATCCTTGTCTTCCATGATCTGAAGTTAGAGGCTCCATATAGCTTGTTCTCAGACTTCAAGGAGTTCATCATGTCTTTCTTGACTTGGTCAAACCTTAGATTTGACCAGAAATCCAAACTTCACGTCTTGGCCTTCTAAGAGTATCAGGAGATGTGTTGGTCTAGGGTGCATTGATCTATCCAGAGATTAGGTCAATATCATCACTTAAGGTGCCTCAACAAGAGGTTTAGGGTTTCTACAACTACTTTTGATAGTAACCCTAGCTGTAATGCTTTTGGAAACCACTCCTGCTAGTAACCCTAGCAGCAGTACCTCAACGAGCTTAATATCTAGAGGATATGTTTCCTTCTAGCGTTTTAGGCTAACTAAAGGGGTGTGGGCCCATAACCTATTAGAATATAGAAGATGGTGTTCTCATTTTACCATTGACGATACCTTCGTCACCCAACCATAGGCTGAAGCCTCCCTTCGAGCACCTTCACCTTGACTAAGAATTCCTCCGGAAGCAAACCCTAGGCTAGATATCAAAGCAAAGGGTAGCGCATCATTCCCTAAGGATAGCGCATCACAAAAAGCTGGTCAGATAGTCAAAACCCTAGCCAAGAGATATTCAATCCAATACTGAAACTAGTTGTTGTTGCAGTTGCACCTACAACCCTCCTCCAAATCTGTGCACAAGACTGCAATTGCAGTGTGCACCAACTGAGAAATTGCAATTTTGAGATGCTACAAATGAGAACTGGTGCCCTGTATTTATAGTAGTTCTCCCAGTTATGCTGGGGCCAACTTCTCCTTCTGGATAAGTGTCTATTTAGTATATTATTATTATTTCTGGCTGACTTATTCTCTTGGAGACTAATAACCTAATATAAATTATCTTCTTGAGCTGACAAGGCTTCTAGGGTTATTAGCCAACTCATTAGGGTTTCTCTTTCTTCCCGGAGTCTTCTATTCTCGTCAGGTTCACACATGGAGGTAAATACCTCCCACAGCTACCATAATATTAACAGGAAACACACTAACTTCATACACAAACTCCCCATGTGATGATGCTTCTCTCCTTTGAAGTTACTCTCCCCCTTTGACATTAATGGCAAAGGGTTGCTCCCCTTATGATCAACCTCTGTGTTTCTGCATTTTATTGACCAAAATATGAGCTTGGGTAACTCCCCTTGGAATCATGTTCTATCTACAATTATTGAATGAGTCCCCCTGTTAATATGCTCTCTCTCTTGTTCTAACTAGTCTCTCCCTTTGTTTCTGAAAGGGTAGCTCTTCCTGACAAGGTCTCTTCCCTTGTTAATTTACTAACTTCTTATATTAGTTTATTGGTATTTTTGTGTTTAAATAAGTAGTCTTCTTGATACAAATTTTGTAGTGATCAAGTCTTTTTCAAAACTTAATCTAATTAATTTCTTATTCAATAATAAAAATAATCCTCCTGAGTTTTTACTAACTTTCCTTTGTCAAATAGAACAAGAGTATGAATCTTATTGATATTTTTGATCTGCTTATTATTCATTTTTGATATTTCATAGAAATACCAATTGAGGAATTATACCATTTGATTTAAATACCAATTTTGTTATCAACTGATCTTTGTTGAATGATACTCCTTGAACTTCTCTGCTACCTTTATTTTTTATTTATTTTTTTTCTTGTATTCTACAATTAATCCTACCAATTATTTTTCTTTTGACCAATAATCCATAGATAGTCAAGATTTTCAATATGTTAATTTAGAAAATCTTTTGCATAATCCTTTTATTTTTCAAAAACCAATTTAAACTTCTTTTTTCTTTTGCTAACAACTTATGACATCATCATAATTTGATATTGTCCCATATTCTTGTATAGGTACTTCCTTTTCTTGAGATTGATTTATCTCATATTGAATTTCACATTCTTTATTAGGATTTTTACCCATCATGTTCTTATTATTAGTTTCTTCATTTTTAGGTGTAAATATAACATCTTTCTTGCTTTCTCCTTCAGTTTTTCTTCTCCATATCTTTCTATGAGATATTCTTCTTTTTGGATCTTCTCTTTCTAATTGTGTTTTTGGAGATTTTTCATCTCCTTTCTTCTTCCAACATTTATTAGGATTTGTTATTGACTTGAATGACTTATTGGAATATTGAATTTTTGTATTCTTACAGTTTTGGGATTTGTGCCCAAACCTATCACATTTGTAACATCTAATTGTATGAAAAACAAATTTTGTGTGCCAAACAAAATTACATCTCCAACATCTAATTGATTTATTGGATTTTCTTGTATATCATTCCTCTAGTTTCTTATAGTACATTGCTTTATGGGAAAAGCTATGACAAGAATAGCAATATCCATTGAAGTTGTTTCCTTGATTTTTTTTTTACTTGTAGGATCTGTCATTTGATTTTCTTCTTCCTTTTTACTTCTAAAGTTGTTCTCCTTAACAAAGTTCATGACTTGTAATTTCCTTGTACTTGCAGCTTTTCCTTTTAAGAAGGATGATCCTTTCTCATTTTTGTAAATGGTGCTCCATTTTTTATTGTCATCTTTCTTATTGTATCCTATACCAGTTTTTTCATCAGCTAATTTTTGGATATTCCAAATCCTATCTAGGATAGCTGAGCTATTCTGGAAATTGAAAATCTTATTTGTCTTTTCATTCATATTTTTGAGATTAACTATTTCTGACTTCAATGTGTGACATAATTCTTCCGTTTTAGTCAACTGAATTTTTAGGGCTTTTTCCACCTTTTTAGCATGTTCAAGTTGAGTCTTTAGATTGATGACTATTTCTTATTGGCAGGTTTACAGTTGGGAGTAATCTTGTCATTGATGGAAATAAAAATGATGGCAAAGATCAGCATGATCAGCAGTGCAATGATAATGGCAGAGGAGGAGAAACAGTGAATGTTGGATCTCATTCAGAATCCCCGATCACCGTCATATCTGGATTCAGAGAGGAGTAGCGTGCAGTAGACGAGAATAGATCTCGGGCGTTAGATCTGAGAGCGGGGTCCGACCTTCATTAGATCCAGGAGAACCTGCACGTTATTTAAAAGTGCAAGGAGAAGAGGGCTTACAAAATCCTGAAAGAAGGAGGACCATCCATCTTTGGGCAGGACACATGGTAACAGATCAACATTTCGCTGACTAGAAAGTCAAAGGCACGAGGTGCTTTATCCTTCGAACTCGCGATATGCAAAATCGCAATATAATCTTAGCCGATGGATAGAGGACAAATCGAGACCGTCGATCCAAGAAGGATACGTGGCGAAAGATCATCCTTTCACTGACTGGAAAGTCAAAGGAATGGGGTTCCCTAACCTCTCGAACTTGCGATATGAGAAATCGAAAAATAATCCTAATCGTTGGATCAAGGAAAAATTTGGGTCATCAGATCTAGGAGGTAGATCATGACAGACCGCGTCAGCAAGGACAAGCAGAAACCTACGTCAGCAAGGACACATGGAAACCAAACAGATCATGACACATCATCGAGTGACATCATTTCAGGATTTCATTTTTAGGGGTTTTAGTATGATTACTCCCCCAAAGTCCCGAAACATGAAGTTTCGGGGTAGAGGATAGTTGTCCGATCACCATGGATCATGAACCATTGATTTGAAGAGAGAAGTGCTCAAATGATTAGTGATTGGACATAGGTTGTGGTCACATCATCGAGAGTTGGAGGACGATGCTAACAACCAAGCTCTATTTTCGAGTTTGTGACATGGGAGAGTCGAGATATGATAGGGGAAGGAGAGAGACTGGGTGGAAGATACCTGTCAGTAGGAGGCGAAGGTGGTAAATGTAGGAGGAAGTGATAAGAGGTTTATGAGGGGCCCATACAAAATAGCCTCATTCTGGACCCCCCCCCTTTATTAAAGGAAGAAATGAAAGGGGGGTCTGGAATCGAATCTCAACCGTTGATGACAACGCGTCAATATCGACCTCTCAGACTTGCGTGGTCCAATTCGGGACCCCCCCTTCATTAAATTTAGAATAGAAAGGGGTGTCTGGAATTGAATCTCAACCGTAGATATCGGCTGGCAAATCCTAGCCGCCTGAATCACCTTATTGTTTAGTGGAATGCCTCATCAAAGAAATCCTGAAACATGAGATTGTGATGAGATATGGACCATTAGATCATTGTAGATATCGATCGTTGATCAGGCTCGATGAAGCTCATAACTTCATGAAATGTGAAACGCCTTTTGGTGTAGGATGTGATCACTGCCGATGGTCATGTGAGAGGGAAGAAGCCAGCCCTTCTAAGCTTCTTTTCAGGGTTTCGGATATCGTGACTTGGAGATTTGAGATGCCTCATCTCTAGATCCCCAAAGTGTGAGTCGTGAAAGCGCCTTATGTATAGACGTTTGGTCATCGCCAAAGGTCACCTGAAAGGAAGGGGCTTAGTCATAAGAGCTAGCACCCACTATGCATTTTTTACACAAAAAGAGAGAAGACACCAAAATGCATGAACGCGCAGATTTTCTCTCAGTAACTGCCAGAACGAAGTGATTGCATCTGCCATAGAATTCAAGGAGTTGTAGGGTGACTTCTTGTTAATCCCTAATATTGGCTCATTACCCCTTAATTGGGGCATATTATATTAGTAATGTTATTTTATTTAAGTCGGATTTAGGCCATTAGTTGTAATTATACCTCCTAGTCTCCTATATATACCAAGGAGACATTTTCATTTTGAATCATCTTGTACTTGAACATTTAAGTGGGGTAAAAGGAGGTT
>ML777551.1:1036004-1091488 GCA_009831015.1 Picea engelmannii
GTTGTTGTTGTTGTTGTTGTTGTTGTTGGAGAGCATGCTCCAAAAAAAACTCTTTTCACACAAGAAAACAAATTCGCTTCTCGATGACAACAAGGGTTAGATCTAGGTTAGCTTACCCGGAAGATGCACCTTTTCCTATCTGTTTCTGATTTTCCAAGATCGCGCAAGGTGCGGGGCAAAGAAAATATGTATATCTAAAAGAGTAGCAGCCCAGAAAAAAAAATACAAACCGAAATAAAATCAAAACTTTGCAAAAATTTAAAAATGCGTATTCAGACTTTATACCTCCGGATTCTGACTGTAATGGCCATATCTTGGGCAAACGGAAACCTTTTCGAGTGAAACAAAAAGTGTTCCTGAATGAAAAGCGTGCTCTGGATGCAATTTAACAGTCCTTTCAGCCCAAGAATATACATAAATTCCAGAAAATGGAGATGAGGCAACTCCACTTCACGATCTCGATCTAGAACAGGAGCGGGTCTTCAAACAGGCTCTGATACCATGTTTGAAAACACAAGTATTCCAACAGAGGAAGAACACCTTCAATAATCACTCACATAACCAGATCAAAGATCAACAAATTGATGTTTTCACGTGGTAAAACCCCTACGGGGAAACATCCACGGCCCCAGCCAACGCGGCCACTTGGAGCAGTTTATTAATGCAAAGAAAAAAATTACAGAGAGATTTTACAAGAGATTTTCTCACAATCGATCATTGGCAAATGACCCTCCATGCTCTTTAAATAGAGATCATGGACCAATCAGGTGTTAATCCATGGATCAATGGTCGTTAAGATCGAGGAGAGTATGAACCGCCGGATCACTCTATGTCGGGAACATATCGTGACCGTCGGATTGCCTAACTACAAATGCATACTAGTGCATACTAAAGAAACACACTTTTACCTAATGACATATTAGACCAAGTAGATCTTAACTAACTCCGAAGTGTCTAAATATCCTAACAGAATGGTTGTCTCAAGGTTAACGAAATGTATGAGTGAAATGGTCATGGATTCATTGACTGGATAACTGAGTGTCTTTTTGGGAGTCATTGTGAACTCTTTTTCAAAACGATGCTTANCCCTTCTCTTCATAAGATCCCCCATATGAGAGAGAGGACCCTAACCTAAGTTTCCCTATGATATGAATCCATGTCCCCAACTTGACACTTGTCATATCAGAAGTTACTTTTGTCCACTTGTCCCCAAATTTAGAACTTAGGATAAAATTATCCACACTTTATGTTTTGGAAAATATTAATATAATTGGCACAGACCCTCGACCCTCGGGCCAAGATCCTCATAGGATCGATCTTCTTCGAATCCGTAGAACTGAAATAGTTCTTTCGGGCCCTCACTAGAACCCCATGAATCCGATCCACAGGTCCTTCACGAAAACCCCACCTGCACAACGTGCACCAAGCATGAGTCTTCACCTCTGCACAACCACCAGATATGACCTCTGACCAAGCCAAGAGACAATTTTCGCAATTTATGACTCAACGATGCAAGAGGGTCAAGTCTTTTGACTCTTCAAACCCTGAAACCTGAAATCACTCCCCTAGATGAGATCGACGACTATGAGCCTCCCTCAATCTAATGGTCCTGGATATATCAGGATTCCAGTAGCCGGGAGTTTGAAATGTAGCGACCCCAACCACTGGTCACTCCATTCCCTGAACTCTAAAATTTCCCCTTTGGTGAGATCGATGGTTGTGGGCCTACCTCGATCCAACGACTTACGTTCTTTTGATATTTTCTCTAAATTTTGACCACTCCTTTGACTTTCTCCACACGTACCCTCTGACTGGTACTTGGGACTCACCTTTCGGCGTTTCTCTCCTTGTGATTTTAGGAGTTGTGTTGACCATGCAACTCTACCTCTTGAGTCTTGAAATCCCGAAACCGGATTGGGACCCAACGACTATTGTCCCTCAACCTTTCGGTAATTTTTCCTTTCACTCTTCGGGATTTTCGCGACTTCGAAAATCCACAGCAGAGAGTTTCCTTACCTTTCGAAACTCGGATTCCTGAATTCTCAAAGCCTCACTTCCCACATGATCTGCGACTGAGATCTTCCTCGATCTGGATCTTTTGGGATTCCGCAAATTGGGAGTTTGAAACTCTCGATTCCAAAATCACAGCCGCCTCTACTTCTCAAACCCCAAAATGCTGAAATTCCAAAATTCCACTCCAAAGACACATTGCGGTTCACGACTTCGGGGTTTTCAACGCATAGTGCCCTGACTCCTTTCCAAAATTGCACTCCAAAAGGGAGATCAATGGCTCTTGTTTCTTCTCATCCAACATTTGCTACTCCTCCTGAGCTTCTGAATGCTAAAAGACACTCAGTCTTAACCTTTTCACAGATCTGCGAGATCCAATGGTCCACAGGATTTCGGCACTTCTTCCATGAAAAAATTCCATCGTTCGTTCACTCTTCTTCAAGGATCTCTGGCCAAAAGAACTTGACTTCTGCAAGATTATTTCAATATCCACCTCCCTTTGAACACTTCAAAGGTGTTATCCCTCCTGAGCTCTCACTTGCAAACTCAAGCCCTAAAAGGAATCTTGCTTGCACTCCTTGCGGAAACTTTTAAATAACCTCTGGTTATTTGAGTCTTCGACCCTGTGCACTCTTTGCAACAGTAGTCCTTCAACCCTCACCTTATTTGATAATTTCTAAGGCTTCAACCAGCCTGTGCACACCTTGCACGAATTTGTGCCTCACCTGCACTTCTGCTGGTTATGAGAACAATAATATCTCTCCTAAGCTTTCTGAGATAAAACTTAGATCCTCGTCAACACACACCTTGTGGACATTCACTGCACTCTTTGCAAGAATTCTTAGGAAGAGAAACAATTAAAACTCATTCTTCTCCTCTCTCATACTTCATACACTCAACATGAAATCATACTCACAATACAACATTGAGATAAATGCATAACAGAGAAACAAAACAACTGTAACCATACCATTTAACTAATGTAAATAGTAAGCATCATAACACCATGAAATTTGAGTCAAAGTCTCATATATTAACTCAAGTTCTCCTATACATGGGTTCTTCTCTACAACTCTCTGCTACAGCTCAATAGCTTATGAAATCTGAATAATGATAATGTTCTTGTTACAATGATACAAGGGTGAGGGTGTCTATATCCATTTTCCCTCCTACACTTCTAAACTTTCTAATCTATTAAATCAAATCTATCTACTTTCATTATATAGACTTAAATGCCTATTACATTCGACAGATGGGAGAAATCACTCAAGATCTATTCACAATTCCAAGATATAAATGTAAGTACGCTTCCCCTAGCTATTACATTAATATCCGCTCATTAATTTTTCAAAAAATTTCAAAATGTGCACTGGTGCTTTTCCAGTTGTCTTCCACCTTTATGCTTGCTTGGTTGGCTACGTACGATGCTCTTGCATCATACTCCCTTGCTTGAAAATTTTCATGAACTCATGTTCATGAGCTCTTGCACGGTCTGTCCATGCTTATGAATTGTTGCTTCATCCTCCCAACAGGCATCTTCAACTGGATGTCCTTTCCAGCTGACCAAGTATTCAAAATACTCTTTTCTCCTAGTCTTTTTGCTAATCCTTTTGTCAATTATGCCTTCCATCTGTGGCTTGTCAGCTATAAGCATTTGTTTTGTCCATTGAACCTCTTTTTGTTCCTCCTCTGCTCCTGCTTCTTTAGCTCTGTAAGGGTACATATCTGCAACATTGAATATCAATGAGATTCTGACCCCATAGGGTAATTCAATCTCATATGCGTTTGCCCCAAATTTCCTTATGACCTTGCATGGTCTAATATTTTTCATCTTTAGCTTATTATATGTTCCCCTTGGGAACCTCTCCTTCCTCAGATGTGCAAGAATCAGATCACCAACTTCAAATTGAAGTTCTCGACTATGTTGATCTGCTATCTGCTTGTATTCTTGACTTGAACTCTGTAATCACTCCTTAACTCGACTGTGAATCTCCCTCATTCCTTCTGCAAAGTCCTCTGCACTAGCACTCCTAAATTCATTTTGTTCTAAATCTTTCAATTCAGAAAATCCTCTTGGTTTCATTCCATATACAATCTGGAATGGACTCTACCCTGTGCTTCTATTGAGTGAATCATTGTAAGCGAATTCCTCCTATGGTAGAATGTGATCCCATTGACTGTGGTGTTCAGTCACTAAGCTCCTTAGAAAATCTCCCAAGCTCCTGTTTACAACCTCTATCTATCCATCTATCTTGGGATGATATGCTGAGCTAAAAGAAAAACTTGTCCCCAAATTCTTCCATAAGGTCCTCCATAAATGTCCCACAAACTTGGTATCTCGATCAGAAATAATACTCTTTGGAAAACTGTGAAGTCTGACAAATTCCTTGAAAAACGGGTTCACAATATGAGTTGTGTCGCTGGTTTTTTGCCATGGTATGAAATGTGCCATTTTTGAAAATCTCTTGAACACCACAAAGATTGAATCATATCCTCTCTGTGTCCTTGGCAGTCCCAATATAAAATCCATTCTCATTGCGTCCCGCGACCTTTCTGGTATAGGTAATGGTTGGTATAACCCTGTGTTCTATCTTTTTCCTTTCGTTTGCTGACAAATTCTGCACCTGTTCACAAATTTCTTGACATCTTTCCTCATCCTTAGCCAAAAATATGAGCCATTCAACTTTGAGAACGTCTCGTCATGAATGAAATGTCCAGCCAATCCTCCACTGTGTTTTTCCTTCAACAAATTCTCCCTCATCGAGCATTTTGGAATACATAGTTGATTTCTCCTGAACAATAATCTATCCTGGATCATGTATTCGGTCCATTGGCTTCTATCCCTGAGATCTAGACTCTTAGATGCCTCATATTCCTCCTTGAAGTCTAGATCATTCCTATACATTTCTTTAAGGTTATCAAAACCCAAAGTCTTGACTCTGAATTCCTGCATAAGAAAACATTTCCTGCTCAAAGCATCAACAACTTTGTTAGCAGTTCCAGAAATATGCTTAATCACAAAAGTAAAATTCTGCATGAATTCAACCCATTTAGCATGTTTTTGGTTTAAGTTCTCCTGTCGAGTCATGAATTGTAAAGCGTGATTATCATTGTACAAAACAAACTCCTTGGGAACCAAATAATGTTTCCATTTCTTCAACGCTTGTATGACTACATAAAATTCTTTGTCATACGTGGAGTACTTGATCTTCGCTTCATTCAATTTTTTATTGAAATACGTGATCGGCCTGTCATCTTGGCTCAAGACCACTCCAATTGAAAATCTACTCGTGTCACACCTGACCTGGAATGTCTTGCTAAAATCCAGAAAAACCAGAAGTGGTTGCTCAGTGATCTTCTTCTTCAGCAGATTGAAGCTCTTTTTTGCTTCCTCCATCCAATGAAAATATTTATGTCTTTTCTTCACCGTATCCATCATCGGTGTGCTAATTTCGTTGAATTTTTGGATGAATTTCCTGTAGAAGCTAGCCAAACCATGGAAGCTTCATACTTCAAATACCCTCTTCGGAGATGGCCAATTCTTAATCACCTTTATCATTTCCGGATCCATTTTTAATTAATTTGCAGAGATAAAAAAACCCAAATAAATGAGTTATGTCCTCATAAATGACGATTTCTTCATATTAATCAACAATTTCTCCTGCTGTAATCTCCTCATTACTGCAACTAGATGCTTTAAGTGTTCTGGTTCTGTCTTGCTGAAAATTAATATATCATCAAGATATACAATGATGAATTTCCCTATGAAATCCTTCTCGACTTCGTTCATCAACCTCATGAAAGTACTGGGTGCATTCGTTAATCCAAATGGCATGACATGCCATTCATACAGCCCCTCATTCGTCTTGAATGTTGTCTTCCACTCATCACCTTCTCTCATTCGAATTTGATGATACCCGCTTTTCAAATCAATATTTGAAAAAAAAAATTGCTCCACTCAGGTAATCCATCAAGTCATCCATACTTGGCAATGGAAATCTATATCTAATGGTAATCTTATTTATTTCCCTTGAGTCTGTACACATTCTCTAGCCTCCATATTTCTTCAGGTTGAGCACTATCGGAACAGTGCATGGACTCAAGCTCCCTTGAATCAATCCTTTGTCCATTAAGTCCTGGACCTATCTCTTAACTTCTTCATTTTCTTGTGGCGTCAACCAATATGCTTCTTTGGTCATCAATCTGGCTACAGGTATAAGATCTATATGATGACTTGTACTCCTGATAGGTAGCAACGAACAAGGTAGTTCGTCCATTACTATATCAGCAAAATTTCCCAACAACTCTTGGATTTCTTCTGGTAAATCATCTATTCTCATATTGGTCAAAACAATTTTGGGCTTCCTGACCACAATAAATTGTGTGTCTTCCTTCTTCTTAACCTCATTAAGAAGTTCCTTCCCACTCATGAGAAGTATAGTGTTTCTCATCTCTGTTTTCACTTCTTTATCCTTAATCGACAACAACATTTGAGTCCTACCATTTTTTTCCAAGGTGTACATGTTCTTTCTCCCATCATAAACTACGTTTCTTTCATATTGCCATGGTCTACCCAACAATAGATGACAAACATCCATGGGAATGACATCACATAATATTTCATCTTTATATCCTCCTATTTTAAATTCAACTAAACATTGTTTAGTGACATTTACCTGCTATCCTTTTTGTAGCTGCAAAACTTTATATGGGCTTGGATGTGCAACATTCTCCAGCTCCATCTTTTCTTCCATCTCTGTAGATACGAGATTGTCTGTGTTACCATTGTCCACTATGACCTTGCATACTCTGTCTTCAGTTTTGCAAGCAGTCCTAAACAGACTGTTTCTTTGGGTTGTGTTCTCTGCCGCCTTCTTTGGCTTCAAGAGAACTTTCCTAATCATTAAAGATCTTCCACCCTTAGTGTCTTCTGCCTCAACATTCCATCCTTGAGCTTCGGCAAGGTGAGTTTCACCACCATCTTTCTTCTTATCTGGACACTCATAGTATTTATGTTTGATTTTTCCACAGACAAAGCATTTCACTTCACCTCCTCTACCTCTACCTCTTCCTCTTCCTCTGGCTCGAAGAAATGTATTTCTATCAGCATACTTCCTTCCTTGTGAGCTTCCTCCTCTCTGAGGTTGAGGCTGAAGTTTCTTCCCCTCTTCTTTAGGTTTTTGAGTTCTATCTTGGGAAATTTTTTTGCCTCTGTCTTGACTTCTACCTTGGCCTCTTTGAACTTGGTTCTGGCTCAACTTCTCTTCATATTTCAGAGTTGTCTGATAAGCATCTTCCACATTTCAAATGATCATCATCCTCATCTCATCTTGAATGTCATATCGCAAACCATTCATGTACCTGGAAACTTTTTCATCATCTCTTTCCCGATGACCTCCTTTGATGTTTATCTTGTAGAATTATTCAGTGTATTCTTTCATTGACATCAACTTCTGTCTCAAATTTTGCATCCTCCAAAACAGAGTGATTTGATAATCCCTGGGTATAAATTTGGCTTTCATCTTTGCAACCATTCTATCCCAGCTTTTGATTTTTTGCTTGCCCTTGTAGCGTTTGTCAACCTACAGTTCATCCCACCACAGTGTTGCATTCCCTTTAAGTCTAGTAATGGCATGTTTGACTTTCTTATCTTCCTCGACATCCTCATAGTCGAAGTACTTGTCTAGAGCTCTAAACCAGTCTAGAAGTTCTTCAACATCTAAGTTTCCCTCATACATGGGAATGTCCATTTTTTCTCTGGAACCTATCCTTGCAACAACCCTGAATAGGCATTCTTTTGCAGCATCTTCGACTGCAACTTCTTCATTTCCAGCTTCATTTTCACTTTCAGCCTCGCTGATATCCCCAACGTTGATTGTGTGCCTTTGTGATGTCTCCATAGCATCAAGCCTAGTACGTAACTCATGCATTTCTCTTTCCACTGCTGGATCAAGCATTTTCCTATCTCTTCTTCTCGACGACATGGATGAAAAATTTTCCTCTTTTCTCCCGTCTACAGAAGGTAAAGAATTTGATCTGTGTTCTGATACCACAACTAGCACAGACCCCCAACCCTCGAGCCAAGATCTGCATAGGATCGATCTTCTTCGAATCCACAGAACTGAAATAGTTCTTTAAGGCTCTCACTAGAACCCCACAAATCTGATCCACTGGTCCTTCACGAAAACCCCACCTACACAACGTCCACCGGGCATGAGTCTTCACCTCCACACGACCACCAGATATGACCTTTGGTCAAAACAAGAGATGCTTTTCACAATTCGCGACTCAACGATGCAAGAGAGTCGAGCCTTTTGACTCTTCAAACCCCAAAACCTGAAATTGCTCCCCTAGATGAGATCGACGACTATGAGCCTCCCTCGATCTAATGGTCCTGGCTATATCGGGATTTTGATAACCGGAAGTTTGAAATGTAGCGACCCCAACCACTAGTCACTCCATTCCCTAAACTCCAAAATTTCTCCTTTGGTGAGATCAATGGTTGTGGGCCTACCTCGATCCAACAACTTACATTCTTTCAAGATTTTCTCTAAATTTTGACCAGTCCTTTGACTTCTGCCACATGTACTCTTTGATAGATACTTGGGACCCACCTTTCGGTGTTTCTCTCCTTGTTATTTTTGGAGTTGTGTTGACCATGCAAATCTACCTCTTGAGTCCCGAAACCCTAAAACACAATTGGGGCCCAATGACTATTGTCCCTCAACCTTTCGGTAATTTTTCCTTTCACTCTTCGGGATTTCACAATTTTGAAAATCCACAGTAGAGAGTTTCTTTACCTTTTGAAACTTTGATTCCTAAATTCCTGAAGCCTCACTTATCACATGATCTACGACTAATATCTTTCTCAATCTAACAGCTCTAGATCTTTCAGGATTTTTTGAACCGGGAGTTTGAAACTCTCGATTTCAAAATCACAGCCTCCTCTACTTCCCTAACCCTGAAATGGTAAAATGTCAAAATTCCACTCCAAAGACACTTCGCAATTCACGACTTCGGGGTTTTCAACACACAGTGCCTCGACTACTTATCATCGAAATTGTCGAAATGTTGAACCCCAAAATGCCGAAATTTCACTCCAAAAGGGAGATCAATGGCTCCTGTTTCTTCTCATCCAATATTTTCTACTCCTCCTGATATTATGAATGCTAAAAGACACTCAGTCTTAACCTTTTCACAGATCTGCAAGATCCAACGGTCTATGGGATTTTGACACTTCTTCCGTGAAGAATTTTCACCGTTCATTCACTCTTCTTCAAGGATCTCTGGCCAAAATGACTTGGAATCCTTCCACCTGAACTTGACTTCTGCGAGATGATTCCAATCTATGCCTCCCTTTGAACACTTCAAAGGTATTATCCCTCATGAGCTCTCACTTGCAAACTCAAGCCCTAAAAGGAATCCTTCTCGCACTCCTTGTGACAACTTTCAAATAAACTATGCTTATTTGAGTCTTCAACCCTATGCACTCTTTGCAACAGTAGTCCTTCAACCCTCACCTTAGTTGATAATTTGTAAGGCTTCAACCATATTGCGCACACCTTGCACGACTCTGTGCCTCACCTGCACTTCTGCTTGTTATGAGAACAACGATATCTCTCCTGAGATTTCTGAGATAAAAATCAGATCCTTGTCAACGCACACCTTGCAGACATTCACTGCACTCTTTGTAGGAATTCTCAAGAAGAGAAACAATTGAAACTCATTCTTCTCCTCTCTCAGACTTCATACACTCAACATGAAATCATACTCACAATACAACATTGAGATAAATGCATAACAGAGAAACAAAAAAACTGTAACCATACCATTTAACTAATGTAAACAGTAAGCATCATAACACCATGAAATTTGAGTCAAAGTCTCATATAAATCAAGTGCTCCTATACATGGGTTCTTCTCTACAGCTCTCTGCTACAACTCAACATCTTATGAAATCTGAATAATGATAATGTTCCTATTACAATGATACAAGGGTGAGGGTGTCTATATCCGTTTCCCCTCCTATGCTTCTAAAATGTCTGATCTATTAAATCAAATCGACCTACTTTCATTAAACAAACTTAAATGCCTATTACATTCAACAGATGGGAGCAACCGCTCAAGATCTATTCACAATTCCAACATATAAATGTAAGTACACTTCCCCTCGTTATTACATTAATATCTTCTCATTAATTTTTCAAAACATTTCAAAATGTGCGCTGGTGATTTTCCAGCTGTCTTCCGCCTTTATGCTTGCTTGGCTGGCTGTGTACGATGCTCCTGCATAAATAATATTCCCTTGAATTTTGGCCCTCCCTTTCCCTAACTAGTGATGTTCAGTCCCCCATCTCTTTTATCGTGGTCGGCCTGTGCGCAGTGATGTATTTTATATTAATCATGAGTCATGTACAAAGTAGATGCATTGTCCCTTTAACATCTAGGTGCACTGGCCAAATTCCAAGACATAAGCATTCTGACTTATAATATTGGCTCACCAGCCTATAATGCATATTATATACACAATGATTTGTTGACCTTAATATTGTGCGCACTTAGTTACTGTGTGATGTATCCTCTGTCTCTAAGGTTGTGCACACCTTAGTTACTACACACGGTATTCAGAAATGTGCACATTACATCCCTTTATTGCACAGTATATGCGTGCACCATGCCATGAAAGGTGTATTACAAAAATGATATCTAAACAACTCACTAGCTTAAATATACTTGGATTATATTTACATTTGGGTTCGGCTGAGGGATATTACACCTTCTTTCCTCTGTATGTCAATATTCCAGAGCTATCAATCCACTGACATGTGTCCCTTTTGGATCAACGGTCGATATCTCCTTTGGGTCTTTGGACTTCGGAGATTTCAAATCTCAACCCCTTCTTTCCTCCAGAGTTATCACCTATTGAGTAATTTATAAGTGGTGGAGACCGCTTTATATCGGTTAATAATTCCACTTACACTATCCTTCCACTATATTAGATTGAGAGTCGAGAATGCTCCCGAAGTGATCTTCAGATCGAACGTCTCCTGTCCACTTCGGGACTTTTGCATTCGGGACTTCGGGAATTTGGGAAAGTGTTGGTGGTAAGACTCCTAAAGTAAAAATCCCGGAGTGACGTAACTTACTTATGTAACTTGATGACATGTCACAAGATGAGTAGCTACCATGTGTCACTTTGATTCATGATTTGCATGTACTTGAAATGTCGATTCATCTTGACACTTGTCATTCTCTGATTGTGCCATGTGTCCTTACTGATGTAGTCTTGTTGACGTGGATTTATAGATATCTTTTGTTGTCATGGTATGCTCACATGGTCTACCACATGCCCTTGTAGATGTGGTTTGCTAACGTGGTCTACCATGTGTCCTTGATGACGTGGTTTGATCACCAACAACCCTGATCCAATGATCATCGTATATCCTCCAGATTCGATGGTCCTTATTCATTTCGGATTTCGAGCTTCGGGTAATTCAACTCTCAAACTGAAAAATCTGAAGTGATCTTTTTCAGAGCTTAACCTCCTCACATATTTATACCCGAAATAAATTTTGTTCAGTGATCATGATCCTAGATCGATGGCTCAATCTGTCTGAGATGAAAATCTTCTATCTTATCCTGTCCTTCCACTTAGAATTATCAACTGCTGACGAAAATTTGCATAAATGAGATCTCAGATATTTTACCTTGTTTATCCTATCCTTCCACTCGAAAATGATCCGATGGATGACAGGAATTTGGGTTTGATCCGACGGCTGACGGGTATTCAGATAATCAAATTCTCAAGCGTTTAGCCCCGCTTATCCTATCCTTGCACTTTAAGATGATCGAACAGTTATGAAAACACTCAAAGAAGATCATATGGTCACAATCCTCCAACGATCCTCAAGCTCATGATTACTCATATGACCAACATCCATAATATTTAGACGATCAACACAGTCAATTTCTTGATCGGACGACTGTTGAGGCTTCTCACTTTGATCGTATGGCTGCTAAGGCTTCTCACCCTAAGCTTACACTTTTCCTTCTGATCTTTGATCTCTACATTTGATAACCCTCCTAAGCTTTTATCATAGGAAAATTGTTGATCCTATCATGATCAACAATAATCATGAATTGCTTCATCTTATCTCTACATTTTATAACCCTCCTGAGATTTTATCATAGGAACATTATTGATCCTATCGTGATCGACAATAATCATGAATTTCTTCATCATTAAGGTGATGTTCTTCTGTTGATTCTTACTATACTTTTCTTCCTAATATTAATCTTGTTGATCTTCTTATTATGACTATTGACATCAATGACAACACATGAATGACAATATGTCCAACATTATTCTCATGTTATCATGTGGCAGAGGAGGCACCAGATGAAGATGATATGTGCAAATTTCAGATAACAAAGATTAAATGTGAGAGAGAGGTTGAAGGTCCATCTCTGGAGTTAGAGGCATTTGTTGCACCAATTAAGGTCAAGAAAGTAAACATTGGGATTGAATAAAACCCTAAAATAGCAAGCATTTGAGACTACTGGGATGAAAAGACACTAGAAAGAACAATCGAATTATTGCATGAATATAGTGACTTGTTTCCAACGACCTTTATAGAGATTAAAGGAATAGCAGGAGAGTTGAGTGAGATGAAGATACCCTTAAAACGAAATGCTAGACCTATTATACAGAGACCTTACAGGTTGACTTCAGTGTATAATAAAAAAGTGAAAGAAAAACTTGACCGAATGTTGGAAGTTAGTATCATTGAACTAGTGGAGGAATCTAAATGGATCAGTCCCACGCTAGTCCAGGAAAAGAAAAAATGGGGAATAATAATTTGTGTTGATCTACGGAAATTGAATGATGCTTGCTTACATGATCCTTTCCCTACCCCTTTTATAGATGAGGTGTTGGAGAATGTGGGAGGCCATTAAGCATATTCATTCACTTATGGATTTTCAGGTTATCATAAGATTAAAATAGCCCTAGAGGATAGGAATAAGACTACATTTGCTACAGAGTGGGGATCCTATCTGTATATAGTTATGCCCTTTGGACTGAAGAATGCACTAGAGATGTTTTCAAGGGTGGTCATAACTTCTTTTAAAGATTTCATACATAATTTGTTAGAAGTATCTTTGGATGAATGGATTGTTTTTAGTATTTTAAAATATCATGTAGAAGTTTTAAGACTAATGTTGGATAGCTGCATGCAATTTTAGATCTCATTAAACATCAAGAAATGTATCTTCGACACACTATTTGGGATATTGTTAGGACATGTGGTATGCAGAAAAGGGTTACTGGTTGACCCTGCTAAGATTGTTGTAATTGTGAACTTATCGCCACCAATGTCAGTGCTCTAGTTAAGATCCACACTTGTACATAGAGGGTACTACATGAAGTTTATCAAGGGGTATGTGTAGATTACCACACCGATGGAAAAGTTGTTGAAGAAGGACACCAAATTTCTGTGGAATGAGTATTGCCAGTAGGGATTAGATACTTTGAAGGAGAAGATGGTGACAACACCTCTTTTAGTGTTTCTAGATTGGGAAAATATAGTTCATGCTGTTGCCTCTTTATGGGATGACCTAGGTTCTAACTATAGGATTACCAACAACCCCTCGACCATCGGCCCTTCTGGATACCAAAATACAATGCAGTGAACAAAGTGAACTGCACAGTCTCACCTAATATGGATTCTATGGGTGACCATAGGACTCATTTGTCTACAACCATGGGATGAGATGTGATTCACTCTCAGTGGCATTAGATCTATTCAACTGGTATCCCTTGAATATCCCTTCATGATGCTACCCTAGTAAGATCTTAGTTCTGATCAGTGACACACTACTCTAACAAGATTTTGTGAACCATTATACCATCATATACCTAATGACATCTATTCTTTTATTGTAACATAATATTTAGATTTGCATACTAACTATGATATACATCCATAAGTGTTGTTCTACTGAATTCATTAGTTTATCCTTAGTGCGCAGTATTCATGATTTTATCATTAAATATGTTCAACATCAACTCATTAACACAACAATAATCAGAAATATTGCACATATACACACATAAACCAAATATATTGTAGTTCATTGTTGTGGGGTATTCTACCCTACGGACTAACAAGCTAGGGCTTTAAACTTGTACGCAGATCATAACCCTTAAGACATAACTTTTAACCTTCTACCCGAAATCTCAACCCCTTTTCTCATGCACACATGGGAAGAATCCACTAACCTTTTTATCGACGGTTGAAGTAGATCCTCTGTTGAGCCTTTATCTCCTTGCTGCTGCTGCTCCTTCCACAAAGCTTTCCTGCAATCAAGACAAAACTACACATGCATGCTATTGATCTATTGGGGGGTTAGAGATTAAACACAAATCAAATAACGTGGATAAGACTCATGTATTCGGGACGGGAAAAGTATCTTTTTCATTAATCTCAATATGAACCAACTTACAATGATTTCTGAGATCGGCCACCGTTCCTCGATCCTGATCCTGTGCTCCTCCTCTTCTTTGTCTTCCAACTGCTTTGCTTGAACTTCTCCTAAAGCTTGAGGAAAGGCTAAAGGGTTGGGACAATAATGGACTTGGCAATTTTGGTAGCGTTTCTTTGCTATGATTTTTCCCCCTTGAATAGTACCCCTACCCCTCCTTTTATAGGCTAGAAGGAGCTAGGGTTTTAGGCGAACTCTCGGCCATGCATGGCGAAGAGTTCCAGTTAACTGACAAAAAGCCTCGTGTCCCGGCGGAAACTTTCCTGATTTTTTGCTTTGTTAGGTACCCGCGGGCTATAGTGGGTTAGCCCGCGGATACCCGCGTTCAGTAAAAGGTCAGCAGGCGGTTACCCGCTCCCAGTGAAAGGTTAGGGCGCGGGTCCCTTGATTTAAGTGGTTTTTTGAGGATTTGTTCAACATGGCTTTGGCTAGGAAGAGGCATGAGTTGGCCTGAAACCAGGTAAACCTATGTGGTGAATTTTTGGGTTATAACATTCACCCGCTCCTGGGGCTATGTCCACAAAGATGATTCCCTTCATCTCTTTATTATTCTTCATGCAAAATCTAGTGCCACACACTGTACATTTCTTCCTCCATTACAAATGATCTCCATAGATCGCAATAGTCCCCACAAAACTGAGAACTTATAACCAATCTACTATCTAACTGTCCAAAAATGGCTAACTCACTTCCTCTTTTTTCAGTCCTAATACATTCTACTTATACAAAAAATGGGATAAATCCCTTACAAAAACCCTAACCATAAGTGGACTAGGTTTATCCAATTTTCAACTGCTCAATATCGGCTAGTCCTCGATCCAACCATTCACCAACTCGGTGCTTGTCCACTTTCCAATTGCTACACAACAGTTTGTCCACTTTGTAACCTCTTTTCCTCGGCATGGGTTTTCCTCTATTTCTGGTGCTACTTTTCCTCCAATTCTTATGCGCTCCTCACTTTTTGATGTGCTCCCCATTTTCCGGTGTTGCCTTGATTCTTCCCAAAATTTTCCTACGCCAACAGGCCCCCAACACTAACATCATGACTCAGCCCAAGTCACTCATTTACTCCTACACCTTTCACTGCCTATGCCAATGCTTCATACATTTTTGTTTCTTGCTAGCATTGCTCCTGAGCCTGGTTTCTCTTCTTTTCCATGGATTCTACCATCTGCGCGATGACTTTAGGTTTCAATATTTCTCCCCCCCTCCAAGCCTATATGATCCAACCTTGATTTTTCCACGTCGATCTCCAAGACCAGTTGTTCAGCTTTTTCTTGCAGAGGCTCCAACTGATCTTTCCTTGCAATCTTCTCTGCTAGCACTGCCTTTTCTTCTAACTGCAAACTCTTGATTTCTGAAACTATCTTAATATTTTATGGCAGTGACATTGTCTTATGTCTTTGTTTCAAGTCTATCATTGATGCATGGATCCTATCCTCCTTTCCTTGTAGCTCCTGGAAGCTTCCATCTTCTTGTAATTGTGTCCACAGTTGGACACTTTTCTCCAACAACTTTGTCATCTTATGTATAGTCTGTGCTATATTCTCCGCAGGTTTTATTCATAGATGACTTTAGGGGCTAAATTTCGCAAATGTGCTAATTTTCCATGGTTTTTCCTAAAAAAAGATTTGTTAATTTCCATTTTTTCTAAAAATGATTCGCCCAAATTCCATAGAATAAATTTATTTTACCTTAAAAATTGCCAAAATTTATAGAAACTATATAAAATCCTTATAAATTTGAATATTTTTATAAAACTATCGCCAAACATTCTACATTTTTCATATTAAGGACTAGTAAAATTAGCCCATGTTTCTACATTTTAATATAAATCTCTATCCTTAAAATCATCTCTGGTTTTATTGCGTCTGGCTCTTGTTGCACTCTTAATTCTAGAGGAGTAGTGGTTATTGTGCGCTCCTCTAGCTCCTTTATTTGGTCCTTGTACTACTCCAAGGCCTATGCTATTTTCCTCATCTTCTCCTTAAAAGATACTTTCTTTGACTTTGCATTGTCCAAGATGGTTTAGAATACTGTGCCAATGTATTTCTCCATCTCTTCCAATTTTTTTTTGTGTTATCTTTTTTTCATGAACTTCTTGGCTAACTACTTCCTTCAATGAGATGTTATCTTCCTGGGCTACCTGTAGATTTGTCGCATCCAAAATTTCCCTGGACTGAATTTCCTGTGTGACACTAATTTGTAATTTGTACAGTGCCTTTGTTGAGATCTTGGGCAGTTCCAAGTCCAATGCCTCTATCTCCTTTAGGGGATTTTGTGTTTCCTCCTTGTTAATATACAACATATTGGGTGTTATAATGAAGTTTGTGCTCCCCTACACCATGATCTGGACTGTTTCCTCTGGTGGCACTCCTTCCATAGTATTTACTGGTGATTCTTTCTATCACTGCTCTGCCCTGATCTTTAACTGTTACAACACAATTTTTACCTCCTGCACCTCCTAAAAAATTGAATCCCTATGCTTCTAGGAATTCTCCCAAACCTCTGATATCCGATATTCAATTGTTGTGGCTACTAATTCAACATCATATTCTCTCAGTGATATATGCGGTGATGTAATATGGGCCTTCACCTTTTTCCTGGAGCCATTTTCTTGCTCCAATGTTCTCTTCTTTTCGACATCTGATGGCTTAGATGTCTCTGGCATCAGTGTATCAATGCTTGTACCCTGCACAATCTCTTCCTCCACATGTACATCCTATGTCTTTGTCCTTTCTTCTTCTATGTGCACCTATTCTATTGTATCTCTCAGTGTCTACTATGTGCTGAGTGGGTCCTGTTTGGAACTACCCCGTGGTTTCTTCTGTGTCCTTTGTTTCTTTTGAGTTGGGTTGCTTCCCCCCACTACACCTTGTGTTGTCTTCTTCGTCTTGTTAGCACCACTTCTTCCTATCTGTTTCTATTATGTCATGCATCCAAGTCTATACTATTGGAACTGTATTTGGAATGAATGACACCTTCCTTTTGTAACATCCCCAACATCCAACTGGGCTATGCCATGTAAATTTTTTTGAAATGTATACAAATAAAAACATATGTGTACCGAAAATCTTGTGGAACTTTATATATATATAACCAAATCATACAAATACATTATGAAAATGCACATATTCATACAGAATGATAATAAAAATATACATGCAACACACACAGGAATAACCCATAAAAATAAATGCATACATAATAATGCAGCATGTAATTTAACACAAAATGGACACTTGTCTTGTAAAAATGTCACCAACTACGTGCATACCTTCCACAAACCTCCCAGCCTTAGACCACATTGCTCATCACTCTCAGTAGTGGGTCACCCCCGAGCTGGGACTAAAATCCACTTGGGTAAATGGATTTCTAACCATGTTGATATATCTCAGACAACAGGAAAGACTCTGTAACAGGTGAAACCTCAAACTAATAGCCTACAGTCCCTCATTCCCCACATGCTTGTCCCACCCTAGGAAGTGTGACCCTTCTCTTCTCAACAGTCCCTTGGCTACCTCACTTCCCTTCCAGGGCTTCAGCAGCTAGCCGAACAGAAATTGTCATAGCCCTGTAGCTGTAGTTTGGCACCTTAAGGAAATCAATTCCCAACAATTCTCTCACCTAGAGAGAAATTGCTCACAGGCTTGACAACCAACCTCTTCAATATCCAACGAGCTTGAAAACCAACCTCTTCAATATCCCATGGTCCTGACAACCCACTTCTTCAGTCCAACTCCTAAGCTCACCAGGTACATGTACATGTACGAGTACAGGTACAGGTACAATCATAGTAATAGAAAGGTACAAAGGACAACTGAATGGGTGAGTGAATGATGATGGAATGAATGAAAAAATGGGAAAATCAATGTTATATAAATATTTTCCTTAACCTATGCAATATTGCACAAAGGGCCTTTTTCCATTTCCCTATGCAGACTTTTCATCCCTTTTTGCAAAATCCTAGAGATAAAAAATACATTTTTTCAACATGTACGCACCTTGCCTACTATACAACATGTGTGTATGAAGGCTGCACCACTACAGCCCATGTACATCGAGATTTGTGCCCAAAAATGAAAAATGGTGTTGGGTTTCCATGTCATGATAGGAGATCTATGATCCTTGGCCTTCCATATATTGGAAACGTTTCGACTTGTCCCTTTAGTTCCATTTGAAGGATATAAATGGGCCAATTTCGAGCTATGGAAAAGAGGAGAATGAATTCAACTTTGAGAGAAAAGTTACTCTAGGGAAATTACTTACTTCATATTGAGTCTGCATCCCTTTGTCCTTTAAATTTGAACATAGTGCTCGGCCCCCAAGATCTTCCCTTATTGATTGAGAACTTCATTGTTTATCTTTTATGAGATTTCCTTTGGTGGAGGATTGAAGTGGTGGAGACCCAACTAGAAGGAACTTAGTTTCTCGGTTTCGAACCATGTCGACACAGAAGTATGTAACATTTTCACTTATGTTGATCATATATTAATATAAATACTATTTTCCCATCCAATTGATATCTTGCAAATATTTGAATTATTTTACCATGGGCGTATTTGTTATGTATGTTAATGGATTATGCTATTGAATGTGCTAGCATCATATATTATCACCATATGCTTTATTTGCTTGGTTGTTGAGGACTAGCTACATGTATATTTCTTTGGGTCAAGTTATCAATGGTGGAATTCATCGAACGTCTGGAAGAGGTAGGCATTTTATCTTGTCTTCCTATCATATTTGTTTATATAGCATACTTGAGAATAGAGTCGATTTATGTAGTCATTTTCATCTATTGTGGTTTACCCTAGCCATAGAGATATTTTCCTCGTAACAGAATTGGAGACCATACTGGGGATTGAATCTTCTTTTTTAGGGTTTGGATTATTTTTCACCTTAGATTTCTCTTTTTTATATTGCGTTTCTTGTCATATCATTGCTTGATAACCTTTGTTCACTTTGGGTATAAGTTTTTCAATATTCTCCCTTGCCTAGATTTGTTTTTGAAACATATACGCAGATTTTTTCTTGACAATCGCATATATATGCATCTTCTCCTTATGCAAGATGCGTACATACGCATTGTTTCCTTGAACAGTCATGTACATAAACCTCTTTTGCTTGCTGGCTTTGTTTTGTGGTTGTTGGGTAAGTTTTGATGATTGTTGAGTCTCCTTGGGTCTTTGTAGTGACTGTTAAGTGTCTCTGGGATGACAAGAAACCTGTCTTTGGTTGAATTTATGGGCAGAGTCTTTCTCATCACCTTTTCATTTTGATTATCCTTATACATTGGGATGGGTTTCTTTCTTCTTGGTATCCTACTTGATTCGTCTCTTTCTATACACAATAGAGTTTTTATATCATGCTGCTATTCAGTCCATGCATTTTCATTTTTCTTATATTGAAAATAAAAAAATGTTAGGCATTTTTCATTTCTTGGCATTTTCATATTTTGAGTCTTTGTCATTTTCTCAATGCATGTAAGGAAAGATTGCATTTTTTACTTCAAAATTGCAGAGTTGAAATTGAAAATTGCATTTGTTTTAAGAAGCATATCATTCACTGAATATTGAAATTAGGACTTTGCATTGTATTAATATTTACTTTTCTTGTTGAGTCATAACATCATGATTTTCAATACCATACCTTTTTGAGTAAGCATGACCATTAAAATTAACGCTATAATGTAAAATTGATTAGTCACGATTTTATTTTCTAGGGTGCACAAACTAGATTATGATTTTGTAACGATCCCCCTAACCAACCTAAGGCAGAGGTACGCCACTCCAGAGAAACCACTCATTCTCTGACGCCAGTCAGCAACATTCCCAGCCATCAGGCTGGGACATGCTACTCTAGGGAACACTTTCATTCCCATACTACGGAACATACAGTAGCATACCTAGTAGTCAACTAAGAAATTCCACCTAAATTTACTCTTTAGACTACATGCAATTAAAACATATACATATAGCACGCTCGTGGAAGCTTTACATCTAAACATAAACAAACAATTTATTTCTGTAACATATGAATTTTATATTAAAATAATAGTAATTATCAATATGCATCATTTATAGGAAATTACCCATAAGCACATAAGAAATCATAGTCACATATATGATAAAATCGTAACATAGGCATGTAAATAACAAAAAAACATATCAATATATCATACAATTGGTACTTATCTTAGAAATACTATCACCAACTGCTTACAAACTGTCCACGAACCTCCCAGCCATAGACTACACTATTCATCACTCTCAACAGTGAATCACCCCCAAGCTGGGACTGAACTCCACCTAGGGTAAAGGGATTCCTATCCAGGCTAAGGCTCATGGAAAACAGGAAAGACTCCATCTTAGGTGCTCACTCAACTAACAACCTATAGCCTCTCATTCCCCACATGCCTATCCCACCAAAGGAAGTGTGCCCCTTCTCTTCTAAACAGTCCCTCAGCTGCCCCACTTCCCTTCCAGGGCTTCAACAACAAGCCAGATCAGAAATCTCTAAGAATTGTAGCTTCCATTTAGCACCTATGGAAATAAATCCCCAATAATTCTCTCACTCAGAGAACTACTCACGCGCCTGAAAACTAGATTCTTCAATATTGCTCCAACCTAACCAGGTACACCAACCAAAAAGGGTGGGGAAACAGGGTTCGAAAAGGTGAAATGGTTGTCTCAAGGATAACAGAATGTATGAGTGAAAATGGTCATGGAATCATTGATTGGATAACTGAGTGTGTTTTGGAATCATTGTGAACTCTTTGTGAAAAGTGATGGTTCACCTGATGGTCCCCCTTTTGCCCCATTTGTAAGGTATCTATGAGAAAACCCCCCCCTGAGCTAAGTTTCCCCATGATATGAATGCATGTCCCCAACTTGACACTTGTCATATTGGAGGTTACTTTTGTCCACTTGTCCCGAACTTTAGAACTTAGGATAAACTAATTATCCATACTTTATGTTTTAGGAAATATTAATATAATATTCCCTTGAATTTTGGCCCTCCTTTTCCCTAACTGGTGAAGTTCAATCCCCCATCTCTTTTATCGTGGTCGATTTGCGTGCAATGATGTATTTTATATTAATCATGAGTCATGTACAAAGTAGGCGCATTGGCCCTTGACATCTAGGTGTTCTGGCCTAATACTAAACCATAAGCATTCTGGTTTATAATATTGGCTCACCGGCCTATAATGCATATCATATACATAAAGGTTTGTTGACCTTAGTATTGCGTGCACTTTAGTTACTACGCACAGTATCCATTGTCCTCAAGGTTGCGCACACCTTAGTTACTACATGCAGTATCTGTTGTCCTCAAGGTTGCACACCCTTTAGTTACTGTGCGCGGTATATTATGAAGTGCATATTACATCATTTCACTTTGCAGTTCATGCGCGCACTATGCCACATGATGTGAATTATCAAATGAGGTCAAAACAACTCACCAACTTAAGTATATTTATATTACATTTACAATTGGGTTCGGTCGAGGGATATTACAATCCCTTCCCCTTATTTATGCATTGTCCTCAGTGCATCATACACCCATATATATCAGATTATTTTCAAAAATCTTCAAAAATATGTGGGTATTCTATTTGCATTGCATCTTCATTCTCCCAAGTAGCATCCTCAGGCCCGTACCAGGTCCATTGAACCTTTACAAGCCCTATGGCTTGGTTTCAGAGCTATTTGACTTTCCGATCCAAAACGTGGATTGGATGCACTTGAAAAGCTCCTTCTTGTTCCACCTGAATCACATTCCAATCAATAACATGATTAGCATCGGGTATATATTTCTTTATAAATGATACATGGAATACATTATGAACAGACATAGATGCAATCAATGCAATCATATAGGCAACTAGACCAATCCTCTCTAGGATTTCAAATGGTCCACAAAATCTGGTTGCTAACTTGGCGCAGCTTCCCAGCTTCAGGGAGCTCCTATTAGATTTCACTTTCTGGAAAACATGATCACCCACTTTGAATTCTCTATGGATTCTATTTTTAATAGCATAACATTTTTGTCTGTCTTCGACAACTTTCAAATTCTACTTAATTTTTAACATTTGGTCCTCCATCTCCTTGAGCAATTCTGGCCCAACTATTGTTATATCAGCTGGGTTATCCCAGCTTACTGGAGTGTTGCACCTTCTTCCGTAAAGTTATTCAAATGGGATCATCTTCACTGACGCCTGATACCCATTATTGTAAGCGAATTCTACCAAGTGTACGTAGTCTTCCCATTTCGATGGTTTGTCCATCACATACATTCTCAACATATATTCTATCACCATGTTCACTCTTTCTGTCTATCCATTAGACTCAGGATGATAAGTTGTACTAAAGTTTAGATTCGTTCTGAATCCTTTGAACAATACTTTATAGAAATTAGTGAATTTCGGGTCTCTGTTAGACACAATCGTTTTAGGAATTTTGTGCAATTGTCCCACTTCCTTCATGAAAATATCAACAACATCTACTGCCTTGTGAGTATTTTTTAGTGGAATAAAATGGGCATATTTTGTAAGCTTGTCCACCACCACCATAATAGAATCATGCATATTGCATGTTCTAGGAAATCCCGTAATAAAATCCATTGTCACCACTTCCCACTTCCATTCAGGAATGGGCAAAGGTTGCAGCAATCCTGCTAGGTGTCTATTTTTTTCTTTCACTTTCTGGCATTCCATACATATTGCGATGTATCTTGTTGTCTCTCTCTTCATACCTGGCCAAAATTATTGGCTCTTGACCGATGCTACGGTTTTTTGATATGGTGCCCTGCAAAAGGAACATTATGCATCTCATGCAAAATTATAAGTTTCAAGTCCTAGACATTTGGTATGAAAATTATGTTCTTGTGTAGCAGTATTCCATCTACTCCCAACTTATAAATATCCATCTTCCGAAGTATCTTACCCTGTTGTAGCATTGCTACCAATTCTCTGTACTGCAGATTTGTATTTGTAGCCTCCAGAATTTTTCTTTTAACATCAGTCTGATACATGTTGATGGTTATAGAACGTAGTTCATGCACCCTCATGTTGAGTGCATCAACCACTTTATTTTCTTTCCCTTTGATATGCTTTATATCAAAGGTATATTCACTTAAAAATTCTAACCATCTGCTTTGCCTAGCATTTATATTTGGCTGATCAAATAAATATTGTAGGCCATTGTGGTCTATTCTTAGCTCAAACCTCTTTCCCATGAGGTAGTGTCTCCATTTCCTCAGGGCATGTACTATGGATACCAACTCCAAATCATGAGTGGCATAGTTTATTTCATTCTCTTTCAACTTCATTGATTCATAACATATCACGAATCCATTTTGAATGAGGGCTCCACCAAGTACTTTATTACATGCATCTATGCGTACAATGAAATCTTCATTTGGGTCTGCAATCCTTAGTATTGGAGCACTTGTCAATAATTGTTTCAAATGTTGGAAACTCCTTTCACAGTCCGACGTCCACTGAAACTTCATACCCTTTCTTTGCAAGGAAGTGATTGCGTGTGATATCTTTGAGAATCCTCCAATGAATCTCCTGTAGTAACCTGTAAGGCCCATGAAATATCTAACCTCTGTCACATTATTTGGTGCTGACCATTCTCTAATGGCTTTCTACCTTCTCAGGGTCCATTGCCATCCCATCTTTTGAGATGATATGCCCCAAATAATGAATTTGTTTCTGATAAAATGAGCACTTTATCAATTTGGCATACAACTGATGTTCCCTTAATAATTGCAACACCATCCTCAAATGATGTCCATGCTCTTCCTCTAACTGGGAATATATAAGAATGTCATCCAAAAAGACAATGACAAACTTGTCCAAATACTCTCAAAAAACACCATTCATTAAGCACATGAAAACAACTGGTGCATTTGACAATCCAAATGGTACCATTGTGAACTCATAATGACCATACCTTGTCCTGAAGGCGATCTTGCTAATATCTTCTTCTTTAATTCTTATATGATGGTATCCTGATCTAAGATCTATCTTTGAAAATATCCTTGCATCCTTCAATTCATCAAAGATGTCATCAATCCTTGGTAGAGGATATTTGTTCTTAACAATCACTTTATTCAATTGTTTGAAGTCAATGCACAATCTTAAAGTTCCATCTTTCTTTTTCACAAACAAGAATGGGGCACCCCAAGGTGATACAATTAGGCATATATACCCCTTTTTCAACAGTTCTTCAAGCTGCATTTGCAACTCCTTCAATTATGGTATACTCATTATGTAAAGAACTTTGATATTGGCATTGCTCCAGGCATCAAATCTATAGAGAAATCAATGTCTCTCCTTGGGGGTAGTCCTGGTACTTCCTTGAATACATCATCAAACTCTTTCAGGACTGCATAATCCTCCAAATTTGGCACCTTGTCTTTAGGTGTCTCCTCCATATGAGCTACAAAAATTTGACATCCTTTTCTATAGCATTTCTTGAGCAGTAGTGCTGAAATTTCTCTAGTGCTTATTGCCCTGGGAATTCCTTGCACTATCCTTTGGTTCCCTTCTTCATCCAAGCAATTGAATGATCTGTTATGAAAATCCAATAGAGCATGATGTGGGTCCAACCAATCCATCCCAATTAAACAATCATAGGAACCTAAAGGTAAGATGTTCAAATCTACCCTGATATTCAGTCCATCCATGTCTATGAGGCAGGACTTACCCATCTCATTACTTTTCTTCTAGCTCTTGTAGCTAGTTTCACCAACCAGGATTTCCCATGCTTGCTTCTTGGCAATTGCAAACGTTCCACCATCTTAGGGTCTATATAACTATGGCTAGATCCTGAATCAATTAAAATAACAAGGGTTTGGTTGTTGATCATACCTTCCACTTCAATCATGTGGGATTGATATTTTGCTTTCTTGTTGTTTAGTGCTGCATAAATCCTTGGAACATTTCTACCCATGTCCTCTACTATATCAGCTCATTCTACATTGTGAATATCCCTACGTTTTTCACCTTTGTGAGGAAAATCTCTGAACCTATGGTCTCCTTTACAACCCCAACATTGCATAGGTGGTTGTCTTGGCCCTTGAATCCCTATGTCAATCACTCTGGTTTCCTTATGCGTTTGCTGCCATTGTGGATTATTTATGAAGAATGGTGGCTTAGCTCCCTTCTTCCTCTAATCCATCTTGAATTTCTTATTGCCTTCCCAAGCCTTTTGGAAAGATGGCCTTGCTTTCAACTGGTCATATAAGCATTTATCTCTCCTTATGGTCTCTTCTAATGTCTTTGGATCATCATACTGTATTTTCTCACTGGTGAATGATGGAAATCCACTTAAATACCATTGAATCTTGACTGTCTCATCCTTAATGAAAGAGACATACTTCAATAGTTCCAGAAATGTTCTCTCATATTCATCTATGGTCTTACTTCCAAGCTTGAGTTCAAAGAACTCTTTCATTTTCTTGTCATAGTATCTCTTGGTCAAGTACTTCTTCTCAAAATAATTCTTGAATTCTCTCCAAGTAACACTTTTCTCTATAATGTGTTGTACTTTCACAAGTTGATCCCACCACATGGAGGCCTTTCCTTTGAGTTGATATATAGTGATTCTACCTTCAGCATGAGAAAAATAATTATGAAATTGAAAATACTTCCTCATGCCTAGCAACCATGTTTTGACATCTTCATCCTTCTTGTGCTCACCATCAAATGTAGGAGGTTTGATTTTGTTCATTTATCCTTGCATCTCATCCACCCCATATCTCTTATACCTTCTGACAGGGGATAGAATTGAGTTGTTTCCTACTCTCTTATGGGAATGCTTATGGGGATGATGGTGAGGTCTACTAGCACTTTTTTCTTCTCCTTTCTCCTCTGAATATTTGTGACTCTTAGATCTACTTGAGTCACTCTCCTTAACCAATTTCTTCTCTATTATGTTCAAACCTTCCAGTAACTTCATGTTGAAGTCATCCTGCTACTCTTTGGCTTTCATAAGCCTTTCATTATCAACTTTATGTCTTTGGACATCCTTCTACAAATTCTTAATGGTCTCAGCCATATTCATATCTTCATTCCTTTCTTCTCCATGTCCATTGGAGTTTGTTCATTCCATGCCCAAATAGATATCCATCCCTTTGCTCTTCTCTAGATGACTATAATTCCCCTGTGCCTCTTCCATTCCTATGGAATCTTCACTGGTCTGACTTGACTGAGTTGTTGTTAATTCTACAAAATGTGCAGCCATCGAAACTAATCAGACTAACAATTCAACAATTCATAAGAATATGCACCATTTCAATTCAACATACACATCAACATTATCACTCTCAGTTTCCTGGTGTTATCACCATGAAAATTATATATAAGATCCAAGTCTCGAGAACACTAACGCGCAGTGTCTTCCAAGATACACTTTCACAAGAAGATGGTTTTGTCAAAACCACTTTCGCCAAAACGTGGTATCACATGTCTCAACATGTCAAATCCACCACTTGTGGAGTGGGCGACGGCTAGTCAGATCACCCTGCTTCATTCATTCGATACTTCGTAGCCATGTGACGTTAGCTGTACTCCGCCATGTAACTAACTCAAAAGATAATCATTCAAAATGGATTGGCGGAGCATGGCAACCCAACACTCTTTGTACATAATCTATCCGCGCTTCATAAATGGAGTTCTATAATTACCACTCCCCAAGTATGAAGAAATATGCGTATCCATAACTGTAGTAATATTCAAGTTGCTCGACTTCCTGCTCTCTGTAAAGACACATTTTAGTATCTCCAAACTGAGATACATGGACAAAGATAATTTGAGTGAGACTGGTTATTCGAGCAACATGCTAGGTTTTCTTGCGAATAAGGAGGAAAGGGTCCTTGTGCACATTCTAGAAACTAAGTTCCACATAGAGCTAGTTACAGACTCATGATTGGAAGTCAGGCTAAATCCCACTATAAAGGATTTAGTCATCAACAGGCCAGCTGCTAAAAATAAAAGGAGTAAGCAGCATAAGAAGGAGGAATCTACGGTTGAAGCGGCTGAAAGTGTTGGAGAAAATCAACCAGTCTGGTTAGACTCTTCTTTAAAGGAAAAGATCGCTAAGATGAAGTAAGTCTTCAACTAAGATAAGCATGTCTCAGTGAATTTTGAACGGAGGTAAAGAGTATAAGAGATGATAGGCATGTTCTTCAATGACCCTTTTTACAACAGGCTAACTGTTGTCATCACCCTTTTGTAATTTTGTGATTAACATGATTATATAAATACAGAAACATATTTTAGACTATTTTATTACAATTTCTATCTGGTGATGTTATGACTCTTGTTTTCTTTTATAATAAGTTTTTTTTGTAATCTTATATTTTATTTTCATCTGTCTAAATCGGAAGAAATTAAAATTCGGAATTCTTTTTAATTAATGCTTCAATGCGGTTATGTGTTTCTTTTTATTTTATTATTATGCAATTTTAACTCAGTCTCATCGCCTTCCAAGCTAATTCCCGTGCATTAACTTAACCTATTCATTTATATTATCGTGCATAGAAATATTACAAGGTAAAAAGATTCTCCATGCACCTAAATCTACTGTGCATTTCTTCTTCGTTGTACCGACTACTTATGCGCACTACTCTAGCATTGTGCACCAATATCCACTACGCACAGTTTCGATACTGCGCACCAATATTCCACATGTATTTTCATTCTATGCATGCACCATGTCAAGTTTAACATATTCCTTAGCACTCAAATATTAGCGCACACTACTGGATACACCATCGTGAACAACTTATACTCATTTTTATGCGCATACCAACAAAACTCCCCTGTGTTAAGCAATACTTGCGCACCCCAAGTGCACCTTGCTATGTTTGTGCTTACCGCGCAAGGCTAATTTTAGCGCATGCATCTACACATAATAATCTTCCGTGCGGTGCCACCATTTACCGCGCACACTGGAACGCCAACATTTTCCCGCGCAGTGCCAAATTTACCACACGTGCCAGTACGCCAACCTTTTCCAAGGAAACTCCATGACTCTAATTCTGGTCACTTCGAAGTTATTTTTTTGTGAATATTCAATTCAATTGCACCCTTCTATCCCATCAAAGCTCAATGTTGAACTGAGGCTCTGATACCATACTGTAACGATCCCCCCGACCAACCTGAGGATGGGGTATGCCACTCCAGAGCAACCACTCATGCTCTGATGCCAGTCGGTAACATTCCCAGCCATCAGGTTGGGCCATGCTACTCTAGGGAATACTCTCCTTCCCATACTATGGAACATACAGTAGCATACCTAGTAGTCAACTAAGCAATGCCACCTAAATTTACTCTTTAGACTGCATGCAACTAAAACATATACACACAACATGCTCACGGAAGATTTACATCTAAACATAAACAAAAAATTACTTTCTGTAACATATGACTTTTATATTAAAATAACAGTAATTATTGATATGCATCATTTACAGGAAATTGCCCATAAGCCAACAAGCAATCATAGTCACATATATGATAAAATCATAACATATGCATGTAAATAACAAAACATCATATCAATATATCATACAATTGGTACTTATCTTAGAAATACTATCACCAACTACTTACAAACCGTCCACGAACCTCCCAGCCATAGACTACACTATTCATCACTCTCAACAGTGAATCACCCCCGAGCTAGGACTGAACTCCACCCAGGGTAAATGGATTCCTATCCAGGCTAAGGCTCATGGACAATAGGAAAGACTATGTCTCAAGTGCTCACTCAACTAAAAACCTATAGCCTATGATTCCCCACATGCCTATCCCACCAAAGGAAGTGTGCCCCTTCTCTACTCAACAGTCCCTCGGCTGCCCCACTTCCCTTCTAGGGCTTCAACAACAAGCCGAAACAAAAGTATCAGAGCGTTGCAGTTGTAGTTTAGCACTTATGGAAATCAATCCCGAACAATTATCTCGCTCCGAGAACTGCTCACGGTCCTGACAACTCGTGTATTCAATCCCGCTCCAAGCTAACTAGGTACACCAACCAAAAAGGGTGAGAAAACAAGCTTCGAAAAGGTGAAATGGTTGTCTCAAGGATAACATAATGTATGAGTGAAAATGGTCATGGAGTCATTGACTGGATAACTGAGTGTGTTTTTCAATCATTGTGAACTCTTTGTGAAAAGTGATGGTCCACCTGATGGTCCCCCCTTCACCTTGTTTGTAAGGAATCTGTAAGAAAAATCCCCACCTGAGCTAAGTTTCACCACGATATGAATGCATGTCCCCAATTTAACATTTGTCATATTGGAAGTTACTTGTGTCCACTTGTCCCCAACATTAGAACTTAGGATAAACTAATTATCCATACTTTATGTTTTAGGAAATATTAATATAATATTCCCTTGACTTTTGGCCCTCCCTTTCCCTAACTAGTGAAGTTCAGTCCCCCATCTCTTTTATTGTGGTTGGTCTGCGTGTAGTGATGTATTTTATATTAATCATGAGTCATGTACAAAGTAGGCACATTGACCCTTGACATCTAGGAATTCCGGCCTAATACCAAAACATAATCATTCCATCTTATAATACTGGCTCACCAGCCTATAATGCATATTATATACATAAAGGTTTGTTGACCTTAGTATTGCGTGCAATTTAGTTACTGCGCACGGTATTCACTATCCTCAAGGTTGCGCATGGTATCCGTTGTCCTCAAGGTTGCACACCCTTTATTTTTTATGCATGGTATCTTACGAAGTGCATATTACATCATTTTATTGTGCAGTTCATGCGTGCACTATGCCACATGATGTGCATTATCAAATGAGGTCAAAACAACTCACCAGCTTAACTATATTTATATTACATTTACAATTGGGTTTGGTCGAGGGATATTACAGATTTAGTGCCTTGGAATAGGATTTTGTGAGTAAACTTCTCCAAGGTTATTAAATCAACATATGTGTCTAACAAAGGGAGTGGAGAAATCCATTGCATAATTGGTAATATCAGGAGGCTCCACTTACATCGGAGTTAATCACGAGGTCGCGCGAAGTTGGTTGAAGGGATATCCTTGTGACACCTTCTTAGCATCAAAGATATTTCTGGGGATCTTACTAGTGCCCTTACCTCTGTGAGAGGCAATACTTTCAAGGTTTCAAGCTTTTCTACCCTACCCATACAATGGACCTAACTTACAACTGCTTGTTTTTGCCTCAGCTATACATTGGTTTCTTACTTGTTTGACTTAGGTGCCACATAGGTTACTTGCAAGGGTTATTCTGCAAGTACCCTAGGTCATATAAGGGTCGGACAACACACAACCTTTATGGAGGATTACCTCTCTGGGGGGATCTGACCGACTGGTAGTGAATCCCACGAGGGCCCTTATAACTGATTATGTTACCTCCAATCTTTAGCAAAGCATCTTAGGCCCCTTTTGGATGAGACATACCTTATTTAGGGAGGGATGTCCCTTTCATCCACTTTACCTTGTTTGTGTGCATATTGGCCGTTTAATTTTTGGTGTTCTCTTTGATTACTAGTTGGCCCTAGCATTTATATTTTGTATCTTAATTCTTAATTCATCGTTGAGAAAGACCAACATCCTCGTCAGCCTCGTCACTTGTTACAGTTACCACCATATTTTGATTCTTTGCCTTCTAAAAGGCATAGAGTTATCAGACGTGGTACACACACATCCACTGTCCAAACTTGTGATTCTACAAGGATGAGTATTGAACCAAGTCTTCAGAACACTGGGAGCCCTTCGACTCCCACACCCACTATAGTTAATGCCACCCCTTCGACTCCTGCAACCACAATGCTTGTAGTGTTGGAGGCACCTATCATTACTACTGCCCGTCCTATAGTGAATTCTCAATCTCTTGCCCCAAACTCATTTGGGTCTTTTGGTCACTCACTAGGATATGATGTTCATTCCATCTCTATGTCTTCTAGTCCTTTTTCATATGGTATGCCAAATTTTACTTCACAATTTTCAAACTCCATCCTAGTTGATGGCCCTAATGCTAGCATTAGACTTGGGGGCACTACACCTCCTTATACTTCATTATTATTTGGTGGTTCTCAGATCACTCAAATGACTCCTAATATGGGAGTCATTCCTTCTTTTAGCCCCGAGTCTAATCCTCTTGCTTATGGGTGGAGAAACCAACCTGGCGGACAAGATTATTCTCATGTTTCGTCCTATACCCTTACCTCCTTAGTGACTATTCCTACCAACATGTTTGGCATGACGAATCCACCTCTATCCTCTAGATTCACACCTAGAGGACTTCAGTTTCACACCTTGGGAAACACCCAAACCACATCCAATACAACTGGGGGAAATTTTTATAACCCCCATCAGAAAATTCCTACTAGAATGATGCCCAACCAACCTCTTATGAATCAACTTGGAGGAGGGTATTACAATCCTGGACAGGGCCATGGTGCTTACCAGAACCCTAGATGGGCTGACAATCCTCAAGCACAATCTTTTCAGGGAGCTTGGGGCCAGATGCCGCAACCCTGTCTCCCTTTTCTGGCCATGCTCAATCTTCCAAAATTTTCTAAGTTGATGAACGAACCTATGTGTCATGATCCTACATGGCCCCCCATCCCCAGCAAGCTTCCTTCAGACATTCTAAAATTTGAAGGTAAGAATTGTGAGGATCCTTGTGATCACATTACTACCTTTCACCTATGGTGCTCCTCAAATTAACTTATTGATGATTCCATTCGGTTAAGATTATTTCAATGCACCCTCATTGGGGTCTCTCCAAAATGGTATATCGAGCTACCTTGGAGGGCATATGGGACCTTTAGTCAAATGGTGTTGGTCTTCCTTAACCACTTCCAATTGTGAGTTCATTACAATGCTATCCTAGAACTTATGTTGACTTTATTCCATAACACAATCACTCATATCTTGGATCATATCTAGGAGTTCCATAGACAGAAGAGGTTGATTAAAACCTCCATACCCCCGAACTTTCTTTTAGAATGGTTCCTTAAGTCTTTGCAACCTCCTATCTCGAAGGATGTTGCTACATATTGGGTTACCACTGAGGAAGAAGTGATCTTCAAATCCCAACAGTTATATCTTATATATGCTCAGTCTAGGATGTTATACCACATTATTTCAAACACACTGAGGTCAAACTATGACCCTAGAAAAAATCTCGAACCTCATGTTGATGGCATTGTAGGCTCCGCCAATGTAAAATATGTAGACTCATTGACAAGCCATTTGAAAGAGTTGTCTCTAAGCTAGTCTGCAAGAGGGCCAACTTCATCTATGTCTTCCAATCCTACTGAGTCAGTGGATGTACATTTTGTGCAATCGTCGACCGACCCAAATGGTAACCAACAACCAGGCGTGAATAAGAAGAAAGGATGTAATAATAATCGTAAGGGTGGGAAAAATAATAATAAACCCAAGGACAATGGTAATAATGAGAAGATGAATAATAATGTTGGAGAGGGAAATAAAGAAAGAGGTAAGGTGAAATTTCCCTATAATCTTTGTATGGAAAATCACTTACACATTTAGGCCCCAAACTTGTGGAATCTATGAGGCTCTTATATCTACCACCCACCATGCTGACGAATCATTTCCCACAAAACCAACACATGGCCTTGAGCTCCTCAAATGTTGGAAATGCGGTCGGTGGGAGTCAAAACCCGTTGTCACAACAAGGTGACCATTTGTGTATCAATATGGTTGATGCTAAAGTTCATGTAGCCACTTCATCTTGAGATTATAGTTCTTCATGGGCTATACCTGGTCTATAATTTCCTCCTCCTCCTTCAAAGATGACTTTATAGATCGAAAAACTAGAGCCATCGCTTCATATTTCGAAAGGAGTACTCAAACGCTCTACCCACAATCTAAATGCTAGAGCCGCCAATACTGATCTATTGTTGAGGACCTGGTTCAAACCCCTTGTGCGATGTAAACTCTAGAGGTACTCCATACATGTCCTTCATAGAGTAATGCCTTGCTATATATGTTAGGAGCTCTAGAACCTAGTGGCTCTAAAGTTATCAAGTTTGACATCACATATGTGAATCCTCACTTGACTTACCATGTGGAATTCCAAATCCATGTGGGGTACTCAAAGTATACCATCAAACATGTAGTTGTTGATGAAGGCACTGCAACATGTGTGATGTCCCTGATCTGTTGGAAAGATCTTGACTCTCCAACTCTCTCTCAATCGTTGACCATGTTGACTGCTTTTGATGGTTGTTCCTTCCACCCCCATCATATTCTTCCTGCCTTTTCGATCCAGTTACGTGGTAAGACAGTAGAGGTGGATGTTGAGGTAGTTGATGCACCTCTTGATCATAACTTGTTACTAGTATGCAATTGGACTTACGCTATGTTCGTCAGAATATCGTCTGTATTCCATACTCTTTGTTTTCCTCATGATGGGAATATCATGATGATCAACTAGTTATCATTTTCATATGCTAGTACCAATGCATCTGTTGGAATGTTGATCCTCATGGTTGACAATTCTTAACTGACAACTAAGGATATCGATGTCGAAATGTATTCTTCCATTATGGATACTTTTGACTTCATGGCACCGATACACCATGTTTATGTCGTGTCTAGTAGGCCCACGTCGTCAGAGAGGTCTATTCCTTTCTGCACTTCCTATTTTAGCGATCCTTGGACCCTACCTTCCTTGAATTCATCTTGTGAAGGTCATTCACATGCTAGAATGGCCATGACACTATCAAGAATAGAGATTGCGTATCAAGTTTTTCTTGACTCTTTCGTCGATCTCGATCCTGTTACCTCACCGATGGACAAGGAGGATCCTATTCTTAAGCCCATGTGGGTCGCTTCATTGTCTTGTTCACATGAATTCCTCGATGAGACTTTTCCATCAGATGAATCTATCATCAAAGCCATGAATGGTTTTGACAAGCCTTGGGATCATATGCATCGTTGCTCTTATTTTCTACCCAGAGCTTGAAATAATTGAACAAGATGAATTTAAATCTACTTTGAGTGAGATAGTTGGTCACTCCATAGTTCCACTTGATATGCATAGAAGTTATGCCAAGGGAAATATAGCGAGTATTTATCCTACCATCACGATCGATATCTCTAGTACCCCTGGCAAGATTGAAAATGTACATATCGGTGAGAATTGTTCGCCAGAAGAAATCTTGATCTACATCGAACTCTTCAAGGAATTCCAAGATGTATTTTCTTGGTCATATGAAGAGATGCCAGGAATCGACCCTCATATTGTCGAGCATGAGATTAGAATGTATCTGGATGCTAGACCTATTCGAAAATGTATTATAGATTTCAATCCTCGGAAGGCCCTTGCTATTAAGGAAGAGGTAGAGAAACTAATTATTGTTGGCTTCATCTACATGGTTCCCTTGACTGAATGGGTATCCAATCCTATTCCTGTGAATAAGAAGGAATGAAATATTCGCTTATGCATGGAATTTCGTGACCTGAACAAATCCTTTCCTAAATAAAACTTCACGACACCTTTCATCGATCAGATTCTCGACGAGTGTGCGGGAAGCAGAGTGTTTTCTTTCATGGATGGATTTTCAGGGTATAACCAAATTCAAATTAAACCTAAGGATCAACACAAGATGACATTTATTTGTCCTTGGGGTACTTTCGCATACTGTAAGATGCCTTTCGTCCTTAATAAAACCGGAGAAACCTTCCAATGTACTATGACCTTCACATTCCACGATCTTAAGAATATAGTCGAAGCTTACCTTGAGGATCTGTTTTCTCACTCTCGTAAGAGAGAGGATCACTCTATGCACCTTCGACTTGTTTTTGAAAGATGTTGTTACTATAGAATCTGATTGAACCCTCATAAGTGCATCTTTTGCATTAGGTCTGGTCGTATTTTGGAATTTCTAGTTTATGAGGCTGGGATCATGGTAGATATGTTAAAGGTTGAGGAAATACTTTGGTTTCCTCCCCTGCACACTGTTCAACAAATTCAAGGTTTATAGAGGAAAGATAACTTTTTACGTCTGTTTATAGTAAACTATGCCAATATCACTAAGGGTTTCATGCATCTTTTAAAGGACACCCCTTTTATCTAGGATGAGTGAGCCTAGGATTCCTTCGATGATTTGAAGAAATCCTTGGTATTGACGCCTCTTTTGAAGTCTCCTAATATGGGAGTCAATCCTTATTTTAGCCCCGAGTCTAATCCTCTTGCTTATGGGTGGAGAAACCAACCTGGCGGACAAGATTATTCTCATGTTTCATCCTATACCCTTACCTCCTTAGTGACTATTCCTACCAACATGTTTGGTATGATGAATCCACCTCTATCCTCTAGATTCACACCTAGAGGACTTCAGTTTCACGCCTTGGGAAACACCCAACCCACATCCAATACAACTAGGGGAAATTTTTATAACCCCCATTAGAAAATTCCTACTGGAATGATGCCCAACCAACCTCTTATGAATCAACCTGGAGGAGGGTATTACAATCCTAGACAGGGCCATGGTGCTTACCAGAACCCTAGATGGGCTGCAACTCCTCAAGCACAATCTTTTCAGGGAGCTTGGGGCCAGATGCCGCAACCCCGTCTCCCTTTTCTGGCCATGCTCAATTTGCCAAAATTTTCTAAGTTGATGAACGAACCTATGTGTCATGATCCTACATGGCCGCCCGTCCCCACCAAGCTTCCTTCAGACATTCTAAAATTTGAAGGTAAGAATCGTGAGGATCCTTGTGATCACATTACTACCTTTCACTTATGGTGCTCCTCAAATTAACTTAATGATGATTTCATTCAGTTAAGATTATTTCAATGCACCCTCATTGGGATCTCTCCAAAATGGTATATCGAGCTACCTTGGGGGGCATATGGGACCTTTAGTCAAATGGTGTTGGTCTTCCTTAACCACTTCCAAATGTGAGTTCATTACAATGCTAGCCTAGAACTTATGTTGACTTTATTCCATAACACAACCACTCATATCTTGGATCATATCTAGGAGTTCCATAGACAGAAGAGGTTGATTAAAACCTCCATACCCCCGACCTTTCTTTTAGAATGGTTCCTTAAGTCTTTGCAACCTCCTATATCGAAGGATGTTGCTACATCTAGGGTTACCACTGAGGAAGAAGTGATCTTCAAATCCCAACAGCTATATCTTATATATGCTCAGTCTAGGATGTTATACCACATTCTTTCAAACACACCGAGGTCAAACTATGACCCTAGAAAAAATCTTGAACCTCATTTTGATGGCATTGTAGGCTCCGCCAATGTAAAATATGTAGACTCATTGACAAGCCATTTGAAAGAGTTGTCTCTAAGCTAGTCTGCAGGAGGGCCAGCTTCATCTGTTTCTTCCAATCCCACTGAGTCAGTGGATGTACATTTTGTGCAATCGTCGACCGACCCAAATGGTAACCAACAACCAGGCGTGAATAAGAAGAAAGGATGTAATAATAATCGTAAGGGTGGGAAACATAATAATAAACCCAAGGACAATGGTAATAATGAGAAAAACTAGAGCCATCGCTTCGTATTTCGAAAGGAGTACTCAAATGCTCTACCCACAATCTAAATGCTAGAGCCGCCAATACTAGTCTATTGTTGAGGACCTGGGTCAAACCCCTTGTGCGATGTTAACTCTAGAGGTACTCCATACATGTCCTTCATAGAGGAATGCCTTTCTATATACGTTAGGAGCTCTAGAACCTAGTGGCTCTAAAGTTATCAAGTTTGACATCACATATGTGAATCCTCGCTTGACTTACCATGTGGAATTCCAAATCCATGTGGGGTACTCAAAGTATACCATCAAACATGTAGTTGTTGATGAAGGCACTGCAACATGTGTGATGTCCTTGATCTGTTTGAAAGATCTTGACTCTCCAACTCTCTCTCAATCGTTGACCATGTTGACTGCTTTTGATGGTTGTTCCTTCCACCCCCATCATATTCTTCCTGCCTTTTCGATCCAGTTATGTGGTAAGCTAGTAGAGGTGGATGTTGAGGTAGTTGATGCACCTCTTGATCATAACTTGTTACTCGTATGAAATTTGACTTACGCTATGTTCGTCGGCATATCGTCTGTATTCCATACTCTTTGTTTTCCTCATGATGGGAATATCATGACGATCAACCAGTTATCATTTTCATATGCTAGTACCAATGCATCTATTGGAATGTCGATCCTCGTGGTTAACAATTCTCAACCGACAACTAATAATATCGATGTCGAAATGTATTCTTACATTATGGATACTTTCGACTTCATGGCACCGATACACCATGTTTACGCCATGTCTAGTAGGCCCACGTCGTCAGAGAGGTCTGTTCCTTTCTGCACTTCCTATTTTAGCGATCCTTGGACCCTACCTTCCTTGAATTCATCTTGTGAAGGTCATTCACATGCTAGAATGGCCATGACACTATCAAGAACAGAGATTGCTTATCAATTTTTTCTTGACTCTTTCGTCGATCTCGATCCTGTTACCTCACCGACAGACAAGGAGGATCCTATTCTTAATCCCATGTGGGTCGCTTCATTGTCTTTTTCACATGAATTCCTCGATGAGACTTTTCCATCAGATGAAGCTATCATCAAAGCCATGAATGGTTTCAACAAGCCTTGGGATCATATGCATCGTTGCTCTTATTTTCTACCCAAAGCTTGAAATAATTGAACAAGATGAATTTCAATCTACTTTGAGTGAGATAGTCGGTCACTCCATAGTTCCACTTGATATGCATAGAAGTTATGCCAAGGGAAATATAGCGAGTATTTATCCTACCATCACAATCGATATCTCTTGTACCCCTGGCAAGATTGAAAATGTACATATCGGTGAGAATTGTTCGCCAGAAGAAATCTTGATCTACATCAAACTCTTCAAGGAATTCCAAGATGTATTTGCTTGGTCATATGAAGAGATGCCAGGAATCGACCCTCATATTGTCGAGCATGAGATTAGAACGTATCTGGATGCTAGACCTATTCAAAAATGTATTATAGATTTCAATCCCCGGAAGGCCCTTGCTATTAAGGAAGAGGTAGAGAAACTAATTATTGTTGGCTTCATCTACACGGTTCCCTTGACTGAATGGGTATCCAATCCTATTCCTGTGAATAAGAAGGAATGAAATATTCGCGTATGCATGGAATTTAATGACCTAAACAAATCCTTTCCTAAATAAAACTTCACGACACCTTTCATCGATCAGATTCTCGATGAGTGTGCGAGAAGCAGAGTGTTTTCTTTCATGGATGGATTTTTAGGGTATAACCAAATTCAAATTAAACCTAAGGATCAACACAAGATGACATTTATTTGTCCTTGGGGTACTTTCGCATACTGTAAGATGCCTTTCGGCCTTAATAAAACCGGAGAAACCTTCCAATGTACTATGACCTTCACATTCCATGATCTTAAGAATATAGTTGAAGCTTACCTTGAGGATCTTTTTGCTCACTCTCGTAAGAGAGAGGATCACTCTATGAACCTTCGACTTGTTTTTGAAAGATGTTGTTACTATAGAATCTGATTGAACCCTCATAAGTGCATCTTTTGCATTAGGTCTGGTCGTATTTTGGAATTTCTAGTTTATGAGGCTGGGATCATGGTAGATCTGTTAAAGGTTGAGGAAATACTTCGGTTTCCTCCCCTACACACTGTTCAACAACTTCAAGGTTTATATAGGAAAGATAACTTTTTACGTCTGTTTATAGTAAACTATGCCAATATCACTAAGGCTTTCATGCATATTTTAAAGAAGGACACCCCTTTTATCTGGGATGAGTGAGCCTAGGATTCCTTCGATGATTTGAAGAAAGCCTTGGTATTGACGCCTCTTTTGAAGTCTCCTGACTACAGTAGGGATTAATTTCTTTATATCACCATGTCTGAGAAGACAATTGGTATGGTTTTGGTTGAGAAGGATGATGAGCTCCACAAGCACATCAAATACTATCTTAGTTGAAACTTAGTCGGTCCTATGCTCAATTATTCTCATGTTTAAAAGCTATATTTGGCTATCGTTCACGCAGTCCAAAATTTACAGCATTATATATTGCTTTACAAGAATATTGTGGTGGCTGATGTCAATTCATTTCAATACTTGATTACCAGGCATATCATAGGGGGGAAATATAATAAATGGATTGTCATTTTACAAGAATTTGATCTCAATTTTTCTTCTACAAAATCCAAGAAATCACTAATCTTCCTAGAGTTAATATCCAAATTTTCATGATTAGATGACGATATTATCCATGTTGATTCGTTTGCAGATGAACACATTTTCCTTGTCTTGTCATCCGACCCCTGGTATGGAGACATCATTCTCTATCTTCAAACCTTGAGGTTCCTTCAACATATCTCATGATATGAACAACGGTGTGTATGATACCAAGCTAAGAATTACACTATCATTGGTGACACTTTGTATCATCAAGGAATAGACAACATCTCGCGTCGTTGTTTAACTCATGAGGAAGCTGAGTCAGTCCTAAAAGTTTGCGAGCCGGATATTTATGGCCATCTATCTTTAAATATTGTGTTGAAGCAGTTAAGAAGTGTCACCCCTACCAGGTGTTCACTCATAAAATGCGCTCACATCCAGCCCCTCTTCACCCAATCATTACCATCGGTCCCTTCACCAAGTGGGGGGTGGACTTCATGGATTGCATCCCAACCTTGGCTGGGGGGAATCAACACATTATCGTGTTCATCGACTACTTTACTAAGTGGGTCGAGGCCATGCCTATAGTTAAATTCGACGAGAATAATTTCGTCTTCTTCGTATTCAATCAAATTATCTCCCAATTCGATATCGCAAGTGACATTGTCATTGATCATGGTAGTCACTTTTAGAACGAAATGATGGAAGAGATAATATCTAAGATGGGTTTTAAACATGGTCATTTTCCCCCTTATTACCCCCAGGAAAATGGACAAGTAGAGGCCATCAAGAAGTCTCTCAAGACCATTTTGTAGAAAACTATCAGCCAGAGTAAGTCTGACTGGCACATTATGTTATATCGTGCACTCTAGCATACCGAACCTCGGTCAAGACTGCCACCGGATTTTCTCCTTTCCAGTTAGTACACAGTGTGGAGTTGATATTACCTATTGAATGTGAAATCCATTCTCTTAAGTTGGAAGTCGCGCTCCTACCTGACACTTCCGATCTCAAGAGATGCCTTGTGAACCTAGAGAGTCTTGATGAGCAATGTCAAGACACCTGTACAGCTATCGAGGCTGAAAAAATATGTTTCAAGGTCTAGTACGATAAGTTTGTCTATCCTCGGTTTTACATTGAGGGTGAATTGGTCCTCTTATATGATAAAGCCAAAAAACCACTCGAGGTAGAAAAGTTTAAACACATGTGGCATGGTCCTTATATCGTGTGAAATGTCTTAGAAAAAGGAGCATATGAGTTAGAAGATTATGAAGGGAATATGTTGGTCAACCCTAGGAATGGGATCTACTTGAAACGATATTACGCTTGAGCAATAGGCTTGGGAGAAAATATTTGTATACTAATGTAATTTAGTGTATATATATTTTCCCTTTCTTTTTCATCTTCAGCTTGCTTATCGCATTTTCCCTTGGTTAGCAGATGTCAACAAAGTCTTTGGTCTACTTAGGGTTCGTAGAAGGAGCTAGTCATCATACACAAAACTTGGCTTCCTCCGATTGGGTAGTTTACTCACCCGAGGGTCTACTGGTGTCTTCAGGTTGTGTATGCCTAGGGCCATCCATGTATAATGTGTCCGAATATAGCATTGTTATAGAAATTTTGCGTGATTCTATCTCACATGGTATTCTCTCTTTAGAGGTTTTCCTAGATTCCCAGTTAGCAGTATTTCAGTTGAATGATAGTTACCATGTGCGTTATCCTACTTTTCTCCGACGATTCCTATGGGTATGTCTTTTAGAATGACATTTTGAATTTATTACTTATTATCACATACCTATGAGTTCTAATTATGTATCTGATTCTTATGCTAATTTCATTTTAGATTGGCATTTTTCACATACCTAAAGAAAAGAAAACCATCTCATCAATATACACATTGTAATATAAGTAAAGCCAAAGATCCATGTTTTATATATATTTCAAAAAATATGATGTTTATAGTAAAAAATTGGGGCTAACACCCTCAATACATATATATAGTTGATAATACAATATCCACGACGTCTACGCCTGTGGCGCTGCATGTGTTTTTTGATAAAAAACTACAATGTTTGCGAGATGCCGAAAGATTCACACCCAAGCTATGAGCACACCAACCACTTGTCGTTGCATGGCTTCCGACAGATCCTCTAACTGGACCATCAAAATCCTATGAGTCAAATGAGACAAGTTGCCCTGCACATTTTCAAGGACTCTCTCTGCTTCTCCTCTCACCGCCTCATCTCCCCGGTGCCTCCAACAATGTCAATGAAGCCCATCCAACTTTCGCGGATCCATGTTTGCATCACACAATTTTCTAGTTAGTACTTAAGCATCATCCAAAAATGATTTTGTTTTACTATACAAAAATACAAAAAAATGAAATATTTAAAAACATTTGACATACCTATGTCCCCATAGACGGTCCCTGCTGGCAGTGGCATGTCAAGGTCCCCTCTGAAGTTGATCCCTTCATAGGGGTAGTCATCCAAAGCAACGACCTGTCACCTCCACCAGTGGAAGAAATCCTTGTTGTAGGGTGTGGGAACCATACCTCGCCTCTGTCATCTCATTACCTCATTCCACCATGCCATGGTTGGATCATGAGGTCCTCTCAAAATGATATCGACTCTAGGTCCCAAACCTAGAACCCGCTCGAAGGAAAAGATGCATAAGATAGAGGCAAATCCGAAGTTCCTCTTACAACCCTGTTTGCACTCTATCAACTCGCTCTTCATATTAGCTAGTAGTGAGGTACACCAATCATATATTGGGTGTCTCAAGTAATCTATTGCATAGAACATGAGATGCCTCAATGCATGGTGCAACAAAGTTGATCCTGTGATCCTGGTCAAGACGAGGACAATAACCTTGAGGCTAAGATTGTTTATCTCTTGGATGGAGAGTTGAATCCGAAAATTCGGGGTCCCTACTACACATTTATCATCTATGTACTCCTCTATATTCATACTACTCCTAGATCATCAGGATTTGAGGTTCACCACCTCACCCTAATGAGATAACCCAGTCAAAAAGTATATATCCTCTACCTCAATCCTCAACGGTTTCCCATTGAGGTTGAATCTCTCACTGTCAGGATTCCAATAATCCACCAGCATCTCAAGAAACCTCACCTGGGCCCTCATCTCTTTGAGTGCCCAAAATTTGTACAAACCACATCTTTTCAAGGACATTTGGGCCCCCAAATCTCTTTCCACAACAACAACTACCTCCTCGTTCTCCCTTTCCCTCCATTCTAATGCCATCCTACGAGATAAAAGTCAATTTTTTAGCTAACAACCATAGAAAACATTGATTACGGACTTGTACGTGGGCTGCTTCATTTACAGTCTCATATAGGGATGATTACACATGCCCTATATTTTACACAGTCACGTATAACCTCACGTATACGTGACCCGATGAATGGTATCCCACATACATTGAATTACTCAATATGCACCCTAATTTACTCTAATTTTGAAACTTAATTTAAAAATCTAATCCACTAGAAAATAAGAGGAGGGGAAGACAAATTACCTAGTCCAGATGGTTTCTAATTTCGTCGCCCAATGCTCCAACAATCACCACTTGAAGATTGGAGGTAATTTGGTCCAATTTTCACTATTTGGGTAAAAAGTTAAAATGACATAGTAATTTTTGGTTTTGTTACTATTTATAATAATGTTTACCCACTTTATATAGGTTTGAGTCATTTTTTCACCTTATGGACTAATACAATAGTGGATTGAGTTGGTTTTTGTAGGTTTCACCAGGGATTCTTGCAGATTTCAGCATTATGTTGACTGTTCGTAACCACGAGAAGGTATTTTCACTACCCAACATATAGGATAGGTATCCATCCACCATGCACTTTTACATTGTCCTATAATTGTCACTCATATGCCTTAGGTACAAACCCATTTGTTTTGACACAGAGCTTTCCATCTGCTATAAGACATGTCGTTATCAAGTGGTAGAGGCTTACCAAACATGGGTGCCCTATTTAGATCCTCTGCTCCATTTGGTGCCCATGCAAATATTTTTTCCATATGACCAAGAGCCCCTTATAGTTAATGCATGCCTTTATGTTGAGCCTCATTTATCACTCATAAACATGTTGTCCTATATTTAGATGACTCCCAACCTAGTTTACTTTAATCTATTTTCTTACTCATCCTCAAAAAGCGAAAACATTGTCAAGTGAACTTGTGTCTTTCATACTCGTAAATTAGGTTTGAAAGGAGGTCCATTTGGTACAAGTTTATCCCTTTTTCGCACCAAGTAGACTAAATATCATGAAAAAGGAAATTTTTTGGTGTTAAGTTGTGATTGCATCTCATGCCCTTGCTTCTAGTATTGAGCCTACAGTCTGTTCTTGCTTTGCGTTATAAACCATTTTTCTCAGCAGTTTTTGCATCCTCAACCAAGAAGATCCTCATTTATATCCTTCACAATTTGACACCCCATTGGGGATAAATATATGCACTATTAATTCCCACATTTAATTATAAACTGGGGCTCATAAGCTTCGAGGTGCAGGCACAAGAAATGCAAGATCAGAGCCTAGCCTAGCCTAATATAAAGTCAAAAAAACAATATTCAAACCCACACTGAAACAATTTAACACTAAGGATTCATCACTGGGACATAGGAATGAATTAGTGCTATAAAGGCTTAGATCACATTCTTTCATGCACTCAGGTGATGTTCGTGTGGTTAATCGTGAGTAGCTTACTTATGTTTCTTGTCCTTCAATGGTTATTTTCTATAGCGGATCCACACTTAATTCAACAAAAGAAACATGCAAACGGGAATGAATTCAATTGACATGAAATAAATTAACACCTTAGGTTGAAACCCATTACAGGAAGGTCATATCTCACGAGTTAGACCTTTAATCTTCCTTTGGTGATTGACTAGAAATAAGAGTGTAAGAAACAAATACAAAGTGCAAGAAATTGAATGCTAAAATACAAAGTGTGAAAATCAATCTAAACTATAGAAAACAAACAAAGAGTAATGAAAGAAACTAAAGTAATCCTACAACTAGTTTTTCATACACTTCAAAATCCGTTCCTCACATATATTCAATAATACAACACAAAATATATTCAAATTATACAAAATGCAAACATATTTACATGATTGTAAAAAGATATGGATTAAAATACATTAATACTTATAAATTACTTTCAAATTATATACAACATTACAATACTGCAAAATATAATGCACATCACTATAAACTTTCAAAGAGAGAAATTATGACACGACCCCAAGATAAATCGAAGCTTATGCACACATTGATATTTTAAACACCTTGTTATTAATGAAATGCCACAAAGTTTTGATGTATTTTTACAGATACGGCTTGGAATGGTGACATAACATAAGGATTATGAAGATATTTAATCTACAGAAAATGATGCAATGAACAAAAATTCAAAATTATAGACAGATAATACAACACAATATGATGATTGTAATATAAGGGAAATCACAACTTGAACAAAGTTTGGAACATTTTTTGAATGTGTGATAAACTAAATCTATGAAATTGTTTTACAATATGATTTCAGATAAACAAAAACTAGGTAAAACGATTACATGAATGAACGAGTGCAGAACACAAGAAAGTTACAATACAATCAATCTAACTATTGAATCAAATAATGGAGATTTTGCAATAATTTATCTATGCATGCATAATTGTTCAAACAATAACCTATTCAAGCTAAATAATCTATCTAATGATTAGATACATGATCTTCAAATGGCATGCCCTTGCCATTCTAGATCGTGAACCTAAAGCTTACTCTAGCCGCAAACAAAAAGTTACGATCACCAAATTATTTTATGCATAATCATTAGCGTAGTGATGGAATGAAAGTTACAGATAAGGGAACATTGCAAATAAACCCAAAATTTGGATATCAAACGATTTTTCTTATTATTATCTATCTTCCTGAATGAATTTGAATACATATAGAGGGCCAGATATATATAACCAAGCTGAACTCCCCTCCTTGAATACGGCTCAACAATATTCAATAAATACAATAACCGAATGATTTCTAAGATAATAAAGGACGGCTTAATGAAGAGAGAAGTTTCAACTCATCCTCATGAGATAAGTTTGATAATAAATAAAAATAATAATTTTCATAACTACCCCATATGGCATATTTGACCTGAGTGATAATAGGCCATCATGAAATCTGGAAAAATGCACCAATGTGGGTTTTTTTTCAAATATGGACATGACAGTCATTTCTCCAAAGTTGGCATTGAAGGCCCCATGATATATCCCACTCCCTTGTGATATTTAGAAAATAGTTTCTGGGTTTTGTAGCTGGCTGATTTTTCTAAAAACCCATTTTGTGGTTTTGTAAGATATTATTCCATATGCATGAAAATAAAGGCATAATATGGAAGTTTATAATTATTCACTTATTTTTGCAGAATCATTCCCCCTGAGATGAAGGTCCACACGTGTGATATGGGTGAATTATGACTCATGTTTCCACATGTAAATGTCCCTCTGGAAAAAACCCATGTCCCCAAGTTTCCTCTAAAAAGTTTCCAAAATTTCAAATTATTTCTAGTACCAGACTATTGTTGATGTTGGTACCGGATGACCTGGAGCATTCTGGTGTCGGATGGTTTCTGGAACATTCTAGTACTGGATGTGTTGAATTTTGAGTACTTGATGATATGGAGTGTTGGTACCAGATGACTGTGCAGGTACCAATTGACTGTAGAACCTTCTGTTACCAAATGACTTGGAGTATCGGATGACCTGCAATGCGGGTACCTAAACAAGAACAATACAGGTACCGGAACATGGACAGTGCATATACCAGAACCTCAATAGTACAAAACATGTTTCTTGGACATAGAAACATAGGATTAAACCATCATTGACAAAAATATTGTATAATCATCCTTTTAATCACTAAAAATATGGAAAATTATGTATTAACAACATAGGATGAATAACAAGAGATAATGGAGATTTATGGTGTAATTAGGTATATATTAGTGAAAAAATGTGGGGATAAGGTGTAATGATAAGTGTATTTGTATGGAGAAAAATATGACAAAACTGGAGCTCAGCACACCCTATGCCTAAGAGGAAACATTCCCCCAAGTGTCCATCTCCCGCATGCATCTCCTTGCATTGAGCACATGCATGTTCCACTGTTGGAACTAGTTTTGCTTACTTGCGAAACTTGTTTTCTCCTCTGTATCATATCATTCACTTAGATATGAAAAAACAAAAAAGATAGGCGGGAAGGGAGTATTATCTTATATTGGCCGCAGTCGTGTCACTTTTGAACATAGAACAAAGTTATTCAGTCAATTTGTCATCATAATTTTGGGTTTAGCGTGGCCTTAGGAAGCTGAGATTGTTATAGAGAGTTTTATCTACCGATTGGTTACTCTTTTAGTCCCTATGGAGAATTTCATTGATGCCTCCTACATCTAATGGTTTCATCATTGAGTCTATGCCGCTAGAGTCTTCCATATGTCTCATGCTCTTATTCAAAGGAAGTCTATCAACTTGTGTCGGTCATTGATTAGAACTCTTGACTTTGCATGTCGGCCATTCCCTCAGTTTGTCTTAGAATCACATGATATTGTAGTTGTATCACACACCCTGGGCCTACTTTCATCATTGGTAGGTAACCTTGAACCCAACAGTTGACATTTCATCATTGGTGATTGACCGGGTGGTTTCCCTTGTGTTCGACTGAAAGACATCTATTCACACATTAAGATTCATGCAGTTTCTTGGATTCCATTAGCCTTATTTATGGTTTCCTCTCCTTTGTCATAATTTTTTATCATTGGATTCTATTCAAAGGGTCCTTTTCATGTACCGCTTGCTCTTGGCACACACAAAAGATGCACAAGATCGTTGGTTCATGAACATGTTCTCCATCCGATTTCCTCCAAATCATGAAGCTCCTTCTTTGTACCTCATGCTAAATGATGAGAGATTCCTTAATGCTCTCCCTTCAGCAAGTCTCCTTCCATTGACTTTAGCTCATCTATTCTAGAAACAACACCTAGAGTCTTATGAGTACCTTGATTCTTGTAGTTATTTGTTGTAGGTTCTCTCACCATTGATAGTTGGGAATACATCAATGTCTCCTAATCGATGGATTATTCAAGTGTTCGAACCCGACTCCTTTATTCACACTTATAAGAATGTACCTGATGCCTTGATACCTACTTTCATTATGGGTAGTTTGTCTCGCATTTGTTAACGGTATACCTCAATGACCGGTAATCAAATGATGTCTCATTGTGTTTTGCCTCAACTCCTTTATCCACGTGATGTAGACCTGTATCTTTGGCGGATTGTGTAGAAGACTTGAAGACATCAGTATGTGGCTGCAGCTTTCTTGAGATATTTCTTCCTTTTCATTGGACCAATACCTATATGACTTCAGTGATCATGAGATATCAGATTGTACTCCATTGTATACATATATCTTCAGATTGATTTTGATACTGGTTGTATTTAGCCTTGTTACTGACTATGAAAACCTTTGGCATGTAACCACATTTGTATTTTCCTATTCATGGCCACATACAAATGTTTGGTATATTTTCACTTGGATATGGAGTGTAAATCAATTGGCAGCCATGTATGCAAAGTTAGTGCAGAATGTAATGAACAACTAGTTCTTCTAGATGGTTCCCCATCGCTCCACTTCTGTGTTTTTATAATGTATTTCATCCATTGCAGATACTCATCTGACCTCACACATTAGGGGGCATCTGTTATATCAATATTTTCCTCACCCTTTGCAATATTGCACAGAGGGCCTTTTTCCATTTCCCTATGTAGAATTTTCATCCATTTTTTCGAAATCTGAGAGCTAAAAAATAATTTTTTTCTACATGTACGCACCTTGCCTACTATACAACGTGCATATACGCAGGTTACACCACTACAACCTGTGTACATCGGGATTTTTTTCCAAAAATGAAAAATGGTGTCGGGTTTCCATGTCACAATAGTAGATCTATGATCCTTGGCCTTCCATATACTGGAAACTTTTTGAATCGTCCCTTCAGTTCCATTTGAAGCCTATAAATGAGACAATTCTGAGTTATGGAAAAGGGGAGAAATAATTCAACTTTGAGAGAAAAGTTACTCTGGAGAAATTACTTACTTCATATTGAGTCTGCATCCCTTTGTCCTTTAAGTTTGAACACAATGTTCAACCCCAAATGTTATCGGACTAATCAGTAGGTGCAGACACTAACAGATCTCCCTAGATCCACCTAGATCTAGAACAAAACACACCAGAACATGACGCTTTCCTTAAGTTTTAGATATTGAATTTACTAACTAAAGAGGGATGGGTGACATACCGTTTAAATGTATCTTCCTCTCGCGATCACCATCCTAGCTCCATTTCAATGCTCATACAATGATGAACCTGCAAAAGAATGAAACCAACCAAAGTGATAGTAATAGCATAAACTCAATATGTATGTGATCAAGGAATCATACAATAAAACACAACAAGCTTTATAGGAAATAATCATATTACTATATCATATTAAATGTGAAAGAGAGATTACAACCATGGCCTTGATGTCATAAGGTATGTTCCAACTGTTCTTCATTCCCCACACACTTTCACTCCAATAATTTTGAGAGCATAGATATGATAATATTCACAATTTATCTTGACAAAAAGCTCCAAGCTAACCCAAGCCAAATCCCACTTCAAGCTCCAAAATCAAAAGCCCAAAAGCTAACCAAAGCTAACTTTATCCATGAGAACTCCTCTCCTTTAATAAGTTGAAGAGGATAAGGTGAGGAGGTTAGGATGATCCCACTAAATCACACAAAGTGAGTAAGATCCAAACCATTCGGATGCCACCTCACCATAGAAGTTTCTCCTTCTAGAAGATTTGAGAAAATGCTTGTTTTTCCCACGTGTAGGCATTCTCGCACCCTGTCTATAGAGAAACCTGTGAACATCTCTCACCCTAGCGATGGTTCAACTTGCGAGAATCAAGCATTCTCTCACCCTGCCTATATAACAACCTGCGAACTTCCTTTTTTACAGGGTTTTTACAAGGGAAAATGCAACTTCTTTTCTCAGGAAAAGTTCTTCTACCTTCTCTCTTTAGGAACTCAGGCCACTGACCCCTCTGAAGGAAACAAATAGGTTTACATAATTAACAGTCATAGGGATGACGAAAATAATGTGTAATAGAGAGCCCCCCAAAGTATGAAGTTAGAACAGAGTGATAGCTGAAATACTTTGTCGAGTGTGTGTAGGGAACAAGAAACAGTTGGTCGGAAACTTGCCAACAAACAAGGAAATACAGTACAATAATATATCATCATTGAGCTAGGCATTACCATACTTAGAATACAAATGAATCAAAGAATAAATATCCACATGCGAAGATCCATGTCAAGTAAGACAGGTCATGGCCACCAAACATACACTGTGGATCCATGCCAATATGACTCAAATCTGAACATAGCCACCAAAAATACACTATGGATCTATGTGTTAAAGACTCAAATTTGAACATATCCACCAGACATACAATGTGGATCTATGCAACAGTACACTGAATATACTCCAACACAACCTGAATCTATCAGAAAATATCCAGGGTCTTCATCTCCACCACTCTATAGTACGAATCTAACCATGTGAATACATGTGTTGAACTCGAACATGGTAGAAACCACTTGATTACTGGTCATTAGTGTATACTGTTAACAAGTGTGAGGGAAATCACCATTAATGTCAATGACTCCCAAGGTACACTAGTACAATCCAACGAATGTGAATTAATGAGCTGAAGTCGAACACTTGGCGGAATCTCCCGATCAGGGGTCAATAATGAAAACCCACTGTCGAAAGCGAGGAAACCTGCCATTGAGGCATGCAACTTCCAAGGTACCAATTAGTTTCTAAGTCTGATTCCTGGATAATGAGTTGAAGTCGATAGGAAAAGACTCATCACAGGAGGGCCTTAATGTATCCCACATCAATGACACGAAACAAGTAACAAGATTTGATGTAGATCAGAGTAACAAGTGATTCAAGACTGACTCAGGGATGGCCAACGCAATAGAAGGATGGCCAACGCAATAGAAGGCTTAAGGACTGTAGAAATGGTCGACGCAATAGAAGGCTTAAGGACTGCAGAAATGGCCGATGCAATAGAAGGCTTTCCGGGTTGAACTTCTCTTTGAACATATTAACGACACGACAATTGTCTTGGAAACACTGACTCAACAACAGGGATCACAGACCGATTTGTAATCTTATAAAGGAGTATGATCAGGAGACAAGTGGATTTTCCACCCTAGACACAAAGCGAGTGAAAGGGTGTCATGTTCAAAAGTGACTCTTTCATGGAATACATGTTTAGACACAATTCTTTCCAATTTCCCCCCCACCATTTCTGGCGAGTACCTCTTTATTTTTACGCAAGCTTGAGGAGGATAACATATGCTTGTAATGTAATCTCATCCTTCGGATGGGTCCCTCGGAGTATGTTTAATGAACCCTAAGAAGGAGTGGTTCGGTCCCATATGGGCCTTTTGATGTTTGTTTAACGAGTCCAAAGAAAGAAAACTCAAAGGTTTTTCATGATTATAGAGTCTAGAAAAACACTTAAAAGAGAACTCTCTCAGTTCCTTTTTCGTAAAGTAGTTCAATGAGACCGAAAAAGAGATAAACTATCACTCAACAGACATTTTCTTCAAATACTTTAACGAGCATGAAAATAACAAGATCACTCAACAATCTTTTCATGTTTAGAGAGTCTAAAAAGAGCTTAAAGAGAACTCCAGGGGGTTCCTTTTTCGTATAACCTTTACGAGTCCGAAAAAGTGATAAACATATACTCAATTACATTCTCATTGATTTATGACCATGAGAAAGAGCAAATACTAATCTCTGTAACTTATTCTCATGTATTTACGAGCATGAGAAAGAACAAAGACTAAGCTCGGGATTGTTTTCATTTTTATGCAATATTTAAAACAAAACAAAACTATGCTTGGGATAGATTTTAATTTTTTTTACACAAGCTTAAAAACTAAACAAAACTGTGCTTGGACCTGGTTTCATTTTTACACAAGCTTGAACCAGAGGAAACTATGCTTGAGGCAGGTGGTTTCATTTTTACACAAGCTTGAACCATAGAAAACTATGCTTCGACTTGCCAATGCATAACACAGGGATGGTTGGTACTTAGCCCCCAGCTTAAGAAACTAGTGGCTCTACTTCAGCATGAATTCCAAAGTTTGGAAGTATTTCCCCCCAAGCTTCGTTTCATCCAACGACAAAGGAAAAGGAAAGGAAGCTTCAAATACTAGATGAAGGACTTGACTCAAATAGAGAGGGGGAACACTATTTCATTTTTTCACGAGCTTGACATAGAAACAAGAACTATGCTCGTAACCTCTGTTTCACTTTTTAATGAGGTTTCCACAGAGATGCAAAAAATATCCTCGTACGTGGTTTCATTTTTTAGCGAGCTTGAAATCAAAAAATCATGCTCAAGTCTAGTTTCATTTTTTAATGAGCTTGAAATCAGAAAATCATGCTCATAGACCTCTGTTTCATTTTTTAACGAGGTTGCCTCAGAGATGCAAAAACTATCCTCGGAAGTGGTTTCTTGATCATGGATTCCAAGAGGAGAATGCTCTGGAATGACACCATGTCAAGGGAAAAAACTTAGTCATGGCTTCCAAGAGGTCTTCACTGGAAGGAAGAAACACACTCTGGAAGGACACCATGTCAAGGGTCACAACAGGAGTAAAGAGATCAGGCTCTAACAATCCTATCGAAGAGATCACCATGTCAACTACTAGATCTAAGTCATCAGAAGTCGAATCCATGGGAGACAACGCCACATAATCGACATATGGCAAGGACGATACCATATGCATATAAGAAGCATTTAGGGAGGAAATCTAGTCGGGGTCAATGAATGAAAGTTCATCAATAGTCACAACTCGTCCATCGTGAGGGAAAGATATCACATGAAAAAGAGTAGGCACAATAGCTTTCATGGCATAGACATAATCTCTCCCAAGAAGTAAAGCAAAATACAAGGGGTCTTGGACTACCATGATTTCAATAAAGATAGGTTTCCCTCCCAAAGTTACAGGAAATTGAGGAAGGGTCCCTAAAGGTTGACTTGTTCTTCTGTTAAAATCTAACAGATTCTGCGTAACTGGCGCAAGTGGAGGACAACCCAAAGCGTGCCAAGCAATAGAGGACAAAATACTAATAGACGAACCTTCATCTATCAGTGTCTGAGGAACGTCTCGACCACAAACCTGTACTATAATCTGGAAAGGAATGCGAGAGGGAAGACGAGGTCCAGTTAGCACACCCCAATCAAAATGGATGGCCTCATTACTTGGAGGGAGTTTCACAGGAGAAGGAGGAATGCCCCCTGACATGACAGAGTCTGTATCAATGAGAAAAACATGGGCAGTATCGGGTTCACTCTCGAGCGGGAGAGTAGGATCGATCGATGGAGAGATCAGATCGACCACTTGAGTTTCATTCTCCAAGGAGAGAATGGGGTCGATAGATGGAAACGGATCGACCACTTGGGTGACACTCTCTAATGGGAGAGTGGGATTGACCGAGGAAGGTATCAGATCAACCACTTTGTCAATTGGTTCAACTAAGGACGTGACCAGATTGACGACATGATCAACCGGATTGACCGGTGAAGGGACCGGAGTGATCATTCCATCAACTATTAGAGGGTTGAGAGAAAGCCTACGGTAAGTAGTTGGAAGGTGAGGTTGTGAAACAGTCATGTCTTCCAAGAATTTCAAGGCTTCGTCCATATGAGGGAAAAGGTGAGTGATATGACTCCCTTTGCATAACATACACAGGAACTTGACTCTACTTTTCTTCTTCCCAATAGTATCTTGACTAGTTGATGGGGGGTCATCATCATGTTGTTCAGAGGCTGACGATATGGGTTGGCGAGGATGTGTAGAACATGCTTCTATAACCTTGGGTAGACCAGGGCAATCCTTAAGAAGATGGCTACCCTTACAAAGCCTACAAGGGTACTTGGGCTTACGAGTTGTTTGGGTGATCTTGATATCATCAACACTCCCAGCACGAGTAACAGTAACTGGTTGTTTTCCAACATGTTTGATAGTGGTTGGAGGTTTTGACCCTTGTTTATCTTTCTTCTTCTTAATCTTTATTTTCTTCTTCTTCTTATTCATCGGGTTACTAGCTTCAAAACTTTCACTCGACGAAGAATATGAAATAGAAGGAGACCTTGCAAGAAAAGAAGGCGAAGAAGAACTTACCAGTGAAGAAGGTGAAGGATCAACATGAGGTTGATGCTCTTGGGGAAAAGTGCTTGTGACTGAAGCACTAACTGCATTCGGGATTACTTGGGTGGAAAAAATCCATACCGGTAATCCAATAGTGAGACCTGGAAGGCTCAAAGTAGTGATGTGAGGAGGACCGATGTTTCCATAAGAAGGAAAAACAAAAGGTTCCCCTGGAGCAGAGATTCCTTCATTGGTCATTTTGGGAACTAACGCCATTAAAAAAAAAAATCCAATCTAGAATCCTTGAGGGAAAACTAATAGCACACGCTAAAAATCTAGGAAGCAATCAAACAAACAAAACCTTCTCACAATGAACGCACTAGTTGGTGATGAAATCCAATGTCGCGAGAACAATGTAAGAAGGGGCTGAGATAGAGTGGGTGGAAAATTTACATTGACGACTTGCTTAACGGACTTACACCCTGGTGCAAGCTCCCACAGATAATCGTGGGTATACCCTCCAAGGAGCTTGAGTGAGTTTGGCCAACATCGATTCCAGGTACCGTGAATACTTTCACCTCCACAGTCACCTCGTGTAAAGAACATAGAGAGATAGCTCACTAAGGTTACCAATTACTACAGTGATGCCTGGGGAAATAGTCGACAGTCTGATCTACGCATAAGGGTAGGGTATCTAGCTTGAAATCAACTTGAAAGGATTCCACTCATCATTGTGGGTATACCTCTTCAAGCGACCCCCATAATACACGCAACCTCTACACCAAGACCAACAAAGCAGGGTGAGTAACTCTGTTGGTATCAATGTGACCTCGTGATTAACCCTTGTGTTAGAAGGGCTTCCCAGGACAAAATGTAATAAGTGGATTTAACCACTCACTAACTCAATATTCTATGTTTGTTTGCAACTTTGGAAAGTTATCTTTCACACCTATTCCAAAGCCCTACGACTAATCTAATGTAGGTTTGCTACCAGAAAATATAAAAATGTCTAATCAATTTTTATAAGCACTTTATTTTATGGTTGTTGTTACTCAAAAGGAAGATGGCGTGGACAATATGGTGTTTTTACCGACTCGGAAATTATGAAAAGATATGAAGATGCAGTCTTTTCATTTTGATGAAAGCTATGCTACGAGAAGGAGAAAACATTTATCATTCCCATATGCACAATGTCCCAAAATATATTAAACTCATCAATATCAAGATGCTCAAGAAATGAGAAAAAGGTACTGAACACCAAATGCCAAGAATCATGCAATTTCGCTACTTCAAATACAAGGATGTCCCCAATCTAATATAAAGCAAGAAATTAAATCTTTTTGTTTCAAAAATTTCACTAAAATCAATAATGAACTTTCTTAAAACAAAGAAACCCAAACTA
>ML777551.1:1099933-1115226 GCA_009831015.1 Picea engelmannii
TCAATATAAACCTATGTATGTGATCAAGGAATCATACAATAAAACACAACAAGCTTTATAGGAAAGAATCATATTACTGTATCATATTAAATGTGAAAGAGAGATTACAACCATGGCCTTGATGCCGTAATGTCCCTTCCAACTGTCCTTCGTTCCCCACACACTTTCATTCCAAGAATTCTGAGAGCATAGATCTGATAATATTCACAATCTATCTTGACAAAGTCAAATCTCAAAGCCACTCCAACCAAGCTAATAATTCCAAGCCAACCAAAGCTCCAAGCTAACCAAAGCTAACTTTCTCCATGAGAACTCCTCTCCTTTTATAAGTTGAAGAGGATAAGGTGAGGAGGTTAGGATGATCCCACTAAATCATGAAAGCGAGTAAGATCCAAACCATTCGGATGCCACCTCACCATAGAAGTTTCTCCTTCTAGAAGATTCGACAAAACACTTGTTTTCCCATGTGTAGGCATTCTCGCACCCTGCCTATAGAGAAACCTGTGAACATCTTGCACCCTAGCTATGGTGCAACCTGCGAGAATCAGGCATTCTCGCACCCTGCCTATATAGAAACCTGCGAACTTCCTTTTTTGTAGGGTTTTTCCAAAGGAAAATGAAACTTCTTTTCTCAGGAAAAGTTCTTCACCCTTCTCTCTTCAGGAACTTAGGCCACTGACCCCTCTGAAGGTAACATATAGGTTTACATCATTAACGGTCATAGGGATGAAGAAAATAATATGTAACAGAGAGCCCCCCAAAGTATGAAGTTAGAACAGAGTGATAGCTGAAATACTTTGTCGAGTGTGTGTAGGGAACAAGGAACAGTTAGTCGGAAACCTGCCAACAAACAAGGAAATACGGTACAATAATATATCATCACTAAGGTAGGCATTCCCATACTCAGAATACAAATGACTCAAAGTATAAATTTCGACATGCGAAGATCCATGTCAAGTAAGACAGGTCATGGCCACCAAACATACACTGTGGATCCATGCCATTATGACTCAAATCTGAACATAGCCACCAAAAATACATTGTGGATCTATGTGTTAAAAACTCAAATTTGAACATAGCCACCAGACATACAATGTGGATCTATGCAACAATACAGTGAATATACTCCAACACAACCTGGATCTGTCAGAAAATATCCAGGGTCTTTATCTCCACCACTCTATAGTACAAATCTAACCATGTGAATACATGTGTCAACGTCAAACATGGTAGAAACCACTTGATTACCGGTCATTAGTATATACTGTTAACAAGTGCGAGGGAAATCACCATTAATGTCAATGAATCCCAAGGTACACTAGTACAATCCAATGAATGTGAATTAATGAGATGAAGTCGAACACTCGACGGAATCTCCCGATCAGGCGTCAATAATGAAAACCCACTTTCAAAAGTGAGGAAACCTGCCATTGAGGCATGCAAGTTCCAAGGTACCAATTAGTTTCTAATTCTAATTCCTGGATAATGATTTGAAGTCGACGGGAAAAGACTCATCACAGGAGGGCCTTAATGTATCCCACATCAATGACACGAAACAAGTAACAAGATTTGATGTAGATCATAGTAACAATTGATTTAAGACTGACTCAGGGATGGCCAACACAATAGAAGGCTTAAAGACTGCAGAAATGGCCGACACAATAGAAGGATTTCCAGGTTGAATTTCTCTTTGAACATATTGACGACACGACAATTGTCTTGGAAAAACTGACTCAACAACAGGGATCACAGACCGATTTGTAATCTTATAAAGGAGTATGATCAGGAGACAAGTGTATTTTCCAACCTAGACACAAAGCGAGTGAAAGGGTGTCATGTTCAAAAGAGACTCTTCCACAGAATACAAGTTTAGATACATTTCTTTCCCAATTTGTTCCCCACCATTTCTGGCGAGTACCTCTTTATTTTTACGCAAGCTTGAGGAGGATAACATATGCCTGTAATGTAAGCTCATCCTTCAGATGAGTCCCTTGGAGTATGTTTAACGAACCCTAGGAAGGAGTGGTTTGGTCCCATATGGGTCTGTCGATGTTTGTTTAACGAGTCCAAAGATAGAAAACTCGAAGGTTTTTCATGATTATAGAGTCTGGAAAAACACTTAAAAGAGAACTCTCTCGGTTCCTTTTTTGTAAAGTAGTCTGATGAGACCAAAAAGAGATAAACTATTGCTCAACAAACATTTTCTTAAAATACTTTAACGAGTGTGAAAAGAACAAGGTTGCTTGGAAATATTTTCATGTTTAAAGAGTCTGAAAAGAGCTTAAAGGGAACTCCAGGGGGTTCCTTTTTCGTATAACCTTTACGAATCCGAAAAAGTGATAAAAGTATACTCAGTCACATTCTCATTGATTTACGAGCATGAGAAAGAACAAAGACTAAGCTTGGTAACTTATTCTCATGTATTTACGAGCATGATAAAGAACAAAGACTAAGCTCGGGATTGTTTTCATTTTTACGCAAGCTTTAAAACAAAACAAAACTATGCTTGGGATAGATTTTATTTTTTACACAAGATTAAAAACTAAACAAAACTATGCTTGGACCTAGTTTCATTTTTAGACAAGCTTGAACCAGAGGAAACTATGCTTGAGGTAGGTGGTTTCATTTTTACACAAGCTTGAACCATAGAAAACTATGCTTGAGACTTCCCAACACATAACACAGGGATGGTTGGTACTTAGCCCCCAGTTTAAGAAGCTAGCAGCTCAACTTCAGCATGAAGTCCAGAGGCTGAGGCAAATGCCCCCCAAGCTTCATTTCATCCAACTGCAAAGGAGAATGAAATTAAGCTTCAAATACTAGACAAAGGACTTGACTCAAATAGAGAGGGGGAAAATTATTTCATTTTTTAATGAGCTTGAAACAAAAACAAGAACTTTGCTCATAACCTCTATTTCATTTTTTAACAAGGTTTCCTCAGAGATGCAAAATCTATCCTCTTAAGTGGTTTCATTTTTTAACGATCTTGAAATAAAAAAACCATGCTCAAAGACCTTTATTTCATTTTTTAACGAGGTTTCCACAGAGACAAAAAAACTATCCTCGTAAGTGGTTTCATTTTTTAATGAGCTTGAAATTAGAAAACTATGCTCAAAGACCTCTTTTCTTGATCATGGATTCCAAGAGGACAATGCTCCAAAAGGAGACCATGTCAAGGGAATAAACTCGGTGATGGCTTCCAAGAGGTGTTCATTTGACGGAAGAAACACACTCTGGAAGAACACCATGTCGAGGGTCGTGATAGGAGTAAATAGATCAGGCTCTAACAACTCTATCGAAGAGATCGCCATGTCAACTAATGGATCTAAGTCATCAGAATTTGAAGCCATGGGAAACAACACCACATAATTGACCTGTGGCGGGGGTGATACCGTCTGCATATAAGAACCATTTAGGGAGGCAATCCAGGCGGGGTCAATGAATGAAAGTTGATCAACAGTCACAAACTGTCCATCATGAGGGAAAGATATCACACAAAAAAGAGTAGACACAATAGCTTTCATAGCATAGACATAATCTCGCCCAAGGAGTAAGGAAAAATCCAAGGGGTCTTGGACTACCATGACGTCAATAAAGACAGTTTTCCCTCCCAAAGTTATAGGAAAATGAGGAAGGGTCCCTAAAGTTTGACTGGTTCTTCTGTTAAAAGATAATAGATTCTGTGTAATCGGCGCAAGTGGAGGACAACCCAAAGCTTGCCAAGAAAAAGAGGACAAAATACTAACGGAAAAACCTTCATCTATCAACGTTTGAGGAAAGTCCCGACCACAAACATGTACTGTAATCTAGAAAGGAATGTAAGAGGGAAGATGAGGTCTAGTTAGCACACCCCAATCAAAACGGATGGCATAATTACGTGGAGGGAGTTTCACGGGAGAAGGAGGAATGCCCCCTGACATGACAGAGTCTGTATCAATGAGAAAAACATGGGTAGTATCGGGTTTACTCTCTAGCGGGAGAGTAGGATCGACCGATGGAGAGATCAGATTAACCACTTGGGTTTCATTCTCCAAGGGGAGAATGGGGTCGACAGGTGGAAACAGATCGATCGCTTGGGTTTCACTCTCTAACGGTAGAGTGGGGTTGACCGAGGATGGGATCAGATCAACCACTTGGTCTATAGGTTCATCCAAATACATGACCATATTGACCACTTGATCAACCGGACTGACCGATAGGGGAACCAGATTGATCATTCCATCAACTACAGGTGGGTTGAGAGAAAGCTTGTGATAAGAAGCTGGAAGTTGAGGCTGTGAAACAGTCATGTCTTCCAGTAATTTTGAGGCTTCGTCCATATGAGGACAAAGGTGAGTGAGATGACTCCCTTTGCATAACATACACGGGAACTTGACTCTACTTTTCTTCTTCCCAACCGTATCATGGCTGGTTGACGGGGGCTTGTCAGCATGTTGTTCAGAGGCTAACAACATGGGTTGGCGAGGATGTGTAGACCATGCTTCTATAACCTTGGATAGACTAGGGCATTCCTTAAGAAAATGGCTACCCTTACAAAGCCTGCAAGGGTACTTGGGCTTACGGGTTGTTTGGGTGATCTTGACATCATCAACACTCCCAGCATGAGTAACAGTAACTGGTTGTTTTCCAACATGTTTGACAGTGGTTGGAGGTTTGGATCCTTTCTTAATTTTCTTCTTCTTAATCTTTCTTTTCTTCTTCTTCTTATTCACTGGGTTACTAGCTTCAGAAATTTCACCCGACGAAGAAGATGAAATGGAAGGCGACCTTGCAAGTGAAGAAGGCAAAGAAGACCTTACTGGTAAAGAAGGTGAAGGATCAACATGAGGTTGATGCTCTTGGGGGGAAGTTCTTGTGACCGAATCACTTACTGCATTCAGGATTACCTGAGTGGAAAACAACCACACCGGAAATCCAATTGTGAGACCTAGAAGGCTCAAAGTAGTGATGTGAGAGGACCAATGTTTCCATAAGAAGGGAAAAAAAAAGGTTCCCCTGGAGCAGAGGTTCCTTCATTGGTCATTTTGGGAACTGACGCCATTAAAAAAAAAATCCAATCTAGAGTCCTCTAAGGAAAACAAACAGCACACGCTAAAAATCTAGTAAGCAAGCAAGCAAACAAAACCTTCTCATAATGAACGCACTAGTTGGTGATGAAATCCAACATCCCAGGAACAATGTAAGAAGGGACTAAGATAGAGCGGGTGGAAAATTCACGTGGATGACCTTCTTAACGGACTTACACCTTGGTGCAAACTCCCACACATTATTGTGGGTATACCCTCCAAGGAGCCCAAGTGAGTTTGGCCAACGTCGATTCCAGGTACCGTGAAGACTTTCCCTTCCACAATCACCACATATAAAGAACCTAAAGAGATAGGACACTAAGGTTACCAATCACTACAGTGATATCTGGGCAAACAGTCGACAGTCCGATCCACGCGCAAAGGCAGGGTATCTAGTGTTATCACTGAAATTTCGTCCACACATGGTTACAAGAACTCAGCATCATCAAACAGTAATGAAGTCATTCATATATCTGAATTAATACCACAACATTCAAAAAGGTAAAAAAACTATACAAAATAGTGAAAAATTGAAGAGCGCTATGCAGACATTAGGTGCACGTGCATGCGCAGAACAGGAACGCAGAAATCGTGCACAGGCGCACGATGCACGACTGTTAGCGTAACAAGCCGCACACCTGCTAAACGACATATTTATGATAGTGGTCGGCCTCCCACCCACTTATGGTTCATCTCCCAAGCCGATTTGACCCTCAAATCTGGGATGGATCTGACTGGTGGGCTGGTCAAAGACCTAAGAATGCCCTAAATGGCTTCTTTTCACACTACAAAGCAGTTAAACAATAACCCATTACAATGTTATAAAAAGCCATGAATGCACCTCATTTTCTCAAGGAATTCAAAGTAATGTTATGTTGCCTCTATTGTTTTGAGGACTCCATCCTTGACAAGAGCATATTGGCACCATTACATTGGACAATCCACCTCACCATTGAGTGGATTTGTAAAGAGTTATTTCATCACCATTTTCCATTTCCTTTGTTGTAAGAAGAGCTAGCTAGTGAGGGTCCAAGAGCCTTCCCTTGGAGGAAGAAGGGACTCATAGTCCCCTTTCTTCTTGGTGCTTTTTTTTCACTAATAGATCATCCTCAAACATTGGTGACATGGGTCTTATGGTTCTTTTTGTTTCTATGTCCCTATGCTCATGAATTTAGTTTTTATTGCATCTCTTACTTTAATTCTTAATTGTAGTTTTTATTTTCTTTCCCTAAGTATTTTCTCTACAGTTGTCCTTCTCAGCAGACCCAACTAATCTTGCAAGCACCTTTGTTCTGCTCACTAAGGTGACGAAATAGGCACAACATCTAGCCCGAAATCAACTTAAGAGGCTTCCACTCATCATTGTGGGTATACCTCTCAAGAGACTCCCATAATACATGTAATCTCTACACCAAGACCAACAAAGCAGGGTGAGTAACTTTGCTAGTCTCAATGTGACCTCGTGATTGACCCTTGTGTTATAAGTGCTTTATTTTTAAGGTTGTTGTTACTCAAAAGGAAAATGGGGTGAACAATATGGTGTTTTGACCGACAAAAAATATTATGCAAAGATATGAAGATTCAATCTTTTCATTTCGATGAAAGATATGCTACGAGAAGGAGAAAACATTTATCCTTCCCATATGCACGATGTCCCAAAATATATTAAACTCATCAATATCAAGATTCTCAAGGAATGAGAAAAAGGTATTGAACACCAATGCACGATTCAAAAATTTCACTAAAAGAAATAATGAACTTTTCTAAAACAAAGAAACCCAAACTAAAAGTTTTCTTTTAAAGTGAACTATTCAGAAGAAATCTCATCTTTCCTTAAACAATTCTAAAGAAAACACATGCTTTGTTATTGAAAGACACTCAAAGTAAGAGACTAATCCTTCAAAACCAAACAAAGCAAAAGTGGCTAAAAGAGACTCAAAGAATGTCAAGAAGACTGCAAATAGATCAATATAGGCTCCAAAAGTTCAATCCATCTATTCAAAGAAAAACTGGGCATCAAAAAATGACAAGACCCAATCCAAAATTTTTTACAAACAAGTTCGCAGGTTGGCAGTGTATTACAGTGCGAGAATTACGTATTCTTGTAGGCTAGACATTGGTAGGGTGTGAGAAGTTCACACTGAACTTAACAGCAGGGTGTGAACATCAATGATTCTCGCAGTCCATAGAGAGGTACAGTGCGAGAATATCTGTAATCAAAGAAAATTTTGAAAAAGGACAGGGAATCTAAGTGAACTTCTAGATCCAAAGAGTCTAGATGGATCTCCCATAGTCTCAAAGACCAGAAAATAAGTAATAAAAGGAAGGGAAAATAGACTAAATAGGAAACAATCTGCTCCCCACTCGAGTCGCCAATTTTGTTATCGGACAAATCGGTAGGTGTGGACACTAACTGATATCCCTAGATCCACCTATATCTAGAACAAAACACACCAGAACATGACGCTTTCCTTAAGTTTTAGATATTGAATTTACTAAAAGAGGGATGAGTGACATACCGTTTAAATGTCGCTTCCTCTCACCATCGCCATCCTAGCTTCGTTCCAATGCTCATACAATGATGAACCTGCAAAATAACACAACCAAAGTGATAGCAATAACATAAACTCAATATAAACCTATGCATGTGATCAAGGAATCATACAATAAAACACAACAAGCTTTATAGGAAAGAATCATATTACTGTATCATATTAAATGTGAAAGAGAGATTACAACCATAGCCTTGATGTCGTAAGGTCCCTTCCAACTGTCCTTCATTCCCCACACACTTTCACTCCAAGAATTCTGAGAGCATAGATCTGATAATATTCACAATCTATCTTGACAAAGGTAAATCTCAAAGCCACTCCAACCAAGCTAATAATTCCAAGCCAACCAAAGCTCCAAGCTAACCAAAGCTAACTTTCTCCATGAGAACTCCTCTCCTTTTATAAGTTGAAGAGGATAAGGTGAGGAGGTTAGGATGATCCCACTAAATCATGAAAGCGAGTAAGATCCAAACCATTCAGATGCCACCTCACCATAGAAGTTTCTCCTTCTATAAGATTCGAGAAAACACTTGTTTTTCCCACGTGTAGGCATTCTCACACCCTGCCTATAGAGAAACCTACAAACATCTCGCACCCTAGCTATGGTGCAACCTATGAGAATCAGGCATTCTTGCACCCTGCCTATATAGAAACCTGCGAACTTCCTTTTTTATAGGGTTTTTCCAAAGGAAAATGCAACTTCTTTTCTCAGGAAAAGTTCTTCACCCTTCTCTCTTCAGGAACTTAGGCCACTGACCCCTTTGAAGGTAACATATAGGTTTACATCATTAACGGTCATAGGGATGACGAAAATAATGTGTAACAGGCCTTTAGCATCTAGGTTCTATGGCCTAATTCCACACATAAGCTTCCTAGATTATAATAACTGGATAACCAGCCTATAAAACACAACATATACACAAAGGCTCCCTAGCCTTAAAATCACGTGCACTTAATTTTGTTGCGCGGAGTATCTTGGATTGTCCACACTTCATCATTTTAGTGCATAGTACATGTGTGCACTATAACATGGAAGGTGCATACACAAAATCATATCAAACAACTCACCATCTTAAGTACATTTTCATTTACATTTACAGTTAGGGCTTGGCCTATGGGTATTACAATCCCCTCCCTTATTTCTGCATTGTCCTCAGTGCATTATGTACACATATACAACAAAAATTTCAAAAATCCTCAAAAATATGTGGGTATTCTGCCCACATTTCATCCTCATGCTCCCAAGTAGCATCCTTAGGATCGTACCAGGTCCATTTGACCTTTACAAGACCTATGGATTGATTCCATAGTTGTTAGATTTTCCAGTCCAGAATGCATATCAGATGCACTTGGATAGCGCCTTCTTGCTCTACTTGAATCACATTCCAATCAATTACATGATTAGCATTAGGTATATATATCTTGATCAATGATACATGTAATACATTATAAATAAACACATATGGAGAAAATGCAATCATATAAGATATTGGACCAATCCTTTATAGGATTTCAAATGGTCCACAATATCTAGCTGTCAACATGGAACAATTTCCCAACTTCAATGAACTTTTATTGTCCTTAACCTTCAAAAATATATGATCACCCACTTTAAACTCCCTGTGAGTTCTACCCTTTCCAGCATAGCTTTTTTTTATGTCTTGGGAAGCCTTTAAATTATATTTTATTGTGAACATTTTATCTTCCATTTCACTGAGTAAATATGGCCCAAATACTACTCTATCTATTGGGTTGTCCTAGCTTACCAGTGCGTTTCACTTTCTACCATAGAGTGCCTCAAAAGGGCTCATCTTTAGAGATGCTTGGTACCCATTGTTATAAGAAAAATCTACTAATTTTAGGTAGTATTCACATTTTGATTTTTTATCCATCACATACATCCTCAACATATCCTCATTCACTTGATTCACCCTCTTTGTTTGTCAATCTGATTCTGGATGATAAGTTGTGCTAAAATTCAATTTTTTCCCAAATCCCTTGACTAATTCCTTCCAAAAATTTGAGGTAAATTTTGGATCTCTGTCAGACACAATTGTCTTGAGTATACCATGTAATTGAGCAATTTCTCTCATATAAACATCAAAAATGTTGGTTGCCTTATGAGTGAGCTTTACTGGAATAAAATCGACAGCTTTAGTAAGCTTATCCAACACTACCATGATATAATCATATTTCTTGTTTGTTATGGGAAGTGTGGTGATGAAATCCATTGTCACAACTTCCCATTTCCACTCAAGAATGAGTAATGGTTGTAGCAAACCAGTTGGGTGTATATGCTCAATATTTACCTTTTAACATTCCAAGCATTTGGCAATAAAATCAACAACTTCTGTCTTCATTCCTAGCCAATAATATTGTCTCTTGACAATTGCAATGGTTTTATGATAACCTAGGTGCCCAACATAAGGTACATTATGCATTTCTCTCAATATCATAATTTTTAGTTTTGGGGAATTTGGTACATAAATTCTTCCCCTGTACATAATAATTTCATCATTTTCTAGCTTATAGTCTTAATTTTCTACTGCAAAATACCTTGTTGTAATTTTTCCACTAACTCCTTGTATTGTAAATCTAATTTTGCAGCCTCTATGATTCTATCTTTCAAATATGATTGGTACATGCTTATGGTTGTAGCATGCATCTCATGCACTCTTCTATTGAGTGCATCAGCCACTTTGTTCTCTTTTCCTTTGATATTATTTATATCAAAGTCATATTCACTGAGAAATTATAACCACCTGCTTTGCCTAGCATTCAGAGTTGGTTGATCAAATAAATATTTCAGACCATTATGGTCTGTCCTCGGCTCAAACATTTTCCCCATGAGGTAGTGCCTCCACTTCCTCAAGTCATGCACTATGGCTGCCAACTCCAAATCATGAGTGGCATAGGTCCTTTCATGTTCCTTCAACTTTCTTGATTCAAAACATACAACAAACCCATTTTGACTGAGGACTCCACCAAGTCCTTCTTTACATGCATCTTTTCATACAAGGAAGTCTTCATTTGGATATGTAATCCTTAAAATTGGATCACTAGTTAATAATTGCTTTAAGTGTTGGAAACTCTTTTGACAATCCACTGTCCACTGAAAATTCACACCCTTATTTTGCAAGGAAGTGATTGAGTGTGCAATCTTTGAGAATCCTTCAATAAATATCCTATAGTATACTGCAAGTCCCATGAATGATCTGACCTCTGTCGCATTCTTTGGAGCTAACCATCCTCTAATGGATTTTATCTTCTCAGGATTCACTGCTATCCCTTCCTTTGAAATGATATGCCCCAAATAATGAATTTTCTTCTGATAAAATGAGCACTTTCTCAATTTAGCATACAATTCATGCTCCCTTAATACTTGTAATACCATCCTCAAGTGTTTTTCATGCTCTTCCTATCACTTAGAATATATAAGAATGTCATCTAAAAATATAATGAAAAACTTATCTAAGTATTCTCTGAAAATACCATTCATTAAACACATGAAGACAATTGGTGCATTTGATAACCCAAATGGCACCATTGTGAACTCATAATGACCATACCTTGTTTTGAAAGTAGTCTTGTTGATGTCTTCTTATTTAATTTGTACTTCATGATAACCTGACCTAAGATCAATCTTGGAGAATATTTTTTCATCTTTCAACTGATCAAAGAGGTCATTGATCCTTGGAAAAGGATACTTATTCTTCACAATTACCTTTTTCAACTGCCTAAATTCAATGCAAAGTCTCAATGTTCCATCATTTTTCTTCACAAATAAAACTAGGGCACCGCAAGGTGACACACTTGGGCATATATACCCCTTTTTCAGAAGCTCTTCCAGTTGCATTTGCAATTCCTTAAATTCTGGTGTACTCATCCTATAGGGAGTCTTGGATACTAGAGTTGCTCCAAGATTCAAATTTATAAAGAAATCAATGTCTCTTTTAGGGAGTATTCTTGGTATTTCCTTAAACAAATCTTCAAATTCTTTTAGGACTGCATAATCTTCAATATTTGACACATTTTCTTTAGGTGTCTCTTCCATATGTGATGCAAATATTTGACACCCTTTTTTGTAACATTTCTTCAGTTGCAATGCTGAAATTTCCCTGATGGATACTTCCCTAAGAATTCTGTGCATTGTCCTTAGGTTCCCTTCCTCATCCAAGCAAGTAAATGCCTTGTTATGACAGTCTAGAATAGCATGATGTTGGTCCAACCAATCCATCCCAATTAGACAGTCATAGGAACCTAAAGGCAAGATGTTCAAATCTTCCTTGGTGTTCAGTCGATTCATGTCCATATGAAATGAATTAACCATCTCATTAAATTTTCTTTTGGCTTTGGTAGCAAGATGCACCAACCAAGATTTTACATGCTTGATTCTTGGAAAATGCAAACTTTCCACCATCTTAGGATCTATATAACTATGAGTAGCTCCTGAATCAATTAAAATAGAAATGGTTTGGTTGTTGATCGTACCTTCCACTTCAATCATATGTGATTGATACTATTCTTGCTTGTTGTCCAGGGATGCATAGATCCTTGGTACATTTCTTCCCATGTCTTCCATTGTTTCATCTTGATGTACATTGTGAGCAGTCCCCACTTTTTCACCTCTGTGAGGGAAATCTCTAAAAATATGATCTCCGTTACAACCCCAACATTGAATAGATGGTTTCCTTCACCTTTGACCCCTTGTCTCCATCATTCTAGGTTCTCTAGAAGTTGGTTGTCCTTGGGGATTATTTCTAAAGAATGGTGGCTTAGTTCCCTTCTTCCTATAATCTATCTTGAATTTCTTCTTGTCTTCCCAAGATTTTTGGAAAATTGGCCTTGATTTTTGCTGATCATATAGGCATTTAGCTCGCCTTACGGTCTCCTCCAATGTTTTGGGATCATCATATTGTATTTTTTCACTGATGAATGATGGAAATCCACTCAAATTGAAAAGGAATTTATAAAATTGAATGCTCTTGCGGTAAATGCTACATTAGTGAAACTGGGTTCTCCTTTCAAGTTAGAATTAAAGAACATGGGGCTGACATAAAGCATGAACACATTCACACCTTATCCTTAGCAGAACACTCCTTGAAAACAAAACACCATGTGTGACTAGAAGATACAAAAAATATTGGCAAAAGAAGATCACCTATTTAAACGTCGCATTAGAGAAGAAATTGAAATCCAAAGAAATTCCAACAACCTTAATAGAGACAATGGCCTAGAACTAAATGAAATTTAGTTCCCTGTAATAAAAAAGAAATTGATAGTTAAATAATTAACACTATAATATAAAAAACCCTAATTTCAAATTGAAAAGACGTTTAGTTCTAAAAAACTAAAAATTTCTAGTCTTCTAACCTAGGTTAACAAACCATTAAAATATGCATTGATTTAACCCTCAAAACATATAAAACTTCTAATGTGAATCACTTTAATGACTTAGATTTTAACACTAATTATAAAACAACATTAAAAATTAAAATTTTAAAAGAAAGAGATAAAGTAAACCCTAAAATAGAAAACAAAATTATAGGTGATAATAATTAATCTTGATTAAACCTTAAAAATCCCTAAACATTTTTAAATCTAAATCCTTAGAATCAAAACAACACTAAAAAGAAAAATTTGAAAAAAGAAAAATAAAAATTTCAAAATAAATTAAAACTTAAAAAACAAATAACTTTGTTTAAACTAAAAAACTCAAACTAAGTAATAAATTAGGGTTCTAGCTAACCTTTAAGGTTTATTTTTATCTCCTTTAGTATTTATATTAAACGCTTCTCTTCAAATTTTAATCCAAGATTCTTGTCCTGAACATGGATCCTGATGTGGATCTGAAACGTTGACAATCCATTAATAACACTGTGGTTTTTCAGAACACTATTGAAAACAATCCTCATCACAGAAATCCCATTGAACATGTCTCATCCTTGATGAAAGAAACATACTTCAATAGTTCTAAAAAGATTCTTTCATATTCATTTATGGTCATACTCCCAATCTTGAGTTCAAAGAACTCTTTCATTTTCTTTTCATAGTATCTCTTAGTCAAGTATTTATTTTCAAAATATTTCTTGAATTCCTTCCAAATAAAATTTTTCTCTTTAATGTGTTGCACGTTCACAAGATGATCCCACCACATTGATGCCTTTCCCTTGAGTTGATAGATGGAAATTCTTAATTCTGCATGAGAAGAGTAATTATGCAATTGAAAATATTTTCTCATGCACAACAACCATGTCTCTACATATTCATCCTTCTTGTGCTCACCATCAAATGTAGGAGGGTTTTTTTTGTTCATTTCTCCTCATAGCTCATCCACCCCAGACCTCTTATGCTTCCTGATAGAGGATGGACTTGAGATGTTGTGTGCTATTTTATTAGAATTCCTCAGGGAGTGATGGTGATGTCTTATAATAGTTCTTGTTCTTCTTTTCTCATCAGGAGACCTATCACTTCTTGATTTTCTTGAGCCACTCTCCTTATCCAATTTATTTTCAATTATGTTTAAGCTCTACATTAACTTCATGTTGAATTCCTCCTAATACTCCTTGGCTCTCATAATCCTTTAATTATCATCTTTATGGCTTTGGAAATCCTTGTGCAAAATTTTAATGGTCTCTACCATATTCATGTTTTCGTCGCTTTCTTCTCCATGTCCATTGGAGTTTGTTCCTTCAATGCCCATATGGACATCCATCCCTCTTATCTCATCTTCTTGGATGTAAGACCCATGTGAATATTACATTCCTATGAAATATGTGTTGATCCTCATATGATCTCGTTGATCTTAGCTTTGCAAAATGTGCAGCCAACAGAACCTTGTCAGGCTAACTGACTCATCAATTTCATGAAAAAAAATATGAACCATTCTGGTTCAATAATATATTATAATTATTTCTTCTGATTTCCAGAAATAATGATTTTATAGATCAATTTTATGGGTGAATACTTATATTCTATTTTCCAATACCTTTCCAATGCCTGCTCCCATGATCAATTCTGAGTCTTGCGCAGAAAGTTATGGTTATTTGAAAATTGTCCATTAATTTTCATGTTCACTCTTCAACTTGGTGCAATTATGCGTTGTAATTATGCACTTTTGCACCTCATCCATTGGATTTTTAGTAGGATCTCAATTGGGTTTCTTCATATACATATTTTGGATAGTCTATACAAATTTCACCTCTTTCTGGGTTCTGGGCTACTAGTTACAGCTTGTTGAAGTTCTAGGCCAATTTGTGTTTTTGGTATGGAATGCTACAGGTACCTTCTTTGCCATATTAAACATTTTTAATGTGCCCAAAATTTTAATTCATATATATGAATATATTATATGGTTCAATAGATTTCCATAGACTGCTCATGTGCCTCAATCTGATCCTGGAGCATAAACTTGAAAGTTATGGCCCTTCAAAGTTAGTTGGGTCTTAAAATTTGTTGATACTTAGAACACATCACCAAAAGACTTCATCCTCCCTTGAAATCTGGCCTTCTTTTTTTTCTTCTTCACTCTGAAATTTGAATTGTATCAAATGAATGTATAATAATATTTATTTATACCATTTATGTCACTTCCTTTTAACATTAGGGCCGACCTGACACTTTCTTATTTTGTAATTATTTTCTTTAATTATTTTCAGGGCCTACATGTACTTCC
>ML777551.1:1116812-1142127 GCA_009831015.1 Picea engelmannii
AAGAGATTTCAAGTAAGTTTCCATTCTATTTTTCTAGTATTCAAAATTGCTTCCATCAAATGGTGGAATCCCATTTGGAATGTTTCCTTCCATTTCTGCATAGGATCTTCCTTCCAGTGGTTAAACTGTACTGAAGGTAACCCTCTCTAATACCAATTGTTGATACTTAGAACACATCACCAAAAGACTTCATCCTCCCTTGAAATCTGGCCTTCTTTTTTTTCTTCTTCACTCTGAAATTCGACTTGTATCAAATGAATGTATAATGATATTTATCTATACCATTTATGTCACTTCCTTTTAACATTAGGGCCAACCTGACACTTTCTTATTTTGTAATTATTTTCTTTAATTATTTTCAGGGCCTACATGTACTTCCTTTTTCAATTCACTTTGTCATCTTCAAAAATTCATTTCTCCTCAACCATGAGGATCCATGTGATGTGCCACATACCACCGGAAACAACATGATGTATACTATCCATCCATGGATGTTGTATCTGCATGTTCATGTACAAATACCTTCATCAATCTTGCGGTCCAAAACCCATGACTAGGGTTGACATCAATGACAACAACCAATCTTCCAACAAAATTTACCCTCCATTGTTTGTCCAGTAACTTCCTCATAAAAGCTTTGTTTGACGAATGATTTACACCATTATAAATATCTCTCTAGGATCTTTAATTTGAGTTGCAGAGACATAGTGTCCCTTGTTACAGTCTATTCTCGAGGTTTTTTTATTAGTTAAAAGCATTGTTAAGCCCTAATATTGGCTCACTACCCCTTAATTGGGGCATATTACATTAGTAATGTTATTTTATTTATGTTGGATTTATTCCATTGTTGTAATTATACCTCCTAGTATCCTATATATACCAAGGAGACATTTTCATTTGGAATCATCTTGTACTTGAACATTTATGTGGGGTAAAAGGAGGTTTCCCCTTCGAGGAGGATTATTATCTGAAATTCTCTCTTCTTCAAGGCATTGAGTACTTATTCTAAGGTTTTTCTATGCTATATTGATATTTGGTTCTTAACAAGTGTTTTTTAGGGCCTCAAAATTGTTGCAAAAAGATGACCTTCAAATAGTATAAAATGTCGTCGAAATTCACTGGTTTTCTGCTATTCTAGACCATCCAAATGACTTTGAACGCACAAATTTGAATTTGTTCACCCATATTTAGCATGCACAACAACACCATAAGGTAGCGCATGCTTCACGCACCTATAACCAATGTGGATCACTTCTTTTTCACGCCAATAACTGGTGCACACTACTTTTGTGTTGTGCGCCAATATCCACCATGCACAATTTTGGTTCATGCAATAATACATGTTGCACACAATTTTTGTTTCACGTGATAATGTTCCACATGAATTTTACTCTACGCATTACACCATGCCAAATTTTAGTATGCCCCCACCGTGCACCGATACTCTGTGCACCCATTAACTAAAATGCCACACGACAACATATACCCACATTGCGCACAACAACAAAATTCCTCTGCGCTCTGTCAATACTACTCACACAATGTGCATCATTATTATGCGTGTGCACACCGTGCACATCAGTATTATGCATGTGCCACTCAATATGCACCGTGCAATGCTAAATTTAGTGTGCACACCCACATGCCAATATTTTTCTGCGCAATGCCATTTTGCACCATGCAACGTCAAATTTTAGCATGCACACCCACACACCAATATTTCTTCGTGCAACACCAAATTTTAGCATGTGCACCTGCACACCGATATTTTTTTGTCCAACGCCAAATTTTAGCGCACGTACCTGCACACCAATATTATTCTGCGCAATGCCAAATTTTAGCATGCGTACCCTCACGCCCACATTTTTCCACATATCCCAAGATTTTCACTGTGCATCATGCATTTTTAGTGCACCCACCTTTACACATTCATTTTATGCACATTAATTTCTCATGAATTCTGTTGCAGAAATTAGGGCTCTTGCCAAACGTTTTCCCATTTTTCACCATAGATTCTGCAACTATGAAAATTTTTCAATGTCATCCTGATAACACCAAGTCAACCTCTGCAACAAAAAATCATTGTTGGTTGACATTCCTGGAACGAATGTTTCCCAAACTCAATTCACGAATTGAGAATTTTAATCAACAAATCTCATTCCATATATCATGGCTTCCCTGTAACTTCAAATTCGACCAGTCCCAGGTCTAAATTTTCTAGAACATATATTAAATTAATAATATCTCACCACTTGGCCAAATTTATCAATTTCCCCATGAATTTAATAACAGAAATTGGGGCTTTTTCCCAATTCCACGTCGTTGCTTCTAAATTTTACCATGGACGCTTTGTAACTTGAAATTTGGCCACTTTCAAATCAATTCTCTATGGAATTTTTCTTCAACTCAATGTGCTCGGCCCATCCAGGCTCAATGTTAAAAAATGGAGCTCTGATACCATATTGTAACATCCCCAACATCCAACTAGGCTATGCCACATAAAAAAAATTGAACTGTATACAAATAAAAAACATATGCATATAGAAAATATTGCGGAACTTTATATATATAAAACTTAAATCATACAAATGAATTCTCCAAATGCACAGATTCATGTAGAATGATAGTAAAAATATACATGCAACACACATAGGAATAACCCATAAAAATAAACGCATACATAATAATGCAGCATGTAATTTATCATAGAATGAACACTTATCTTGTAAAAATATCACCAACTGTGTGTAGACCTTCCACGAACATCCCAACCTTAGACCACACTACTCATCACTCTTATCAGTTGGTCACCCCTAATCTCAGACCAAACTCCACCCTGGTAAAGGGATTCCTAACCGAGCTGATGTATCTCATACAACAGGAAAGACTCTTTCACATGTGCCAACTCAAACTAATAGCCTATAACCCCTCATTCCCCAAATTCTTGTCCCACCCTAGAAAGTGTGCCACTTCTATTCTCAACAGACCCTCGGCTACCCCACTTCCCTTCCAGGGCTTCAGCAACGGGCTAGATAGAAATTCTCAGAGCCCTGTAGTTTTATTTTGGCACCTTCAAGAAATCAATTCCCAACAATTCTCTCACCTTGAGAGGAATTTTTCACAGGTATGACAACCCACCTTTTCAATATCACATGGGCCTGACAACCCGCTTCTTCATTCCAACTTCTAATCTCACTAGGTATGGGTATAGATACAGGTACAATGATAGTAACAAAAAGATACAATGGACATTTGAATGGGTGAGTGAATGATGATGAAATGAATGAATGAATGGGAAAATGAACTGATTCCAAACTATATGTTTGCATATTCCCAACTTGACACTTGTCATGTTGGGAGCTACTTTGGCCATCTTGTCCCCATCCTTAGAAATTAGGATAAAATAATTATCCATACTTTATACTTTAAGGAATATTAATATAATATTCCTTTTTGTCTTAAGCTCCCTAGCTTATCCCTTTTCCTTAACTTTTAGCCCCCCCCCCTTTCCCTGACTAGTGGAGTTTAGTCCCCCATACTCTTTTATCGTGGTTGGCCTACATGCAAAGATATATTATATTAATGATAATACATATACACAAATAGGCTCACTATCCTTTAGCATCTAGGCTCTCTAGCCTAACTCCACACATAAGCTTCCTAGCTTATAATAACTGGCTCACTAGCCTATAAAACACAACATATACACAAAGGCTACCTAGCCTCAAAATCATGTGAACTTAAGTTGTTGCACGCAGTATCCAGGAATGTGCACACTTCATAATTTTAGTGTGCAATACATGTGTGCACTATACCATGGAAGGTGCATACAAAAATTATATCAAACAACTCACCATCTTAAGTACATTTGCATTTACATTTACAGTTAGGGATCGGCCTAGGGGTATTAAACCTTTCATCAGGCCACTCTTGGACCTCCATTTGTATATCCTGGGTCGTCACACAGTATCTCAGTTGTATCCACTCCTTTGTTGGATCCCTCTTCTCCGACAACTACATGCTATGGCACGTTGCTTGAAAGTTGGCAATCTGTCCAAAATCTTGGACCATCTCTAGTGAAATCCTCCATGTGTTGGATAATGGGTTCTCAATCTCTAAGAGGTATAGAGAAAATACATCGATGTTCACCTTCTTCTTCTTCAGGTCTATTTTGCTCCTTAATAAAGTGTATCAAGTTGCACCACACTTTCCTAAACTCTCAAGGAACAAACTATCTATCGGTTCTTTCCAACCTACAAGTGAAATGAGGATGAGTAACCATGAGTAGTGGAACTCAGAGCCCCAATATTATGTATCCTTGCAGTCCTCTAGGAAGGTATTGAGTAGGTAAGTGACCCATCTCATTGGGTTCCCCTTCGCACACTGCGCTGTAGCTGCTACTACTCCTGTTGATACTTCCTCCTTCCTGCATTTGCACATTAATTTACATCCTAGAAATCTTTTGGCGAATCTTGTCACATGATCATTTATTTCGTTGATCCAGATTCCCCTATTCCCTCTATATGTGCCATATTTCACCTTAATTTCATCTGAAATGGCCTTTTCCTTGGTCTTATCCTCTAAATACTGCTATGGCTTCTCCCCATCCGTGGGTAGCCAAGTAACCACTAATATTAAATCCACATTGATAGGCACTAGACTATCCATCCAAAAAATTCCTCCATGCACCCTTTCTCGGAGCTATTTTACACATTCGTTGATATATTTATTGTGCCCAAAGTGCAGTATATCAAGTAAGTTCATAACCCATGTGTTGTAGAGCTCCAAGATCCATTGCATAGGTTCCAACAATAGCACACCTGATGATCCCTCTCCTCTACTCTCCATGTGATTGTGTTGCGCCAAATCCAGGAATTTGACTATATGTGTTACATCATTGTCTGAAAGCCCGATCCCATTCACCTCTCCTATCATTTCATCATCTACCTTCACTCCATATGAGATTTCTAGCATTATTATTGCCAACTCCGCCTATGTGCGTGGTATGCCTTGTGTACTTATCTCAACCCCGAGCTTCTTTTTTTCCTTGAGGGGACGACACCTCGACCTCTAGTATGCCCTCTTCCTCTTTTTCTTGTTCTTCTTCCAGCTCTAGGCCCTGTTGCACTTAAACCATGGCATGTTCTTCCTGTTGTGGCCCTTTTCCTCTCGATGTGTCAGACTCTTTTCTTTCCGCATCTTCATGAGGTTTCCCACCCTCCTGTGATGGGTTTTTTTTCTCCTCCACTTATGTTCTAGTTGGATCATATTATGGCATATGGATTTCATCCACATCAACCACTGTCGGTATGTCTTGTTTTCCTATTTTCGTCACCCAAGTGCTACATCTCGTGGTTCGAGTAGCCCTACTTGGGGATCCAAATAGTGGTGGTGACTTCTTACTAGAATCTGGAATCCTATGCTATAAATATCAACCTATTGTTAAGAATCCTCACTCTCTTGCGCTTAAGGTTCACTCTTCATTCTTCTCCTTAGAAAAAAACCCAAATGACCACATTTTCCCTCTTTTTTTGACTTTAAAGTGAGACAACGTACTGATAGTTGTTTCACACTGACATATTTCACTTTTTCCTGTGTGCTACACTTTTGTACATATCAACTACTTTCCAATGTGCAGTGTCTTCAACACTAGTTATGTGGTGCAGTGTTAATGATAACAATTCTATTACATCAAAAACCTTCTAGTATTCTCCTATATTTTTGTCTTTTTATTCTAACATCTACTATATAAAATATGCACAATCATACATTCTCTCTCTATTTTTACCTCAGGTTTTTAGGTCATCTTTCTTGATACAACTTCAATCGACTTCCATTCACTAGTCCTCTAAGATTATTCCCTACAAGATCTGTCAATTACACAACACCTCCATTTTTTAATAGCCTATACCTGATAAGGCCCTTACCAATGCATCTTGAACTTCCTAGGGTGTTTTAGATACCTTCTTTAATAGATGAGAACTAGATCTCCTTCCTTAATTCTTTTCTTCTTTATGTGCCTATCATGCCAAGCTTCATCTTTCAGTTTTTGTACCTCCTGGTGAAATCCTGCTAAACGTTTTCCTTCTTCCATCTCCATCAACTGATCCAATATTTCATGCACAACACCTTATTCTATCATGTTGGTGATTGTTGCAATGCATGGAATAGGTACTAAATAATCCAATGGAACCACTAATTCCTGCCCATACACCAATCATAAAGGTGCCTATCATGTAAGCTTCTTGCATGTAGTCTTATCACTAGTAAATTTGGGTCATTTTGTGACGACTCTTTCAAAACTCTTGTGACATTATGTCATGGATATTGCGATGAATATTGGGTCTCCAAAATGTCGCTTCATGTGTCATGGAAAGTATGATGAACCTGAGAAAACGTCGTAAGAGAGACTACCCAAGGAAGTTTTCGCAAGAGAGACGACCAATGGTGGTCGTTGCAATAAAGATGACCAATAGTGGTCATCACAAGAACGACAAAATAGGTACGTCATCACAATAGAGACAAGCTAGGGATATCGGTGCAAGAGAGACAAACTAGGGCTATCATTACAAGAGAGACTAACTAGGGCTATCGTCGTAAGAGAGATGAAGTAGCGCTATTTTCGCAAGAGAGACGATACCCTAGTTCCTCAGTTATGTGATGAATAGTATAGATTTTTGCGATGACTTATCTATACTATCTACGAAAAAGGTTCATCAATAGTATATATAATTCGTCACAAGAATCTATGTTATTCATCTCTCTTGCGATGAAGGGTCGATAGTTCGTCGCAAGAAAGAGATGAACCAATTTGGCATAGCCGAGAAAATAAGTTTCAAACATGAGTTGTTTGTAGAGAACAATGAAGCCACCAAAGACAGAAGAATCCCCATCACAATAGAATAAAAAATGCACCAGGTAGACATCGATACATGTATTCAAGAAAACCTTGGAAGCGTCAGCGTTAGGGCCAAGATCGATTAACTTTTTGAAGGATTATGTGTTACCCAGGAAGTTGACAATGAAGCAAGTTAAGATAGAAAAGGAACTGAAGTATGAAGTTGTCGAACCAGAGATCCCACCGGGGATAATCATTGAAGGAGATATGTTAGGAGTAGTAGGAAATATGAATTTTCCATACCATGACTTGGAATACTTAAAGAAGTTTCCATAATTAGAACCAAATAAGTATATGCACATAAAAATCATCCCAGATTCATAGGAAGTTATAGTAGAGCCACAAGAGTGGGGAACAGGGTTGGAGAAAATAGGTATTTTTAATCTATTAAAGATTTTTCATTTTGGTAGGAGCGCATAGATCAACATCTAAGTCAAGTTGTTATTGAGATGCATCCATGGAGGAGTTTTATGGTTGGATAGATCAGTGTTGATACAAACTCAACACATTTCGAGAATCACCAAGTTTCCATCAACAAGGGAAGACCCACTGCCATTATTCATGGACAAATCTAAGTAGCAAGTTGTGGCAGAGAAGATAAAAGATAAGTATGACACACAACGAGGAGCACACAGTTTGGATGTTGCAAGTATTAATGATGATACTTTCAGGTTCATGATGTAGGTGTTATCCTATAAGTTGTTGAGGAAATGTCACAAAGATCAAGTACTAGCAAGTGCAATAGAAACAACTGAGAAGTGCGTCACAGAAGTACAAATCAATTGGGAGACGTTCCTGTTAAACCAGTTCTTGATGTATTGCATGGAGGAACAAGATAGAGGAACACAATACCATTATGAATTTCTATTGATATTGATTTCATTAGTGTCTTGGAGGGAGCTTTAAGACACTCAATTTATGGGAGTTGCGAAGAAACCATGTTTGGTAGCAAGATATGTGAACTTGTGGAATACTGCTCATAAAGAAATATAGTTGGATAATAAGATCAATTTTTATTTTTACAAGGAGATAATTCAATAGAGAATTCAGGATACACCACGCATACTACCGTAGGTAGTGGAAGTATACAAGTATATTGCACGTCTTAAAGAAGGAAGACACTGTATGTATATACAAGCAAAGAGGGACCCATATCATTAGTGGTTGACAACTAGATATAGGTTGGAGGGAGATGAGGTTGGAAATATTATAGAATAATGGTAAGAAGAATGGAAACCTCAGTACCAGAAACACAGAATCCAAAAACACAACTTACAAAGAATGATCCAAAAGAAGAAGATGAAGAAGAGGAGGAAGGACAAGGAAATGGTGGAGGAGATGAATAGAAAAAGATAATGTGCCATGGAGAGAAGAGGAAAGAACATAATAAGGGGAAATCAATACACCAACTCAAGAAGAGGAAATAATTCAAGGAAGTTCCCCCCATGATATAAGATAATATGACCTAGATAAAATGGGATATTAAGTAAAGGAAGTGACGAGAGAAGTGGTTCAACACATGACGGATAAACAAGAGGAGATACACACATATGTGTAGGACAAAATAGCTTCATTGCATCATCTTTTGGAAGTAGCCAAGATAGCACCAAATAAAAAGACAGAGGAAGAACAGATAGACAGTACAACAAATATTATAGAAGTAAGACCAACGAACTCTCACCCATCAAAAGTATCAATAAATCACCGAATGATAAAGATATCACCAAGGGCTATAGATTTCCCCTCGACAGATATGTAGGAACAGAACAATCATTATGTCATATTGACTTTGTCTTGTTGCAATTTTCGATGAATGTATTAAAGATATTTCACACAAGTGTTATGTAGGGTATAAATTTGCACATAGAGTCGACAATCATGGCGTTGACAGAGTGACAAATGATAAGGAAATATTGTAGCTAAAATACAAAAACATTATGATGGATCTAGATGAGGATGAATAGAAAGAATAAAGGCTACAACATGAAATCTAAAAGGTTTTTAGCGACATTCTAGAGGTCCCGATAGAAGTATATGCTCCATTAGAAGGGTAAGTGTCAAATATTAGCGAAGCCATTCAAGCCTTCCATGTGAAGATAGTACACTTTGAAGCATGAAGTACAACAAGCACTCCACCTAAGGAAAGGAAGCACAGGGAAAAGAAAATGATGACAATAGTGGAAAGCATCCATATTTTGGAGGAGGAGTGTGCCAAGTTGTATAAAAAAATCACACAAGTATGGAATCAGCTAGGAATATATGCATATTTGCAAGGAATAGAGAAGAATTTGAAGGATGCACATGACAAGGTGAAAAAGTTTAAAGATACGATGAGCACTCTTCCACCAACAAAACAAATGGATGCAATTGTGTAGAATAGGAAGTTGTACCTAGAAATGAACCAAATGAGAGTAGAACAACATGCGCACATAAAAACTATTGAGACACTGTAGGAGGAATAATTCCAGGTAACACATGAACTTCCAGCTATGCAAGGAATATTGAAGTAGGTAGTGAAAGAGAGTACAGAGAAGTTGAATACCCACATTACTATAGAGACAACAGAGGGAATTTTGTGGAAGGAAGCATATGTAAAGGAAAATGTCATGACTCCAAGAGAAACATTCCAAAATTTAATTGTAACATTGAGGAAGGCCTGAAGTGGCTCAGGATGAGCCACAGGTGAGTGTTGGGGGCCTATTGGAGAAACACATTTTGGGACCAGTTTGGGAATCAAGTAGGAGAAAACTATGTGACAAGTCAGCTAAGGAGAAGCACACACAGAAGAAAGAAGGTAGTTATTATAGTTTCAAGGGTCAACACATGAGAAAGGTGGAAAATGGTTAGAAGTTATTAGGCATTTTGGTCCATTTTGTAATGGGCTAAACCCTAATGTAAAAGTATAAATACATAAAGGTTTTTGGGTAGAAAGTAAGTTGGGATAAGTTTGAGTTGAGCGTGTGTGATAGGTGTGAGTGAAGTTAAGTGTGCATTGTATGGGAGAATGAAAAAGGGAATTTTGGGAATAATTGAGATATCATGTATGAGTGCAATGTACACCTTTTGTAAGAGATGATGTTGAATATTAATATAAGAAGATTTTCATTGTGGAAGTAGCCCATATTGGGTGAACAACATTAAAATATGGTGTCTCTGTGTTATGTTGTGATGTGTTTGTTTATTGATATCTTTATTTCATGCTCTTAATGTATGTTGTATAATTTGATTATGATTCTTCACACATAATATATGGTTTAATGAATGAATGTTAAGTAAAATCATTAGAATGAATTCCTCACATTCCTCCATGACTGCGAAAATCTGGTTCTTGCAGTCCCCATAGATAACTTGGGTGAGACTTCATGTACTTATGGGTGATGCCGAAAGGGACGATATCTTAATGGTTTTGTTGATGGTTTCATGTTGAACCTCAATTTTTCCCATTTTGCGCCAGCAATAACCATACATTATACACATTGACATACTTAAAATATTACATAAACATACTTCATAATGCCACCACTTAATGACTCATGCAACAATTACAACTAACAAATCTCTTTTCCCCTCGACCTACACATTACTTGGATAGGAAGTCTCATATTTGTGGCTCTAGGAATTCCAACAGTCAAAATGGAGTCTTCATTAACTTATGTACAAATGTTGTTAAGAACCTGAATAGATCTACAAATACAATCACCACAAATACTGAATACACAATAGATCCACAAATCAAGAAAGAAGAAACCACACTTTATTATTACCAAACCCTTGAGGTAGGGAAACACCATACAATGGATCCTATTATGGAAGGGATCCTCTCCTATTCACTTGCCTCTTTGAGGGGGCATCCTCCTATTGAGCTATCGCTCCACAATACAATATTTCTCTTCATGTCTCATTACATTGCTTGAATCCCTTTATAGAGTGCTACCATCACCTAAGAACATTCTAGAGGAGGAATCTTCTAGAAGTAGAACCTTCTAAGAAGTCCTCTTACATTTATTATATCTAATTACCCATTTATTATATCTAACTACGATAGTGGGCCTTATTTAATAATATAGTGGACCTAGTCCACCTTACATTGAATGAGCTCCACTATTATCACTATGGGCCCTCTGGGCCCCCCCACTACCTCTCTAGCTACCTTACATTCCATCCCTCTTATGAAAGAATTGTCCTCAACGCTTGATGTACAACCATATACCAGGGTCCCATGGATAATTGTGGACCATAATGCTGAAGAAGATTGAAGAGCCAAGGTCCCATGTAGAAAGGAAATCCACCATGTTGAAGTAGTCAAACCACCATTGTAAGCCCGGGTCCCATGTCCATGTTCTCATGTGAACTCCCCGTGGAAGATTTTGGAACCCAATAACCAACTCCAAATGATGCTCCAAAGACTGACACCTATCATGTGGATCCAAAGAAGAAGATCCATCCACATAGTGGAAAAGGACCATAGCAGAATCTGGAAGGAATAATACCACTGTAGAATATGCAGACTGAACGATGGTAACTATCTCCTGATGTGGGACATTGATTTTCTCTACAGAAGGTGGAGTGGAGTCATCAAATAAAATATGGAAGTGGTTGTCATCCCAGAAATGACAACTATCCATATATCAATCATCACAATCATCCTCAAAATCATACCAAGCATATATTTCTTGATTATATTCATCCATGAGGCCCTCCATAAGAAATCTTCCCTACATGTTATTCAATGAATCTTGAATACTATGAAAACTATCATTGAGGCCATCTGTGAGACTATTTGTGAGACTATTTGTGAGGCCATGTGCAAATGCATCCAATCTGTCATCCAATGTGTGAAACAATTGGACTTTGAATGATTCAAGAATTTCTTTCAGGTTTTGAGAAGAAATAGCCATCTGAGCACCCTATGAACCCTTCGGTCCCGCAGCCATCATGAAAAAAACCAAAAAAATAGAACAATAAATTACAACATAAAATCACGGTTTTTTCTGAAAAAACCCTAAAAAACTGCTGAAGTTAAAATGCTCATAACTTCACTTCCCGGACTCTGTTTCGGCTGATTTGTTTTTTAAAATTGGGTGAAATTGTGAGAAGAACTCATATATGTAATTTTTTTGAGAAAATTCGGCCTCCAACTACTACAGAAATAAAAACAAATCGTGCCGTCGTTCGCGGAAAAAACCCTGAAAAATTGCAGATTTTAAAACTTCAATATCTTGACTTCCGAGACTCCGTTTCGGACGATTTTTTTTTTTAACTTGGGCGTTTTTCTGAGAGGAACTCAGATATACAACCCTTTTCTGCAAATTTTTCACAAAAATATACCTAAAACTTTGAGAATGTCACGGCCCTCTTTTTTTTTCTCCGAAAAAAAAAATCTGCAAAAATAAAAGATATTTTCCCACAATGTTTGCCCAAGGAAAGTGCTCTGATACCAATTGTTAAGAACCTGAATAGATATAAAAATATAATCACCACAAATATTGAATACACAATAGATCCACAAATTAAGAAAGAAGAAACCACACTTTATTATTACCAAACCCTTGAGGTAGGGAAACACCATACAATGGATCTTATTATGGAAGGGATCCTCTCCTGTTCACTTGCCTCTTCGAGAGAGAATCCTCCTATTGAGATACCACTCCACAATACAATACTTCTCTTCATGTCTCATTACATTGCTTGAATCCCTTTATATAGTGCTATCATCACCTAAGAACATTATAGAGGAGGAATCTTCTAGAAGTAGAACCTTCTAAGAAGTCCTCTTACATTTATTATATCTAATTACCCATTTATTATATCTAACTACCATAGTGGGCCTTATTTAATAATATAGTGGACCTATTCCACCTTACATTGAATGACCTCCACTATTATCACTATGGGCCCTCTGGGCCCCCCCACTACCTCTCTAGCTACCTTACAAATATACATTCAATTTTTTTCAAAATATGCAAAAACTTGCAACTGTTATTCCCACATGGCTTCCTTGGGCTCCCACATAGCATCTTCAAGATCATATTAGTTCCATTGAACCTTTACCAAGATGATGGTTTTGTTCCTGAGAACTTTGAATTTTCGGTCTAGGATACACACTAGTTCCAACCGAAATTCCTTTTCATGTTCCACATTGATCACAGTCTAATTAATCACATGGTTAGGATCAGGTAAATACTTTTTTAGTAAAGATATATGGAACATGTTATGAATTCTCATGGATGCAGGTAATGCTATCATGTATGCAACTAGACCTATCCTTTCTAGAATTTCAAGCGACCCACATTATCTTGCTACCAACTTTGGGCAACTTCCCAATTTCAACAAGATTCTCTTGGATTTAACTTTTAAAAAACATTCTCTTCCACTTTTAATTATCTAGCATGTCTTATTATTTTAACAAAAAATATCTTCTGGTCATCTTGTGCAATTTTCAAATTCACCCTAATCTGTACCATTTTTTCTTCCATTTACTTTAACAATTTTGGCCCAATCATGTCTCTGTATGTTGGGTTATCCCAACTTACTAGTGTGTTTCATTTTTTCCATACAATTCTTCAAATGGGATCATCATTAATGATTCATGATACCCATTATTGTAACCAATCTCAACTAAATGGATAAATTCCTCCCACCTAGAAGGCTTATCCATTACATACATTCTCAACATATCTTCAATTATCACATTAATCCTCTCTATCTACCCATATGAATCTAGGTGATACGATGTGCTAAAATTCATATTTGTCCCAAATACTTTAAATTATCCATTCCCCAAATTGGATTTTAATTTGGGATGTTTTTTTGAAACAATTGCCTTAGTCACACCATGTATCCTAACAATTTCTTTCATATAAATTTCTGCAATATTGGCTTATTTATTAGTTACTTTTACAGAAATTAAATGTGCAAACTTTGTAGGATTTTCCACCACTACCATGATGGAATCATTTTTCCTTGTGTTCCTAGGGTATTTGGTAATGAAATAACTAGTAACAAATTCCCATTTCAATTTAGGAATGGGTAGTGGTTGCAACAACCCGAATGGATGTCTATGATCATCCTTTACCTTCTGAAATTCCATGTATCTAGCCAAATAATCAATGATATCTCTTTTCATACCAGGACAAAAATATTGGTCTCTCATAGATGTAATAGTTTTATGGTATCCTGGATGTCCAGTGTATGGCACATTGTGCATCTCCTTTAAAAATAAATTTCTCAATTCTTAAGAATCAGGAACATAAACTATGTTCTAGAATAAGAGGATTCCATCATATTCTTGTTTGTAATCCATTTACTTTTTTTGTACATTATTCCATTGTAGTATTTATTTAACTTGAACATAATGCTAGTTTGTTGTTACAACCTATAGAATTTTATCTTTTAAATTTGTCATGTACATACTAATGGTTGTAACATGGATTTCATGCTCCCTTTTGTTGACTGCATCAACAACTTTGTTATATTTTCCCTTTATGTGCTTGATGTCAAAGTCATATTCACTAAGAAATTCTATCCATCTAGTTTTTTTGTCGTTTAGCGCCTATTGTTCAAACAAATACTTCAGACTATTGTGGTTTTTCCTCAATTCAAATTTTCTTCCCATAAGGTAATGCCTCCACATTCTTAAATCATGTACTATGGTTGCCAACTCTAATTCATGTGTGGAATAATGTATTTCATGCTCCTTCAAGTTTTTGGACTCATAACAAATTACATGACCATTGTGTGTAAGGAATCGACCGAACCCTTCCCTACATGCATTTATGCACATGAAAAAATCTTCATATGGATATACAAATTTTAAAATATGTGCACTGGTTAATAAATCCTTCAAGTTCTATAGATTTTCATCACACTTAGAACTCCATTCAAAATTTACTCCTTTCTTTTTCAAAAATTTTGTTTGGTGTGCAATCTTATAGAATCCCACAATGAATCTCCTACACTAACTATATATACCTATATATGATATAAAATATGAAACTTTTTTTGGTTCCACTGTTATTCCATCTTCAGAAACAATGTGGCCCAAAGAATTAATCTTATTTCGATAAAATGTGCATTTAATCAACTTGGAATACAATTGATGCTCTCTCAAAACTTGTAGCACCATCCTCAAATGTTTCTCCTCTCCCTCCTATGTCTTGGAATAAATAAGAATATCATCCAAAAATGCAATGAAAACCCTGTCTGGGAAATCTATGAACATCCCATTCATCGGGCATAGAAATGTAGTGAATGCATTTTTCAACCCAAAAGGCACCACTACAAATTCATAGTGTTCATACCTTCTTTGAAAGGCTATCTTACTAGTATATTATTCTCTTATTTTCATTAGATGATAACCTAATATCAATTTAATCTTGGAAAACATATTTTCTCCCTTCAACTAATTGAAAATATAATCAATCCTTAGCAAAGGATATATGTTCTTGATTGTAACCTTGTTCAACTATTTGAATTCAATACATAAACTCAACGTTCCATTTTTTTCTTGACACTAGCGCGTATGTACCCCTTCCTAAAAAACTCTTCTAGTTCCATTTTCAATTCTTTTAGCTCTGGTGTGCTCATTCTATAGGGAATTTTGGATACCAGGGTAACTCCAGGCATTAATTCAATAAATAAATCAATTTCCCTCTTTGGTGGAAATCCTAGCGACTCTCGAAAGACATCTTGATGCTCTTTCAAAACTGGATAATCTTCAAGACTTGGCTCCTTATCCTTCATTTTCTCCTCCATATGTGTTTTTTTTGGCATGCAGTGAGCAGACACGGGGTTAATCATAAAAATACAGACAACATCCCTTTTGGCATCACCTTCAGAGAAAGTGAAGTCTCACATGAGGCATCTAGAGGGGCTGCAGGAACCAGGGTTCTACAGAGATGAGGGGAAGCGAGGCATTCAACATATATTTACTATCTTTCTACTTAGGTGCATAGTTTCCATTACTTAACAATCCCTTACCACTCAATTTATTCTATGTCTAACATTCTTCCACTTAACATTCAATTATTTACCATTTACTTCAATGCATGACATTACAACATTATATAAATATAACACATTCAACATACCTAGAAATTATCATCATTGCGTAATCACATTAAACATCATAAAATGCAACCACAATACATGAAAACACAATTTTTAATGTGGTTCACCCAACTTGGGATACGTCCACAACGACTGGTTTCTTATATTAGTCATTGATAATATTCTACAACTTCTCACTGCACCACAAAATATGCAACAATAACACTACCCAAACCTACCTAGTCATTCTACTGCAGTACGAGCTTTACTCCTCACTCATTCCTCAAAACTCTTCCAATTCTTGAATCAACTCACCCAAAAACTAATAACTTCACATATGTCGCACCCCTTCTACCCAAAACCCTTTACATATTTATACTTCAAAAATAGGGCTAATCACGTTACAAAGTGGACAAAATGTCCCAAAACCTCAATGGTTTATAATTGTTTTAATCATTTACCACGCTTCTCTATCATCACGAAATTTGACTCCTTAAAGTATTCTTCTCGTCACGCCCTCTGGTCCATCTTCTAACTACCTTGTTTTCTTTGGTTTTTTTGGGCACAGATCCCAAAACTTGTCCAAAATGCCTATCTAACAGGCCCCAAACACTCACCTGTGCCTTGTCGTGAGCCACTAAATCCTTCCTCCAATTCACCATGAATTCTTTGAAGGTCTCCTTCGTCGTCTTGGCCTTCTCCTTGACCTTGACTTCCTTCTATAAAATTTGATCAATTGTTTTGGAAGTGATCCTAATATGCAACTTCTTGGCACCTTCATCCACTGCTTGTTTGATTATCCCTTGAGTTTATACTATGGTTGTTGTCACATTGTATTATTTTTCCTGTAATAATTCTATCTGTTTTGCATGATCCTGTTGCCCTACCCTGAGATGATTTATTTTTTAATACAACTTTTAGTTCCCATTCATTGTTGTTACCACCTCTATTGGTAATAATGTCCCCATTGTGGATTTGATTTTTTTTGCCTTCTCTTGCATAGTCTGGATCTTCTTACTTATCTCCTATTACACCTTATCTTCACTCAGTTGTGTCTAGACCCCCATGGCATATGTATAAAGTTTAGCACATTCTACCTCTAAATTCTTGATGGTCTCCACTGTTGTTGTCATTTTATGCTCTCATTTCTTCCTTTCTTCAGGTGGTGTGCTCATTTTCACACGTGCTTCAAGGTTGATTTTTATTGCATGGAAGACTTGAATGGATTCATTGATATTTGTGACTTGTTCCTTGATCAGGGTATCCTTCTCTATTTGAACCTTTGGGATTTATTGGTATACCTTCTCAAGTGCCTACTACATCGTTTCTACCTTATGTGTAGCCTCATCCCTTTCCTTCTTTACCTTTCTTAACTCCATCCCAAATGCAACATTTTGTGTTGTAATATTCATCAATTTTATAGCTGTATTATCTATGCACATGTTTATCTCTTACGTCACGCTCATATGTAATTTATGAAATAGTTCTATTGGTAGTTGTGATAGAACTAAGTCAATGTTACCTAGTGTTCTGGAATGTTCTTTCATTTCTGTCATTGGTAAATTGACTTCCCCTGACACTAACATAATTAATATTTGTTCTCCCGTGACTTCTAAGGAATGGGATATTGATGGCCCTACCTCCCTAGTCCTTGTAGTGCTTGTTGTTGGTTCCTCATCTAATTGTCTCCCTGATGCAATGTTTATTGCTTCTAGTATTTTTTGCAACTTGACCATATGCTCTTGCATGCATATGCTCATCTCTTCCTATTGTTGTGTTGCATGATGAAACACGGCATCAGTGACTTCCTTCACTTGATCGCCTATATTCTCCAAATATTCCCTTGTTAAATCCCGAATAACTACTTCTTTCACAACTTTGTGCTTCAGTCGTTGTTATCTGAGTCTCCTTGTTTCTAGTTCCTTTCTCTTCTTACCATTGCATAGTGTTGTCTATTGATTTGTTTCCTATGGTTCCTTTAATCTATCCTAGTCATATTTTTCTTCTTCATATTCATTGATCTCGTGGAATTTTGTGTTTTGGGTCTTTGTTGGTCCTCCTACTAGTGGAACCTTCCACTCATCCTCCCAATTGACCATAATGTGCCCCAATTCATATTTAGTCAACCTGTATTTTGTTGGCAGCCATTGCTAATATGGTTCGTTCTTTTCTTGTACATGTATGTGGTGACACCCTGCCTTAAAGTGCACCACTACCTTATATGCCTCAACAACATGTGGTGGTATGCATGGTGTTCGCTTGATGTTGTCCCTAATAGTTCCATCTTTCATGCCTTGTGTGTAGTATACTAGAGGTTTTGATACCATGAGGATAAACAAGGCTTCTTTGTGAGTCCCAAAAAATGAATGTCATCTTGCTCCCTCCAAGGCGATAGATCTATTAGAATTAGTAACTAGGAGTAGTGTAACTTGGTCCACGTATCCTACACTTCCTCACAATCAATCAAAAATTGGCTTGACAAAAATGTTGCCCAGTTCATTTGGATGCCTTCAAAACATATTTATTTTACCACTATAACTATTGTTGGTAATTTTTTATTTTATGCACTTACTCAAAAAATTACACGCTAAGGATTGTGTCGCAAACCTTACTATCGGGTTGTAAATGCTCACGACATCCAATCCACGATGTCCACACAATGTATGAAATTTCTCTTTCATTCTCTTCGAGAGATTCCTTTCATTCTTCTTACAAATAAAATGATGTGAGGTCATCCCCTTACAATGAAGGACCTATAATGCACACTATTAACTCAGTATCAATGGACATTGTCCTGTCAAGCCACATGTATCCCTCGTGCACACAACTTAACAACATTTTTATGCATCAATTGATTTCCTGCCTCCATCCAAAATTCGGTATATCAAATAGGTTTAGAAGACCTATTTTCTACAACCACCTAGCCCACATATGTGGATCGATGACTATCATATGATTCTAATAACTAATGGAATTTATCATAAACTTGTTGGGTACTAACTTTGGAAACATTTTCTCATCAATGATTTCATGGTCGGCATACCTCAGAGTTTGTATCAGACCTAACATATCCCCTTCCACAATGACTCCCTATGGAATCGGTGGCTCTGAGTGCAAGTAATTTTCATTCTTATGTAATTGGTATGCTTCAAGGATAGATTTCCTGGTGGGATATAATCCCTGGGGAATCTTTCTGCTAAGGACGATGCCTCTTTAATTTATTCTACTAATGTTGACATTGTGTGTTGACTATGTATTTTCTTCGGTACTGATGTTGAAGTTGTGGCCACCTTTTGTGGTTCCATCTTTATTTATGACGCTAGTCTCTACTTCCAACTGTTCTCTGTATCTCGACTCTGAACTTCAGATCTGTAACTTGACTCTACAAAATTCAACTCTTTGGCTCTATTACTTTCTCTCTCTATGTGAATTCTAAATGAGATTAACCTTCCCCTATCAATCCTATGCTTTATTTTATACTTTAGTGCCAACTATTAACTTCCTTTCACACCTAAACTTTCTTTCTAATACACTAATACTTTGCATTAAATACCTACCTTAATGCTTCATTAACTCTATATCTTTGAATATTTCTTTGTTCAATTCTGCAACCTGTTACATGGTGCCACTACTTTTCCATCATGGTATATCTTTGTTGCATGTCTTGTCATTGATTGTCTTAATTGATCCTAGATGTCATCTACGTAATTTATTCATTCTATGTGATTTCTTCTTTCTGTGAATATCTTCTGTCTACAAAAACTTGCTTCCTTTGTCTATGTGCTCTTCTACTTACTTCTTTCGTATTTGTGACATGTTCCTACTTTTCCTTTTTTCCTAGTAATCTTAATCATTTGACTCCTTAACTTTCGATTGCTTCTTTGAATTGCTTTCTTTATTTTTCCTATTTTACTCTCTTTTTCTACCTTTTATTTCTATAGTACACTATGATACAATTCATTTTTCCCAGCTTTCCTAGTGTGCAGAAGGATGAACGTCCCAATACAGTTTCAGTCGACTCCCATTCACTATTCTTTCCACGACTTGTCCATTCAACTGTTCTAGCTGAACAACACTTGCTTTTTTCGCATATCTGATCATGTACAACCCTAGCCAGTGCATCGTAAACTTCCTAGGGTGCTATAAGAAATTATTTTAATATATAAATACTAAATCTCTTGTCTGGAACTTCTGCGTGATGTGTTTATCATGCCACACTTTTTCTCATTCCTTCTGTACTTGATGATGGAATCCTAAAACAAACCGATATTCCTCTAATATCAACAACTATGATAGTCTTTCTTCTATTTCATCGGAATTTTTAAGGTCTTCCATCACAACAACGTATAGGCTTGGTACAAGAAAATTCATAGGCATTATTGTTTCCTATCCATATGCTAATCTAACGGGTGTTTGACCTATCAACTTATTGTATCTAGTTCTATAATTCCATAGTACTGCAGGGATTCTTAAGTCCCAATCATCTTGACCTACATTGAAAACATTTTTCAATGCATTCTCCAGTATCTTATTGAAGGCCTCCACCATTCCATTTGCTTGCAAGTGATATGCAGTTCTATTTCAATGCTAAATCTGTAACTCTTCAGTTAATGCTTCAATTGTCTTGTTCAAAAAGTTAGTCCCTTGATCACTCATAAGTACTTTAGGACACCCAAACCTTGTAATTATGTTCTTGAATAAGAACCACATAGTTGTATCCATGCTGCAATATGTAACTGATTCTTCCTATTCCCGTATTTTCAAACAGTTTTTGATGGTGATTATATACTCGACTCATGTTCTCCTCGTTGATGGGTTAATTGGTCTGACAAAAACCACTTCCCATTTGTCAAATTTTTGCAAGGTGACTTTTGGATTCAAAGGAATCTCATCCATTCATGATGTCTTTCCTACTCTTTGACAAACCTTGCAAATATGGAAATACTCCTTAGTTCCGTTGTGGAGGGTAGGCCACCATATCCATGTGCACAATATCTTTTGTGATGTCACCTTACCTACATAATAACCTCCTGCAATTACATCATGCGCCTCTGCTAGGATCATCAGTCTTTGATGTACTAGAACATATTGTCATAGTATCCCATATATGCCTAAATTATATAAGTTTCTTGCAATCAACTGGTAATCCGGTGCTTTAACCACTAGCTTCTTCTTTTGCGCTACTGTAATGTCGGATGGATAAACTCATGTGCTTAAGAATTAAACAATTTATGCAAAGTGGTCATCTACCATTTGAACTAAGAACAAATGCGCATCTGGTAAAATATCATCTAGGTTAATTGCATCTTCTCCTATTAGTATTAGTGACAAATGGTTTGGTCTGGAATTAAGTTTCCCTAGCTTCACAATAACTTTGAAATCATACTCCTGGAACATCAATAACCATCTATCGATTCTCCCCCCCAACACTGGCTTATTCACTAGATATATGAGTGCAGAGTGGGTTGCATACATATTGAAATGGGATCCCAACAAGTATTTTATGAACTTGTTCAAGGCATAAACCATTTCCATTCCTTCCCTTTCTGTTGTCGTACAATTCTTCTTAGTAGTCGACAACTTCCTACTAGAAAACAATATTGGATGGTCTATATCTCCCTCTCCTGGTTGTGCTAATAATATGTAGAGTTCTATCATTGATGCATCCACATGAACGTGAAACTATTTATTCCAATCTGCGAACACCAAAATGGGTAAAGTTACTAACTTATTCTTCAATACGTCCATACCCTATTATCTGTCTCCATTCCATTGAAACTTAGTTTGTTTATTTAGTAACTTCTCCATCGGAGATGTAATCTGTGCATAACATTTAACAAATTTCTTGTAATATCCCACATGACCCAAATTAGTTCATAATTGTCTCACTGATTTTGGTGGTGGAAAATTAACAATAACTATGATCTTGGAAAGATCAACCAATAAACCCTGCTTGCATACCAAATGACCCAGAAATATCCAAAATGGTGCGTAAAAAATACATTTCTTCAAATTTAATGATATATGGTATTGTATACATCTGTAAATCATAAACCTTATAGTTTCTATGTGATATTTCGATAAACTAAACACATTCCAATAATCTAATTACACTTCAATACATTTATGAATAAAGTTTAGAAAGGATGCAACTACTCCTCTAGAAAACATAGCAGGTGCATTATTTAATCCAAACAACATCACTATGTATTGGAAGCTTCCCCATTATGTTTCAAATCTCACCTTATGTCTATCCTCTACAAACAATATTTATCTGATGGTATCCTAAAAATCCATCCATGAACGAATAGGCCTCCTTCCCTCCTACATTTTCTAACACTTCGTCTGTAAAGTGGGTCAAGAACATTTAATTTAAATAGGAATCATTCAATTTCCTTAGGTATACACAAATTCTAATGCCCCCTATCTTATTATATTTCACTACCATTGGGCTTATCCATTTAGAATCTACAACGGGCTCAATTATACCAACTTCTATCCTTGTGTCAAGATTTTCTTTCACTTTTTCCTTGTACTTCAGATTCAATCTATAAGGTCTCTGTCTTACTGGCTTAGATTCTAGTTTTAATGGGATCTTGATCTCACCCAATTCTTGAGCTATCCCCTTCATCTCTAATGTTTTTTATGAAAATATATCTTGATACTCTGTTCAGAACCAAATATAAATATAGCATAGAAAAACCTCAAAATAAGTACTCAACGCCTTGAAAAAGAGAGAAACTCAGATAATAAGCCTCTTCAAGGGGGAAACCTCCTTATGCCCACATAAATGTACAATTACAAGATGATTCAAAATGAAAATGTCTCCTTGGTATATATAGGAGACTAGGAGGTATAATTACAACTAATGGACTAAAGCTGACATAAATAAATAACATTACTAATATAATATGCCCTAATTAAGGGGTAATGAGCCACTATTTAGGGCTTAACATGCCCCTCCCCTTAGACAATTGTTGTCCGCAATGCTTGAGTAACTCTGGATGCTCCTGTATAAAATACTCATCTTCCCAAGTGGAATCTCCAGCCGATAGTTTCCTCCATTTAATGAGATAATCTGAAATGGATCTATTCCTCAGTTGGTGAATTCTTGTGTCAGTGATGGCTTCAGGATCCAATATGATTTTTCCTTCCTCGTCAAGTTATCGAAATATAGTTTGAACTGGGATCTTGTAACCTTCTTTAAGAATGAAACATGGAAAACTGGGTGTACTCATGAAGATGCAGGCAAATCCAATTTGTATGCCATAGTACCAATCTTTTGCAACACCTTATAAGGGCCATAGTACTTTGGTGATAATTTATTATTCTTCTTGTCTTGCTTGAGGGACATCTGTTTGTATGGTTGTAGTCTTAAAACCACCCAATCCCCTACTTCAAAACTTCTTTCACTACGATTTTGATCTGCTTGTTGTTTCATACGATTTTGTGCCATGGTTAGGTTGTCCTTTAATATGTGGAGAACTTGTTATTGATGATCGATGTGATTTTGCACTGATTGAACCTTAGATTTTTATTTTAGAGAAGAAGTGATGGAAGGAGGGTGGTATCCATAGAGTGCCATAAATGGTGTCATTTTTGTTGCAGTATGAAAGGAAGTGTTATACCATGATTTTTCCAAGGGTAACCATTTGAACCATTATGTTTGTTTATCAGAGACGAAGAAACAAAGGTAGCCTTCTAGACATTTGTTCACTATCTCAGTTTGTCCATTGGAATGAGGATGATAGGATGATTTATGAGCCAATTGAATACCCAAACAAGAAAATAATTTTGTCCAAAACTGTCCAGTGAAGATGGGATCTCTGTCACTTACAATAATCTTTGGGCTGCCATGTGGCTTTTGAACTGTCTCCATGAATGCGATGGAAACTGTACTACCTTTGAAGGGATGAGAGAGTGAACAAAAGTGTGCGTACTTGGTTAGTCTATCAACAATCACCATGATGACACTCTTTCCTTCAAACTTTGGTAACCCTATGATGGAATCCATGGAAACATCCTCCCAACACTGATTTGGGATGGCTAATGGTTGTAAAAGACCTGGGGTCTTAATTGTTTCCACCTTATTTTGTTGGCAAACCGAACATTCCGCCACAAACCTTTGAACATCATTTTTAAGGCCATCCCAAAAAAATTCCTTCTTAACCCTATGGTAGGTTTTTAAAAATCTCGAGTGCCCTCCTACTGGAGAGGTGTGCAATTCCAATAGTACCTTTTGTTTGAGTTGGGATTTCTTACATAAATATAAGTGATATTTGTACCATAGTGAATAATTTTTCCATGTAAATGTATCTGATGTACTGGAATCCCACTGCAACCTTTGAATGAAATTCCACACTTTTTCGTCATTCTTCCATTCATCCCTTGCTTCTATTATCCAACCGGGTTAGATGATCAAGATAGCACATAGAAAGGCCTCAACATCTTCATCCTTCCTTGAGAGTGCATCTGCCACAACATTTTTCTTCCCTTTTTTATAGATGATTTCAAAATCATAACCCAATATCTTGGTTACCCATTTTTGTTGTTCTTCTAAGGATAGTCTTTGTTCCAAGAAGTATTTAAGACTATCATGATCTATTTTGACCTTGAAGTGCCTACCTATTAGGTAAGGATGCCATTTCTTCAATGCATGTAGTATTGCCATCATTTCCTTCTCATAAATGGGTTTGTGTAAGTCCTTTCCTTTGAGTGTTCGACTTTCAAAATCTAGAGGCCTTACTTCTTGCATTAGGACAACAAAAATTCCATTTCCTAAGGCATCACATTCCAAAATAAAGGTTTTTGTGAAGTCTGGAGTGGTCAAGACAGGAGATTTTCACATCACCTCTTTAAGTCGTTCAAAATCTTTAGTTGCCTCTGGAGTCCATGAAAATGCATCCTTCTTAGTTAGTGTCATTAAAGGTGCTACAATTCTTCCATAGTGTTGAACAAACTTGTGGTAGTAACCTGTCAAACCCAGAAATCCTCTAAGATTCTTCAATGTTTTTGGAATCGGCCAGTCCATCATGGACTTAATCTTGTTATGGTCTAACTTGACACCTTCATGAGATACAATATGAACCAAATTCTCTACCTCCTTCACTCCAAAGAAACATTTGGATGGTTTGACATATAGTTGTTTCTCCTTTAGTAGTTGTAGAACCTTGTCAACATGTCGCACATGATCCTCCCAAGACTTGCTATAGATTAGTATATCATGAAAAAATATTAACACAAATTTTTGAAGGAAGGGCTTGAAAATGGAATTCATCAACCCTTGGAATGTGGAAGGTGCATTTGTAAGGCCAAAAGGCATGACCAAAAATTCATAATGGCCTTCATGAGTTCAGAATGTTGTTTTTG
>ML777551.1:1142506-1157892 GCA_009831015.1 Picea engelmannii
CTAATGATTGTAACCATTGGATTCCTAGTACAACATCAGCACCACCCATGGGTATAGAAATCATTGGACTATTCATTACATATTCCCCCATAGTAAGATTGATCTTATTGCATTTTCCTGATCAATTGATAGTTCCTCCATCTATAATCATTACTTGAAACTATGGTGCTGGATATACAAAGCAATTGAGATCTTTGGCTAATTTATAGTGAATGAAATTATGAGTACTGCCAGAATCAATTAGGACTATTACTTTTTTCTTTTTGATATATCCTTCGATATTGAGGGTTTGAGGAGTGTTAATTCCAACTAATGCATTACACGATATCATGAGAGTCAACTCTTCAGATGAAATTGATTCTATGTTTTCATCTTGAGATGGTTCTTGTTCATGTTCGTGTTCTTCTTCCTCGTCACAATCTATGTAGAATAATTTCTTCTCACCACACTTATGTCCCTTACTGTACTTACTGTCAAAATTAAATCTCATAAACCTTTTTCTTTTCTTTCCTCCAATTGTTGAGGTGTCAACCTTGTAGGTTGAGGTGTTTTAGAAGAAGGAGCATTATTATTTCTATAGATGTTAGGATTGTTACTTCTAGTAGCCATAGCCATATTTTTACTTTCAACATTTCTTTCCACCCTAAATGCATTCTCCAATGATTTGGGTTCCCAAAGGTGGACCTCATGTTGAATTTTATCTCTTAAAGTTCCTATGAATACATCAATTAGGTTCTCATCTGGAATATTTGTTACCTTTATATTCAATCTTTGGAAGTTCTCAATGTGCTCTGTAACTGAAACCTTTTGCTTGAGATTTATCAATTGGATAAAGAAGGTATTGCTCCTTGTATCCTCATAGTGTGCTATCATTTCTTCCATGAAAATTGTCCAAGTGACGAGTGATTTATGAGAACAAAGCCATCTATACCATACAAATTGATTGGGTTCTAAATATAAAGAAGAAATTTGTACCTTTTGTGTATGTGGAACATTATGTAGATCAAAGAATTGCTCCATATGAAGTATCCATGTGATAGGGTCCTTGCCATCAAACTTCCACATATCGATCTTAGGAACGTGCTTGGTCTTCAACTAGAAGTTAGAGTTTCTCCATTCTTGATTCACCTTCCTTGTGTCCACATCATGAATTTCATGGGATACATTTTCACTTTCAGGTGTCCTCTCTATTACGAAATTTTTCAATCCTTTCATGATCTCCTCCTTTAAACCATCCATCTTTATATTTATTGCCTCCAGCTTAGCTTCCATCTCTTGTAGTTCATCTTTTGTTACTGTCTTCTTTTGTAAATCATTTATGTCCCTTCGCATTTCTTCACCTTCATAAAGAGTCCAATTAGGATTTTATAGAGGCTTATTTGGTGTAGAAGTTCCCTTTTTGGGTGGCATGTTGGCCAAGTATCACTTTTGAACCTTTATTTTGAGGTGGTTCTTCTAGACAATATTTCTTCTATTGTATCTCCAAAGTTTTGGACCTTATGAGTATGCAATTTTTTTTTTCTAGTTCTTTGATATTTTTTCTATGCAATGCCACAGGTCTGATCAAAATTGGATGTTCCAAGTGGAATTTACGATAACTTCCCCACAACTTTCTGAGTTTTGGCCTTTCCAGGAGATCTCACTTGTATAGCGTTCCCCACACAAAATAAATGATATAAAATTCTTAAAATCATACCAGAAATATTGCAGACTGTCCACTATCCAATGAAACTAATCTCACTCAATTTGGATACTCTAGGAATAAGTTATGATTTTTTTACCTAGAACACCTTCTTGAGACTAGTCATTAGGACTAGTCTGATACCCTATCTTCCACAGGGTGTATATACAAATTTAAGATGACCCAGAAGATGAAAGTTTTACCATATATATCTTACTAATTTTTGTGAATAGCCTCTAGAGTTTAGGGTCTGCAACATTACATAAAGTTTTTTATAGCGAAAATTCTGCAATGACTCAGTTTAGGATGATTCCAGAATCCTATCTTGCACAAGATGTATCTCCAAACTTATAAGGCCTCATGAGCTGAAATTTTAACCCAACATACCTTGATCCATATACTAAATATCCTCCAAGTCGTTCCTTATGAAACATTGTATAAAGACAGTTATAGAAAAAATTCCAAGGTGTCTCAAATGTAGCAGTGAAACCCCAAGACCTTGAGATTTGATACCATATGTTAAGAATCAAATATCAATATAGCATAGAAAAACCTCAGAATAAGTAATCAATGCCTTGAAAAAGAGAGAAACTCAGATAATAAGCCTCTTCAAGGGGGAAACCTCCTTATGCCCAGATAAATGTACAATTACAAGATGATTCAAAATGAAAATGTCTCCTTGGTATATATAGGAGACTAGGAGGTATAATTACAACTAATGGACTAAAGTCGACATAAATAAAATAACTTTAATAATATAATATGCCCTAATTAATGGGTAATGAGCCACTATTTAGGGCTTAACATACTCACACAATAGGTATGAAATATTTTCCATAGTCTCATCATTCCAATAGTCGCCAATATTTATGAATTTCAGTTTATCTTTTGTGCCAATGTTAACTTTACACACTCTTAATGGCTTTGCATATGCATAAGATTCAAGTTTTGGACCTATTATGACACACTCCCCTTTAGTATATGGTACCAACACATTATCTTCTTCGGTAACATTATAACATTCTAACAGTTCATGGAGTGTTGCAAATTTGTTGTGCACACTACACATAGGTACTATTTCTATCTGACCTTCTTCCATACAATATTACTTCTAATGACTTACAGAGCTACATCTACTACATGTGACTCATATTCAAAATGAATTGTTACCTTAAAATTATGGATGAGCTCTTCCTAGTTTGTGGTCCCTCTGTACACTTCTAGCTCTATATACTAGTTCTTGGGAACCATATCAAGTGTATGTATGAACCCGTGTGCCAATTCCTTCTTTGGCACCGATCTCCAAGTTGTAATACATTGCACAATATGATCCGTTGGAATTCTCTTCCCTGTATACTTTTGCATAACCTCTTATGTTCCAAATCTAATCTATTTCAACCTTTTACAATGTTGCCAATCATCTATGCCTTCTGTTACACGTCAAAATTGCTCAGTTGGATAAGTGTCGCATTGTCCCTCTCAATTGTCGTAAGTGTCACATTGTCCCTCTCAACTTTCACAAGTGTCGCAAGTTGGTCACTAGTGTCGCAAAGGATGTTCAGACATACTATCATGATAACGACACTAAGGAGACACCTATAACATCTCACATGATTGATTTGAAGGAGGAGAACTGATCTACTGAAGTCAAACAACCTTTTGCCATCTGAAAGCACCCAAAAAACTGAGTTTTGGAGAGGAGCGCTCCCCCTTACACTATCTCGGAGTGTCGGCGCTCCCCCTTACACTATCAAGGAGCGTTATAACGCTCCCTGGCCCTTTTGAGGGAGCGCTATAGATTTTGAGAGCGTTGGCGCCCCCTAAAGCTTACTAGGGAGCGCTACAATGCTCTGATGGCCCTTTTGAGGGAGCGCTACCTATTCTGGGCGGTTGTTAAGCTGTTGAGATGAATGGGGGAAGCATCTTTTCATTCTTGGAAGGCAGTTGGATTCGAATCTCGGAGCGCTGGCACCCCCTAAAGCTTACTAGGGAGCGCTATAATGCTCTAATGGCCCTTTTGAGGGAGCGCTACCTATTCTGGGCAGTTGTTAAGCTGTTGAGATGAATGGGGGAAGCATCTTTTCATTCTTGGAAGGTAGTTGGATTCAAATCCCTAGTTCAGCCATGATCTTAGGGAAGATCCTCAACTGAAGGAGGCAAATCCTCAACTTCCCCAAGGATATATCAAGTGGTTGAAGCCTCTCCAAGGCTATATAAGCAAGCTTTATAATGGTGAAAGGGGATGGAAAAAGAGAATCACACCAAACCTATGATCTCATAAGTGGTGTTGGAACAGAGCTGATTGGGGGAAGAATTGAACATATGAAACTTATGATCTTGGAGGAAACTTACAGTCAGCCAAAGGAGAGTGATCGGTGAAGCTGTTGTTATCTAGATTGTGGGACTTTCGGGCAAGGGTTAGACGAAGAGGACTTGACGAAGTTGTCGCATTCGCATCTATGATTGTAAGTACTGCTGTCATTATTCTCATTAATATGACACGCTTGGCCTGTTTCTTTCTAGTTTGTGTCTGATGTTACATGAACTTGTCATTTAGTGATAGATCTATTTTCAAGCTAATGTCAATAGAGTAGGAAGTGGTCGTATCTTGTTTTGCCCACAGAACTCAGCGAGGAGAAAAGGATTGGAGTGCAACTCGGAGTGTGCAGGGACAAACATCGATAACAGGTACTTCTATCATCCTTCCTTCTCATGTGTTAGTTTAGATATATTTGAAAGAAATTCAGTGTCCACGTTAAGCATTTTTCTATCTAGGGTTAAGGTCAAGCCTTAGAGGTGATCTACCTGTCCGCAGGGAGATTTTCCTACAACACCTTCCTTGTGTGTTTCCCACAAACTCATTGGGGTTTCTCTCAGTGCAACATCTAATGATAACAATATTTGTTGTTTGGGTATCTGCAGCTCAAATTCATTTACAAAGGAACTTACCTCAGTTATTCCATAAACATTTTGTGTATCACGTAACTCTATTCCAATCTAGCGCAATGAGTGAGTAATCCAAGCACATCTTCTGGTCGATACTTCGTGCAACTTGTGCTACCAATGTTCAAGTCCTTCCTCTGAATATGATGCACAAGAATTGATTCTTCTCCAACTAATCACACCATCTCCAGTGGGATTGATGTAGTCATCCATGCACAATGTCATGTTTTACAAATTATCAATTTCCTTTCTCGTGGGCTCCATGTATCTTCTTTCCTCTGTGGGTTCTAATGGCGTAGTGACCTTTAAGCCTGCTCCTTCAAAAATAATTTCTCTTTTCTTCAAGTTTATAATTGTTTTGATTTTCAAATACCATATCAAATCCGAGAAATGTTAGATTCGAATGACTATTATCCACAATATCAATGACCTCAAAGTTATATACACTTCCCACTCCATCTATGTTAATAGGTACTTCTACCAGTCTCTCGATCACTATTATATTATGTTGATTTTCCAGTCTCATCTGAATAGTTGAACAAAATACCTTTGATTTCTCCATGATCTCCCACTTTTGTCTTGGAAGAAGATTTACATCTGATCCTAAGCCCAATATGACATTATCCATGTCATATTATCCTATCTGTGCATTCAATATGAATTCTTTGTTGGTCCTCTTCTTTCACAATACTTCATTCATTGCTTTCTATGTTGTATGTACTTCTCTATCTAGAGTGTACTAATTGATCACCATGCATAATGCATTCAACGTTGCTTCATCCTTCATCAAATCTAAGCAAATATTTAGAAAATATTTCAAAGTATTTACCTTTTCTACTAACCTTTCTGGAATGGTGCGATCATATAATGATGACATATCATATATGGGTGGTGCATTTGATGGTGATGATATCTAGTCCAGTCCTAGTATCTCCTTCCTGTCTTGCTGATATATCGCTTTCTATTTCTGCGGGTTAAATGTTGGCATTGGTTCAACTTCTTTCCTTATCCATTTCTCAACTTCCTTTCCTTTTTTGTCGCATTTGGTCCAATTCTCATTCCTCCTCGTGTAACAACTGCTACTCTAGGTTGATCATCATGCTCCTTGGATGCTATCATCTGTAGGTTTTAGTTTTGATTCTGGTTCTGATTCATATTCTCTCTTACCTGCCACTTCGCTATTATTTTAGGAAAGTCTTTTGTCACCAGGGATGATTTTAAGGATGGAGATTTATTTTAAAATGTAGAAACCTTGGTGAATCTTAATAATCCTTCTATGCCAAGTATAAATGATTGGCGATATTTTTGTAAAAATATTAAAATTTCTAAGGATTTTATATAGTTTTTATAAAATTTTGGCTATTTTAAGGTAAAATAATTTTATGCTATAGAATTTGGGCGAATCATTTTTAAAACAACGAATCTCGTTTTTGGAAAAACCATGGAAAATTATCCCATGAGCAAAATTTAGCCCCTAAAATCGTCCCTGTTTGTCACATGGTCCAATTCTCTATAGTATGTGCACATCGTACAAGGATTTAGGAAATATCTCTCTAGATTTCCTGGTTGATTGAAATTGTAACAAATTATTGGTCCTCTTCCTCCTCGACCAAATCATCCATGCACTCAACCTCTGACAAATCCTCCTCATCTACCTTGGTTAAATCCTCTTAGAGTGTTGTATTGTGGAACTCCACCTTTTCCTGGGGTATTTTCCTCCTGGATTCTGTATGCATATGAAGTTCTCTCTCTCATTAAGTCGAATACTCAATAGTCTTTCTCATCGTGTCCTATAGACTTGCAAAAATTACAGAATAAATTCCTTGGTGTACTTTGGTACTTTTATAGTAAGGGAAAAGTAGTCGGATGATTTCCCCATGTATTACATATCTCACAATACCCTACTCCTCCTGCCAATGGGTTTGGTGCTCCTGTGTCCATATACTGCATGAACATTGGACATTCTTCCTTACGATGGCCTTTTGTATTACATGTAAAGCGCCAAACATGTTCACATTTCTCCTTTTCCTTCATTATTTCTAAACATTGAGTCTTCAACGCAACAAATTGTTACTATACCTATGTCATTCCCTTGCCATGTACTACAAGAGATGTTTGTAACTTCATCGCAATTTCTAATGCTTCAGGATGTGACATGACCTTCTACTTTGTTAACGGACAACAAATGTGCAACAATAGACCTTCAATAAACCAGTCTCAATGCTACTCATTGGGAATTTGAAACATTAATCTACCCATCACATCCTTAAATCTATGGTCATAGTCATAAACTATGTCATACTATACTTTCTTAATTTCTTTCAGCTCTGTAATATATTGCGATTCGGATTTTGACTTCTAGAATTATTTTAACAATGCTTGTCCAATCTATGCCAAAGTTCTTGACTTTCTGGGTGATGTATTTGTACGATACTTCATATACCATAGCTATGCACGACCTATGACATTCTGTCTAACTACACGATCTTTGTTTCCTCGTCCTAGAAATTCTTCCCAGTCCATATCGTGTCGCACACAAGCAAGTGTTGCTTAGGGTCTTCCAACCCTACTGCTTGGAATTATGGAATTATCAATGTATGATCTATTCCTACCATTTTATTCTATGTATTACTTACTCGTGTTGATGTTGATTGGATATGGTTCTCTAATCTAATTTCACTATTCTGACTATTTTTCTGACCTCCTCCACTAACTAAAATCGCTCTCGACACAGTTTCAATTTTTACTTCAGATCTAGGTAACGCACATGGGGTCGTGGGTTCGATGCAAATTCTGATATGAGATGGAATACATTATTCTATTGGACTGTACTAATGATCCTTTTATTTCTCTTTCCTTTCTCTATACGGTGTGATATGAACTACTGCACAGAGGTCTCTTTGATCAAACATTCTTTTCTCCTCTTCTCTCTCAGTCATAGTGTCCTTCTTAATATACCTAAATATTTTCCCACAATGAAATACTACAATCTCTCTGTCTAATTCAATGTTTTCCTCTCTCGACATCCTCATTCCATCTAGTTCTCATTCATCCTTTCCACTCTCATACCATCCTCCGGTCATCCCCCAGTCCCTTTTTGTGCACAAAGGATCCTATCTATCAAACTCCATCTTCATAACATTCTTATCGCGTAGTAACATATTTATCCAAGTAGACAATGCACTCAAATATCTTCCACGTGAACCCTTGAAAAAATCCCTCTCTGTGACACTATAAGATTGGGTACAATTTATTGCAAACTTTGTAATGTAACCTCCCAGTACACTATTCAACCAAAAATCAACCACGCAAGAAACTGTATTAATTAATGTATTCAATTGTTGGAACACTTCAAGGGTATATTTTCTCAGAGCCTTAAGTCAATACCTCCCAACATTCTTAAGTATCCTTTCTAACCATTCAGTCAAAATTATCGAAAATTCACCAAAGGAAATTTCATGAATATATATGAAAACATACCTTTATAACCATTGTTTGTCATTGGTGTGTGGGTTTCTATTATTTTCTCTCTAAAAGTATCATTGCTTCCTCTCTAACCATTCTTTGATTTCTTCCTTATTCGGACTCCAAAACATCACCCTCAATTAAATTTATCGATCCCGGCAATAGAACCATTTTTTGGTGTGTAGTGGGAAGACCCAAGGTTAATCATCAAAATACTAACAAAACTTGTATACATCGGCCCTTTCGGCATCACTTGCAGAGAAGGTTAAGTCTCACCTAAGGCATCTAGAGGGGTTGCAGGAACTAGGGTTCTTTAGTGATGAGGGGATGTGATTAATTCAACATATATTTACTATCCTTCTACTCAGGTACATAGTTTCCATTAATTAATAGTTACATACCACTCAATTTATTCTTTGTGCGACATTCTTCCATTTAAAATTCATTTATTTACCATTTACTTCAATGCAATACATTACAACATTATATAAAGATAAGACATTCAACATACTTAGCAATTATCATCATTCCACAATCACATTAAACATCATAACAAGCAACCACAACACATAGGTTTTAACGTGGTTCACCCAACTTGGACTATGTCCAAAATGTATGGCTTTTTATATTAGTCATTTAAAATCTTATTGTGCTAAAAAAATGCAATAGTAACATTACCCAAACCTGCCTAGTTGTTCTGCTGCAATGTGAGCCTCATTCCTCAGTCATTCCTCAAAATGCTTCTAATGCTCGACTCAACTCACCCAAAAAGACTAAGAACTTCTCATATGTTGATCCCCTTATACCCAAAACCCTTTACATATTTATACATAAAAAATAGGGCTAATCCCATTACAAAGTGGAAAAAATGTCCCCAAAACTCAATAGTTTATAACTGTTTTCTGCCTTTCGTGTGCTACTCTGTCATGCTTCCATATTTTGTGTTCTTTGAATACCATTGTGAACTTGAGTCTATATTATAACTACCTTATGTTCTTTGTCATTTTCTAGTGCAAATCCCAAAACTTGTCCAAAATTCCTATCCAATAGTTGCATATATCTGACACCCTTTTCTAAGGATTTCTTTTAGTTAAAATGTTGAAATCTCTTAAACCAATATAGGCCTTGGAATACCTTGCATTTTCCTTTAATTCCCTTCCTCATTAGACATGTGAAAGAATTGTTATAAAAAAATAAAAAAACATAATGATTTTCTTGTTAGGAAAATATACTTCCATGCTAAACCTACTAGAAGAGAGGAAGACATATTTAAGCTAGAAAGTAAATGACAAAGCAATCACACAATACACAAAGATTTTACCTTCAAAAACCAAAAGGGAAAACCATTATTCCTTGAGCATATTGCTCTCTTGTTTTCTTATTCATTTAGAATAAAAGGTTGCATGTCTAACCTTGGTCTATACCTAAGACACAATCGACATCATAGCCTCTTGCTTACACAAGAACAACCTTATAGATAATTTGGTTTATATCTACATGACCAATAACCTCTACCCAATTGATGTAAATATTATCTTCTACAATATTACATCATGCATTATTTGTAGGTTTTACGGTAGGAAAACCCTAAGTAAAGGCTCCCAAAATAGGTTATAGATCCACATAGAACATTCGCTACAAATCCCATGAATCTCAGGATTCTGTTATAGTCAACTACTAGTTGGATTACCAGTCTACTATTAGTCAACCTAGATTTGATATTCAATCGGTTGCCACATGACCTCTTGTTGACCTCTTATTGACCAATTTCTCGACTTGTTGTCGATCAATTTGACTTCAACTTTCTTCTCAATCACTTTGAATTTGAATTTCACTCCCATTCAATCCACCTTGACTAGACTTTCACTCTTAATCAATCCACCTCGAATAGACTTTCATTGAAAAGAATATAAAAACCCAACATTCTCCCACTTGTTTTATTCTTTGTTGAAACAAGAAAACCTGAAATATTGTTCATAGACCCAGGGCATCAATTCCCATTGCTTCTCTGCACCTAGAGAACTTCATAACACTCACGGACTTGGTCAAAGAGTCTATTATGTTTTCCAACGTGTTTACTTTTTCCAGTAGCACCTTGTTAATTTCCACCATGTCTCTTAGGAAATGGTATTGTACATAAATATGCTTAGTATTGGAATGACAACATGGGTTCTTTTCCATAAATATTTCACTTTGACTATAACAATTTATCTTCATAAATCTCCCCTCAAACCTGATCCATGAACACATCCATTGAAACCATACTACTTATCTTATTCCATGAGTTGTTGCCATGTATTTATCTTTTGTTGTTGACAATGCTACATATATCTATCTCTTAATCATCCAATTTATTTCTCCATCAAACATCTTGAACACATATCCACTTGTCAGCCTTCATCAATCCAGATCTCCAGCCAATTCAACATTGACAAAGCCATGTACAACTACTTCATTGTCTCCTCCAGGTTTTCCTTAGTAGCCTATAACATAATATTTTGTGCGACAAAAATACCTAAATACTCTCTTGATAGTTTTCCAATGCTCTTTTCCATGTGTTGACATGTATATACTCAACACTCCCAATACATGGGAAATGTCTAGTCCAATGTAGACTATCACATACATTAGACTACCAAAAACATTTTGTTGAAATTACTAATAAAACTGAGAGGGGGGGGGGGTGAATCAGTTGTATTTGTTCTTAAACAATGATAAGTCTATTTTAAAATTCTTAATCTTTCTTCAAGTGATCATCAACATTATACAGGATATGAACAGTAAAAGTAAAAAGCATCAGTCACACATAAGTTATACACAGAGACAGATTTTCATGAGGAAACCCATAAAGGGAGAAAACCTCTTCTTCTTAGAAATGATAAGCAGTCTTTTAAGTTCTGTACATCATCTTTAATTGAGCACAAACTCAATGTGAGGATGTTACCTCTGTTTTACAAGCTGCAACTTGTTTGAAAGCACCAACTCTCTGGTTTCTCTAGCACCCACTAGAAGGAAGCACCAACTCCCTAATTTCTCTAGCACCCACTAGAAGGAAGCACCAAATGGATGGAAGCACCAACTTCCAGTTACACAGGCTCCAATTTGTATAACAGACAACACCTATTCTCCCTAGTACCACCCTGCCACCCTGGTTTCTTTGGCTGCAACCAGATGGAAGCTACAACTTCCTGTGTTCAAGCTCCCACTTGAACCTCTGAAGACAACAGTCCTTCCAAGAACCTCCCAACCTCCCTAGAATATGAATGGTTAAATAAACAATCAACTTTACAAATAAATCAGTTCTTACCAATCTTTCTTTGTTCTGTAAATATGGTCTTCTACACACTATTTTTTTGCTCTTCTCTTCCTCTGTCAGTTCAGCAGGTATGCTCTACATCAACTCATTCTCTCATTCTGCTCTTCTTCAACTTGTTATGTTATTCTACTCTGCGTTTCATCTCACACTGCAGATATGCTCAATCTCCTCCTGCGCATTCTCTCCTTTTCCTTTTCTTACAGTTTCATTCTCATCTCATACAGAACAACCAACCATACATAGTCTGTCTCATTTTCTTTTATACACACCACAACAGTGGTTCCACTTCCCATTTCCTTAGGCAAAAGAAAGACAATTGTCCGAGCAACTGAAACGCCAACTGAAATGCTAACTGATTTGCAATAATGAGTCTGTTTCGCTAACAGATTCAAAACTGAGGAGTTAACTGTGAGAGAGAACAGTAACCCTCCGATCAACACTTGATCTGATGGTTCAGATCATTCCGTGATTTTTCATATCGTGAATTCGACATTCCTGAATTTCAATGTTCTTGTCACATACAAATCCCGATCCACAAAATTTCGTAAAGAAGTCGAATCAACGGTCCAGATCTGATCTTTACTCAATGACTGCAATTGAATCACAATTTTGCATTTCTTGTTGCATTGTTTTCTTTTCCTCTTGATGTTGTGATTCATGAAACTCTGATAGGGAGTTGGATCAATGGTCCAAATATGATCTTGCTTCAACGGCTGCAATTAAGTTACAATTTTTCATATCGCAAAATCGACATTCTTGTTGCATTGTTTCTTTGACACCTCCAACACGTGATCCTCAAAACCCCGACATGGACTGGAATCAACGGTCCAGACTCAACCTTAATCTGACGGCTCAGATTACATCGTGATTTCTCATATCGCGATATCGGGATTCCTGATGTCAATAATCTTTGACATGTCCAACTCTCAATCCTTGAAACTCTGACAAGGACTGGAATCAACAGTTCAGATTCAAACTTAATCTGATGGCTCAGATTACATCGCGATTTCGCATATCGCGATATTGAGATTCCTGATGTCAATAATCTTTGACATGTCCAACTCTCGATCCCTGAAACTCCAACAAGGACTAGAATCAACGGTCCAGATCTAACCTTTGATCTGATGGCTCAGCTTACATTGGGAATTTTGGATGGGATCCAATGATCAGTAGTTATTCTCAAACTTTGCGAGTCTTCGATCACTCAATCAATGTTGCGTTGCCTTCTCTCATTCTCCTTCGATCATTCAACCTTCCTAAACTTACCTGATCCAATGATTAGTAGTTCTTCTCAAACTTTACGAGTCTTCGATCACTCGATCAATGTTGCGTTGTCTTTGCTCATTCACCTTCGATCATTCGACCTTCCTGAACTTACCTTCTGTTTTCCTATCGATTACAAAATTCCTGTACTCATGCCATTTTCACTATTGTACTTGCCATCAATGAAAAGCATTCGCTGTCTGTTAAATATTTTTCATTCGTTGTCTGTTAAATATTTTCCAACAATCTCCCCCTTTGGCATTGATGGCAATACAAGCACCCACATTCACCCACATGCATTCAGATCTCTTCTCTTGAACTCTTTTCTCCCCATTTGACATCAATGTCAAAGAAGAAACATTCTTCCCCTGATCTGTTGCAAAACATACTACCCCTGTCAACTATAAGCATCTTGGGAATACACCAGATATTCAATAAGTACTCCCCCTAACCAGGTGAACAGATTAAACACAAGATATTATAACTCCCAACTTTTGATGAAGGTATCCAAAAGGGGTCGTTGCTAATGGTTTAGTAAAGATATCAGCAATCTGTTCTGTAGAAGGTATATAATTCAGTTGAACAATTATGTTTGTAACTTGTTCTCTGAGAAAATGGTACTTGATTGGAATATGCTTAGTCTTGGAATGAAGAACAGGATTCTTGGAAACACTAATGGCACTAGTGTTATCACAGTGAATTGGAATAGGATCAGTGTAAGTTACCTTCAGATCTGCAAGAGTTTGTATCATCCATAAGATTTGTGTGAAGCAAGTAGCAGCAGCAATGTATTATGCCTCTATAGTGGATAATGAAATGGATCCTTGCTTTTTACTAAGCCATGCAACTAGTGATTCACCCAGAAAGAATGCTCCTCCACTGGTGCTTTTTCTCTCATCAACACAGTTTTCCCAGTCTACATATGAATAAGTAGTTAACTGGAAATTATGATTTCTAGGATACCATAGACCATAAGTCATTGTTCCCTTCAAGTATTTAAATATCCTTTTGACAGCTACCAAATGAATTTGTTTAGGAGCAGACTGAAAACGACCTACCATTCCAACAACTTGCATTATATCAGGACGAGATGTTGTGATGTACAGAAGACTGCCTATCATTGAGCGATATGTCCTTTGATCCACATCAGATGAGATATCATCTTTACTCAGATTGCAACCAACCACCATAGGTGTGCTAACTGTAGAGGAATCTTCCATTTGAAATTTCTTCAACATCTCTTTCAAATATTTTTCTTGAGAAATAAAAATTCCTGCAGAGCTTTGTTTTACTTGTAAGCCAAGAAAATATGATAGTTCTTTTATCATGGACATTTCAAATTCTGTTTGCATACAATTAGAAAACCACTGGAAAAATGATTCATTAGTACAACCAAAAATAATATCATCTACATAAACCAAAACGACAAGTAAATTATCACCTTCAGGCTGAATGTAATGGTTACTGTCAATAGTACCTTTCTTGAACCCTTTTTCTTGTAGAAATTTGTCCAGTCTATAATACCAAGCTTGTGGTGCTTGTTTCAGTCCATATAAGGCCTCCTTCATCTTACAAACATAATTAGGATTATATGTCAAAGAGAATCCTTCAGGTTGCTCCATATATACTTCTTCCTCTAGATCTCCATTAAGAAATGCTGACTTAACATCCATCTGATAAACTTTGAAGTTCTTATGACATGAATAAGAAAGAAATATTCTGATAGCTTCCAATTTTGCCACTGGTGCAAAAGTTTCATCAAAATAATGACCTTCTACTTGTGCATATCCCTTATAGACCAATCTGGATTTATTTCTAACAACTTGTCCTTTTTCATTCATTTTATTTTTGAACACCCATTTGGAACCTATTACATTCTTATCTTCAGGTCTAGGGACAAGCTCCCATGTCTTGTTCTTCTCAATCTGATCAAGCTCTTCACTCATTGCTCGAATCCAATTATCTTCCTAGCTAGCTTCCTCAAAATTTTTAGGTTCAGTCATAGATAAAAATGCAACATGAGATTTTTTTGAGTCTTTAATCAATTTCCTTCTTGTCTGAACTCCTTCATTTATATCCCCAATTATCTTATTTTCAGGGTGATTCTTTCTAATAATTCTGAGAGGTGATTTTTCTTCTTTCTTCTTATTTGTGTCAATTTGAATATTTATATCTTCATCTGATTCAGACTCTTCTCTTTCTGATCCTTGGACATGTTCATCTTCATCTTCAACTATATCTTTTGTTCTTGGTTCAACACTGCTTACATTTCTAACTAGAATTTCTTCATCAACTTTTATATCTATACAATCAACTAGTTTGTGCAGTCTCTTATTGTATCATCTGTACCCTTTATTATTTGTAGCATAACCCAAGAAGATACCTTCATCAGCCCTATCATCGTATTTGCCAATATTTTCATCATTGTTCTTGATATAACATGTACTCCCGAAAACTTTAAAATGCTTGATTGAAGTAGGTCTTCCAAACCAAAGTTCATAAGGGGTCTTGTCACTGTGTGGTCTGAGATGAGATTTGTTAAGGATATGAACAACTATATGAATTGCTTCCACCAAATATGTCTGAGGTATGTTCCTTTCATTCATCATTGATCTTGCCATTTGTTGTACTGACCTATTCTACCTCTCAACAACTCCATTTTGCTGTGGAGTCCTTGGAATTGTGTACTCTCTTTTGATCCCATGTTTATCACAGAAC
>ML777551.1:1157942-1191096 GCA_009831015.1 Picea engelmannii
TTAGTCTAGAATAGTCATCAATAATCAACATAAAGTAATTTTCTTTTCCTGTACCTTCTTTCCTTGATGGACCACATAGATCCATATGTACTAACTGAAGAGTTTTTTCTGTTGAGGGAAAGTTTTTAGATTTGAACTGAGTGCGAGTAAGCTTTCCTATCTGACAGGGTTTTGTTGACAGACGAAATCGATCGTCCATCAACTGAGAGAGTGGAACCGGTCCGGGGCTGTCTAATAACCCAAGCCATTTGGGATGAACCACCTTGATGGGTTTAGCGACTCCATTAGCCAATCTAAGGTCCTAAGAAAACAAAAAATAAAACTAATCTAAACTAACTAATCTAACTATTCTATAAATACAATCTACTAACTATTACTATACTAACTACTAATTAACTATCTAACTACTAACTGAAATATAACTTATTCACAAAATGTACAATATCCACAATTCACAGATTTAAATAAAACCTGAAAAACTCATTTATATTCTGCCCTAAAGACAATAAAAGATATTTTTTGTTGATTTTATGATTTTATGAACAAGAAATAAAACAAAACTAACTAAACTAAACTACTAATATTATACTAAACAAATAAATGACAAGCTGACCTGGAAACGCTCCAGGTTTGTCCTGTGTATGATGATCTTCTAAGCTGATCGGAGGGAGGAAACCCGCACCGAATAATCCAGAAGCTTCTCATAAATGATAGCTGCAATGCTCTTTAAGTTTGTTTGCAGGACAAACAAGACATAAAAATCATAACAATTATATGATTTATAAATCTCCACAATTAGGTAAACCTGTTATGCAAAGACTTATACAGAATAATCCAATTGATGAAGAAGAGAAATCTGTCTTTCATAAACTGAATCAAGTAATTGCTATGTTTTTAAATACTGGAAGAAATCAGATATGGATCATATTAATTAATTCATATCATTTTCAAAAGACTAAGATAGCTAAAGTAGTCATTAATCAAATGCAAACTGATAACATAAACATGAAACAAAAGATTGATATTATGAAAAGCTAAAGCTGTAGCAGAACATCAATTTCTGTCTCAGTCTGTATTAAAATTACATATCCTTGTTCTCCCACGAATGAGGATGATCCTTATTACAAACAATAATAAGTATTTATAAGTTTTTTCCACAGGGTAAAACCTCCCTGTGGAAGTTATCACACTGTTTACATAAATCTGGGAAGATATCCCAAAGTTGTCTAAACTAGGAAACTAAAATAAAAATAAAACATCCAAATATCTCTTGAAATGCCCATCATATCCCATGCAATTTGAATTTACCTGAAACAGGTCAGAAATAGACAAGTTAGAGAGATATTTTATTAATAAAATGATAGAAAATTTAATTCTATAGACTAGCTACAGAATCCTCTGATTTTGTAGCTAGTCTAAATAAAGATACAGAATCAGCATTGAAATTAATCGAAAATCTTTTTTAAAAAATTCCATTTAATTGACATCCAATAATTATTTGAGAACAAATCATAAATTGAAATCGTTATTCCATTATGAACTCAAATAAGATCCAAATCAATTAAATAACTACGGAGATAGGCATACTCTGTTTTGTTTTTGTTACCACAAGATCGGGTTAATAGAACCATGATCAAACAGTTGAGAACCCGTTTGACATCTAATGCAATCAATACCAAAACAAATCTTATGCATTTGTTATGTCGTTTTACCAATAGGAGATATGATTGAATCGAACAGGATCGTTTACAATTCATTATGGTTGTGACGATATAGCAAACGAAAACGTAACAAGGTGTAACAGAGTGCGTACAAGGTATCCTATCATTCATTTTTTCAAACTGGGGTAAGCAAGATCGATTACATTCAAACGAATCATAACCAAATTTGATAAAAATAACACAATCAATCAATTCGTTTCATAACCAATCGAATCCAACAGTTGTGAAATCATTTTGATATCAATTGAAACGATTATAATCAAAACAAATGGCAAGAAACTATTACGCTGCCTTGTCAACAGGAAATATGAATTCGACAAGATCATTTCAATAGTTATGACTGTGTTGACACAACAAACAGTTCATGCCACGAATAGATCAATTCAAACTGTTGTGAAAATTAATTCAAATAAAACCATAATAGGCTCGAATGATCGGCAATAGAATTCATAGTTTGTTATGGCAAAATGGGCAAACGACTTTGATCAAAATGAAATCGTTCCAATCAAATGAATTAATTGACTGGGGTTTAGAATAGCTGTCACGAATTGAATCCATTCCATGATTCGGGCACACCTGCACTGACTTAAATGAACATATTATTTTTATAAAAATAGAGTAGTTTGTTTCCCAAATTAAAATCAAACAGAGCAGTATTTCAATTTTGAAAATTGTAAGAGAGAGTATATCGTAACAACCAAACTCAATAAAATCATTCACCAACCACAACATATGGATTATAACAAAATCAAATCCGAACATGATTGTGTTCTAAATTGAGTATGAAAAATTTCCTTTTCAAATCGGATACAAACCAATCCAGTCGAAGACAAACTATTAATTTCATTAACTCAATAAAGCAAACCAATCAATCAAATCCAAACGAAGACCACACAAATCCAATCAAAATCTATTGATTGCTATACTAGGAATGATCAGATCGTATATCGAATCAAAATTTCTTTTTATTCAAAGAAAAGCTATATATATAATGCACGCATTATAACAGAGTCATTCAGAGCTATTTAAAAACTGAATTCAAATCATTATATCAACCTAGATTATTTACAAAACAAAAACGATGTCAAAACCATACCTGTATAGCAACGAGGCTGCTTGATTATGCCAATTTAGAATTGACAACGACCGTGGCTGATTCCACATTTTTGAACAAGATGGAGCCGGTTGTCTTTTTCTTTTTATCTGTTGCTTGGAGCTTGGCTTTTTGACTGGTTAGCACTGCAATTTGATCTTCTAGTGATTGAATATTTGATTAGAGTATGGGAACATCAATATAATATCATTCTAACTGGGTTTAGACAGAGCAGGCGAGGGTTTGGCCAAATGGTTGAGGGTTTCACGAGGCAATTTAATACCCGGGTAGTCAAGGTCATTCTTTAGGCAGGGGGGGAGGTTTGATACAAAATCATAAGGGGGCTCGGGACATAAACCCTGCGAGTAGGGGTACTCGCTAGCCAAGAAATGTTCAACATCAGAATCAAAATCCTCACTCAGAATTATAGGGTTGGACTCGGCAGAGGGTTTTGATTTGTTTCTGGCCATTCTCGAAATGAGCTGAGCATTTCTTTTCCCTTTGGCATTAGCAACAAGGTTTGCCTTGGGTTTTTTACTCATAGGCTTCTTAATAGCCTCTTCATTCTTAGTTACAGTTTCAGGTAAGCCACCACCAGGGTCAGTTGAGGGTTTAGGCAGTAGGAGATGTAAGGGTACAGGCGGTTCGGCCTTGGTTTCAATTACCACAGGTTTATGAACCTGTACAGGGTCAGTGTCTTCAAAGCCATTACGGGCGATGAAATCCCTCCAACTATCACCATGCAAACTCAAATGATAAACAACGATGATCTTAATAAGCCCATGGTGGAACAGGCTGCTGTCAGCCTTCTACCTCTTAAACTTTTTTGAAATTTTATATAGGGAACGATGAAAGTAGAAAGGCATGTTTAGAGGATACCCTATAAAAATCATCAACAAACGCAGGTGGTAGAGGAAAAAAAGTCTGTATCGACCTTCATAGGTCATGAACAGCTTGAATAGCATTAATAAGTCATGCCATCGTGGTTTGAGCATAGATATGGGCATACCTCTGTCACAAGAGGTGACTTTGTGCGATAGAAACAACAATGTCCATGGCACTTCCTCGACCTTGCAATTCTTAAACCAGTGTTGTCCCGAAGCAGGTAACCCTGTGGAAAGACTGATAAACTGCTCATCGATCTCTGACTGTATGTCTCCCACCTTGGCTCGACAGCCATCGAATGTTACGAAAAATTGTCGTGCTACACAAAGTTTAAAACCCTCAAATCATTGTATAAAGGGTAGCCACCCATTTTCCTCCAGGTCACTGCAGGCATTGTCAAACATTAACAAGGCTTGGTGGCCATTGGGCCCGACTCGCACGACTGGTGCCATAGAGTCGAACGCATGGTAAACGAAGGGTTTGTATTCACCAACACACGCAGGAGCCAAGCTACCCAAGCTTAACAGAAATGAATGAGCAAAAGGGATAGGCATAAATGCAAGCATGCGAAGGTGGTGGAGTCTGCCATGCAAAATATTCATTATCCAAGTACAACCACTAATTTACATAGTTGTTCAATCCATAATAGTAGTTCAACCATCGCGTCATGTGCCCAACTAATGAAATAAAATGTGTATACCAATGCACGCAAACGTTATGCCATAGTGTCTAAAGACCCAACTTATAAATCAAAGCCAAAATCAACTATGCGCCAATGTATCATTTCATATAATCAAAAGTTTAACCAAGGTGCCAAACGATATTCATATAATTGGCAAGCCAAAATATTAACATAAGGATTATATCAAAGGACATATATATATAAAATTTAATCATAACCCTTATGCATTTTCATAGAATCAATGATCAAGCAAGTCATATAAAGTGCAAATCCAAATGCTAAATGCCTTACAAACTCAATAAAACCAAGTTATACAATCAACCGAAGTATGAGAACTGATTAGAGGATCTTGCCAGTTGTATAATGATCAATAAAAGGTGAGCGCAATAGGCATGATGACAAAAGAGATATTGACAGTTCAGATAATGATTGAAATACGACTTCGAAAGGAGAAGTTTTCACGCTTACAGTCGTGAAAACTTAACGAAGACAAATGTCGCAAAAATGAAAATTTCGTTTATTTGAAAATTGCGACAAAAAGTTGATGTTTGCAAGACATAGGTGTAGGCAGCTTATAGAATAAATAAAAAAGTGAATTGGCTGCCAACAATGGCGACACACTGGTAGAAGCAGTTATCTCTGCAAAAGGTACCAATTCAGATTAAGACAACAAAGATAATTTCAACTCAAAAATAGCAACCAGAAAATCATACAAACATCATCATTAATCAATTTTTTCCAGCAGTGTTTCAAAAGATGAAAACTAATAACAGTCTTAAGATCAGCAAGTCACGATATTAAAGATAAAATCTCCAATATTGTTGGCATAGCCACTGCTTCCAGCAGGCGTCCATAGCCTCGATAGGGTTTCCATTTAACCCACTCTGACATCTGTATCCTGCCAAGAAGTTCTGGATCAAAATAAAGGGCATTAAAGAGGTTTCTTTTTTGCAAATTTTCATATACCCGACATTGCTTCGCTACCAGCAGGCCTGTTCAGTACCCTAGCGAAGTTGTCTTGGCGCCATGCATGCATTTACCCGCTGCCAACAGACCTGTTCAGTATCCCGACAGGTTTACAAGCACTTCCCACAGCTCTTATTCATAATTTATTTTATTTTGTTTTTTATAGATATATATTTGAGCGAGGTGACGCTGAAAATCTTGATATTTTAACATATTTTTTAGACCTCATCAATTTTTTTTTTTTTTTAGAACTGTCTTTTATTTAGATCCAGGGATGTTTTATTTACAAAACAACTTCCAAAGATAGGGAGACATCCTCTGAGTCATTCCTTTATGGAAAAGGGACAATGTAAAAGGATAATAGATGATCATGACAAACTTTTCTTAGAGATCGAAATCAGTAAAATTCTTTCAAACAACAAAATTTTCCAACACAGATATCAATTTCGACAATATATCATTGATGTTTTGTACAAATTTTCAGAAGTTATTTCAGCGAAGAAATTTTCTGTCAGTTTTGTTTGAATAGTTCAGTGTACAGGTATGTGTATGTCCAAAAACACAAACTGATAAATTCAAATCAAAATAAAAAAACAGAAAGCAAACTAAAAGGAAAACAAAAATAAAAAAATATATACATAATATACAAGGGTAGTTATCAAGCAAAGTATCTTTTCAGGGCTTGGCCATTCACCGGATAGATGTAAAGCTTCCCTTCAAGATTCTGCAATCGAAAGGAACTAGGACCGAACTTTTCAGCAATTAAAAATGGTCCAAGCCATAAGTTTTGAAATTTAGAGTGCTCACCCTTTCCTTCGTGTGGTTTGTCCCACTTCAAGATGAGATTGCCTACTTCAAAATTCCTATCAGAAGAAGAATTAGAATTGAAACAGCTTTTAACCATTTGTTGATGTTGATCTAACTTATGCTTAGCTTGGTCTCTTACCTCTTCCAACTTCATCAAAGCATTAATTCGGCTTTCCAAAGGGGTACAATCTTCTTCTTGGAATTTTTGTGACAACTGAAGCAAAGGAAAAAGAATGTGAGGTGGTAGAATTGCTTCTCTGCCATAAACGAGAAAAAAGGGGGAGTTGCCTATAGTAGCTTTTGGCATTACCCTATCATCCCACAGTGCGTTTAGCAGCGCATTGTGCCAATTTTTGTGATTTTCAACCACAGTTCTCTTGATAATTTTAATCAAGTTCTTGTTTGTTGATTCTACTAATCCGTTTCCCTGGGGGTAGTAACTAGCAAAATATTTCAGCTTTATTCATTTTTCCAAAGCAAACTCGCTCATCTCAAGAGAAGAAAAGTATGAAGCATTGTCAAAGACTAAACAGTCAGGGATATTGAAACAAGTGATAATATTCGAGTTTAGAAAAGCGATTACCTGACTGGTGTTGACAGTTCTTAGCGCAACAACTTCAGACCATCAAGTAAAGTAATCTGTGGCTATCACAATATACTTGTGTTGTTGCGAGGACGGAGGGTTAATTGGACCTATGATATTAAGGCACCATTGGTGGAAAGGAGAATCTACTGAAACGGGTTGCAAGGGAAAGGCTGGTTTTTGCAACCGCCCTGATGCTTTCTGACAGATGATACATTTACGACACAAGGCATGGGCGTCCCTAAAAAGCGTGGGCCAGTAGTAACCAGCTCTTAAAACCTTATGAGCAGTGGTGTCTCCATTGAAATGACCACCAACTTCTCCTGCATGGAACTCGAGAAAGACTTTTTCTGCTTCGTCCTTTTCAAGACAGCGCATCAGTACACCGTCAAAATTCTGACGAAACAGTACACCGTTAACCAAATGAAAAGAGGCAGACTTTATCCTCAATGCTCTTCTCTTGGAGGGATCAAGGTGACGGGGTGCTGACCCATGTTCAAGACATAATCTAATATCGACTAATGAGGTTTTGTGCGCAACAGATCAAACTTTGATCGTTTTTTCCTAGGTTTGACGTATCACTATCTTCTTGTTGTCCTGTTTCCTAATCAACAACCAACTTACACAACCCTTGGCCTCTCACAATCTGAGCTGGGGTGATTTCTAAGTCATATTCCTGCAAGGAGGTGACCCAGTTATCTCTCTTCTCTCCTAACTCTTTTTTCACTAACAAGTTTTTTATGGCAGGGTAGGGGACAATGAATTTCGTCCTCGAATTCAAAAGATAGGACCGGAAATGCTTAACTGCTTTGAAAATAGTGTAGGCTTGCCGATCAACCACTGGGTAGTTAAGTTCAGCACCTTTGAAAGAAGAGCTCATAAAGGCGATGGGTACTTTGTTTTTCTCGGTATTCTTCTGAGTTAGGACAGCGGCATAAGAACGGTCAGAGGCAAAAGTATAGAGTGTAAAATCTTGAGAGAAGTCAGGGCTCATGAGAGACGGGGCGTCTATTATGGCCTTCTTTATGGCATTAAAAGCTTTATTTTCTGTGGATCCCCAGTGATATTGGGTGTCTTTCTTAATCAGGTTCTATAGAGGCCTGACCATTTCGGAGAAAATGGGAACAAATCTTCTCACGAAGTTAATCTGACCTAAGAAAGACTGCATGGATTTTTTGGATGTAGGAGGGGGAAGTTTAGCAATGACTTGAGTCCTCTCAGGGTCAATAATCATTCCTTCACTAGACACAATGAAACCTAAGAGTTTACCTTGTTCTACTGCAAAGATGGACTTTTTGGGGTTCAAGGAGATGTCGTATTTACGACATCATAGCAGAACGGCTCGTAAGTGAGCTAGATGATCATCTTTGTTTTTAGAATAAACAGTCACATCATCTAAGTAAACTACAATGAACTGATTGATTAAGCCTCGGAAAGCAATATCCATTGCTCTCTGAAAGGTAGCACTAGCATTAATCAATCCAAAAGGAATTTTGCGATAAGCATAAGTGCCCCATGGGGTATGGAAGGTAGTTTTGAGTTGGTCTGGTGGAGACATCAGGACTTGGTTGTATCTAGAGAAACCATCTAACAAGGATAGCCTCTCGAAACCAGATACCTATTGAAGGATCTATTCCATGGGTGGGACATGATAGTTGTCTTTGTCAAACGCTCTATTGAGGTTTTGGAAATCGACATAGAGTCGGATTTCCCCGCTTTTCTTCTGCACTGGGACAAGGTTGGAAACCCATTGAGTGTGCCTAATAGGAAAAATTATTTTATCACTTAGGAGTTTATTCAATTCTTTTTGAATGGTCGGTTCTAGTTTAGGGTGCATCTTCGTCGGTTTTTGTTGAAAGGGTAAAGTTTGGGGCTTCATCGGGATGACATGCTATATGATATTAGGGTCGAAGGTTTTAAGATCATCATATGTCCACGCAAAGACATCCTTAAATTCTTTAAACAATGTAACAAATGCATCTTTTTCTTGCCTAGAGCATCCCAAGCCTAAGTTAATGCACTAAGGATTTTCACTAGTTCCTAAGTTCACTTTTTCATAAGACAACGAGGAACTATTGGTTTTACAATTGACCGTCTTTTTAAATTTATCTTCAAAATCATAAAACTTCTCTAATCTAACTATGGATTTGGGTATGGAATTTACCATGTCCGACAGAGCTTTAGGAGATTTCGGATCAGGTATTACTGTAAAATCGTGCAAATTTTCGTCGTGCGTGCATTCATCTATAACTACGCCTTGAAAGGTTTCTTCCATGTGCAGAAAGTTAATGATCTGCTGGTCATCGTCAAATACTCTCCAGTTTGTGATATTGTCAGGAATAGATGGTCGAAACAACAACTCGATGGAGAATGCGTCTGGGGACAAGCCTTCTACAAGAAGAAGTTTATAAGCTACATTAGCTAATAGATATGCTTCAGCATTATTTAGTCTAGGAATGGAATTTATATTGAAAGCAGAAAATTTATTCATTAAACTCCATACCTCGGACTGGTAAATTTTGAGATGCGGGGAAAGACAGTGTATATAATCTCTTACCTGTCTAACCACTATTTCAGAGTCACCAAATACAACCAGGTTTTGAATGTTCATATCCAGATATTTTCTGAGACCTTACAGTAAAGCCTCATATTCTGCAGTATTGTTAGTACATTCAAATTCTAGTCTACAAGCTATTAATGTATTGTTACCTGCCGGATCGATAATGATGCAGCCTGCTCCAGCTCCTTCTTTAGACTTAGAATCGTCGAAATATTGAGACCAAATTTGATTTCCATCGGGCACATGGGATTGTTGTATAGAAGTTGTTGGTTGCATATATGCTACGATCTTGGACTGTTGCTCTGGATTGTTGATGGGTGAAGCTTCGGCCATGAAATTGCCAAAGAAGGTGTTCATCCCTTGGACTTTGGGTGAATCAGTAGAAGGTGTATATGGTTCATTGGGATCATTCAAATCTGTAACCGTGAACTTAAGGTAGCGCTCACGATTCACCTTAATCTTATTAGGCTTACCATTCTTTGGGAGCCATAAGTGAGACCAGTCCGTCGCGAAGTAACCATGTAGCTACTCCAACCAGTCCCTTCTTAAAAATAGACCATACACTTCTGGAATATCCACAACAATTATATCAATAACCTGATGAACCTTGGGGTTAGATGATAATATAATCAATACATTCTTTAGTTTGCCTATGACTTTAACATTGGTCTAATCAAGTTGTATGATTTTCAAAGTAGATGGTTCCACTTCAGCATTAATCTTTTGGAAAACAGACCAAGGCATCACATTGGATGACGCTCCTGAGTCCAACATACAATTATGCACATTTCTATTGAAAATTTTGAAAGTTAACAAGAAAGGAGGTACATTTTTGCAAGTGATAAGAGTAGTAGCTTGTGGATTTTTACCCACAGTTTCTAAAGATACTTTATCTACATTATTTACGTTATTTACATTATTTATAGGGACTACAGGAAGGCTTCCTTTATCTTGAGGATCGGGATTATTTTTAGTGGAAGTCTTCTGAGGAAATTTGCTTTTCACAACCTTGTTACCAATTGAATTACCATTTTTGTCATTCTCTGAAATATTTTGCAACATTTTTTGAAGCAGAAATGGAAACTTCAATAACTCATAAATAGAAATGTTAGCCCTTAATTTTTTAAGATCTTCAACAACATCATAATCTAAGTTGGGGTTCACATTACTTTGTTTAGTCTCAGCTGATTTAGATTGATTTGGAGGTGGAGTTGTAGTGTTTTCGGTAGAAGGTTTGTTTGTTGTCTTGCTCCTAGTGTTATAAGGGTGAATAGTCTCAAAGTTAGCTTGAAAGATGCTATCCGAGAAGTGTCTAAAGATGTTTGGAGAAGACTCTTATTCTTGAACTGTTTCAGGTTCAACTACCTCCTGAGGGATCTCAGGGGGTATCAAGTTATCTTGAGCTTCTAGAATTGTTTGAAGAGAACATTGCAAACTTTCTAGATTTAAGCCTTTGGGGGTTGGATTAGGTCGGTTGGTAGGAAAAGGCTTTTGGAAAGGGGGTTTGTAGGGTCCTTTACTCGAGGAAGCTTCTTTAGTTGACCTTTTTAAGTCTATAACTTGATTGGACAGTTTTTGAACAACATTAGTTAAGTTTTCCAAATCAGAGTTTTCATGTTGTGTTTTACTTTGAGTAGGTCTAGGGAGAATTTCAATCTTCTTTTTGGAAGAAGAACTAGTCTCGGTTTCGTTGCTAGAAGAGTCTTTAAGACTAAGTATGTCTTTTTCAATCTGGCTGGCCTCCTCGAAGGCCTCTAACAACGTGGCTTTCTTAGATCATTTAACCCAAATAGCTATACTTTGATGTAAAGATTTAGTGTAGTAAGCTATTATAAGACTCTCAGCAGGCATAAAATCTGCAGGGATTCAGTTTTTAAGTGTTAAAAATCTTTGATTAAAGTCTTTAATTTTTTCTTTTGGGTTCATTCTTAAACTAGAAATATCCATGACTAGGACCTCCAGAGGCTTACCGTCTCCGAACTTTTCCAAAAATCATGACTCAAATTTTTCCCAAGATATGATGGTATGGGGTTGTTGGGAAAAGTACCATGTGGATGCATTACCCTCAGAAGTATAAGGGAACAACCTATAGACAACATTTTCATGTTCAACATTGCGGAGTTTAATGGATAGCATAAATTTTTCAATGTGATCTTCAACGATCTGTTTGGAATCAGGATCAAACTTGGGAAGCCATTTCTCTGGGTGTTTAGGTAAAGGGTGCTAAGATCCAGGTATAACTACAACATCCTGGTCCAACCAGGGTCTAGCAGGGTTGTTCTGATTTTCCATTGGGGTAGTGGGTGTGGAAGGCTGAGAAGGTGAATTTCCTTCGTCTAACAAGTAGTCTTCTCCAGAAGAGGAAGGAGATGAGGGAGGTGGTGAAGGAGGTCTCCCAGATCCTCCTGCAGCAGGATTTGTGATTGGATCTGTGGGATTCACAGTGAGGTTAGTGTCACCTAATTGTTCTCTGATATTAGAGAAGTCCAAAGGTTGACCCCACAGACGGTTTGGTTGCCTAAGACAAGCTAAGGCACTATGTGTTTTAATAATATATTGATGGACAATCTCTTGTATGTCACCACCTGTAGGATTAGGGGTCGTTGGCTCAACTATGATCTGAGGATCGCCGGTTGAAATAGTTGTTGATTGAAGGGGAATATTATCATGTGAACGGCTTCTAGTCACTATAGGTGAGCAATTAGGGGGGGGAGGAGTCTTGCGACCGCCTCGTGCCATTAATTAAGTTCAGGCCCTCCTTCTAGCGCCATTTTTTGACGGGCGAAATCGACCATCCATCAACTGAGAGAGTGGAACCGGTCCGGGGTTGTCTAATAACCCAAGTTGTTTGGGATGAACCACCCTGACGGGTTTAGTGGCTCCGTTAGCCGATCTAAGGTCCTAAGAAAACAAAAAATAAAACTAATCTAAACTAACTAATCTAACTATTCTATAAATACAATCTACTAACTATTACTATACTAACTACTAACTAACTATCTAACTACTAACTGAAATATAACTTATTCACAAAATGTACAATATCCACTATTCACAGATTTAAATAAAACCTGGAAAACTCGTTTATATTCTTCCCTAAAGACAGTAAAAGATATTTTTTGTTGATTTATGATTTTATGAACAAGAAATAAAACAAACCTAACTAAACTAAACTACTAATATTATACTAAACAAATAAATGACAAGCTGACCTAGAAATGCTCCAGGTTTGTCCAGTGTATGATGATCTTCTAAGATGATCGGAGGGACGAAACCTGCACCGAATAATCCAGAAGCTTCTCGTAAATGATAGCTTCAATGCTCTTTAAGTTTGTTTACAGGACAAACAAGACATAAAAATCATAACAATTATATGATTTATAAATCTCCACAATTAGGTAAACCTGTTATGCAAAGACTTATACAGAATAATCCAATTGATGAAGAAGAGAAATTTGTCTTTCATAAACTGAATCAAGTAATTGCTAAGTTTTTAAATTCTTGAAGAAATCAGATATGGATCATATTAATTAATTCATATCATTTGCAAAATACTAAGATAGCTAAAGTAGTCATTAATCAAATGCAAACTGATAACATAAACATGAAACAAAAGATTGATATTATGAAAAGCTAAAGCTGTAGCAGAACATCAATTTTTGTCTCAGTCTGTATTAAAATTCCATATCCTTGTTCTCCCACGAATGAGGATGATCCTTATTACAAAAAATAACAAGTATTTATAAGTTTTTTCCACAGGGTTAAACCTCCCTGTGGAAGTTATCACACTGTTTACATAAATCTGGGAATATATCCCAAAGTTGCCTAAACTAGGAAACTAAAATAAAAATAAAACATCCAAATATCTCTTGAACTGCCCATCATATCCCATGCAATTCGAATTTACCTGAAACAGGTCAGAAATAGACAAGTTAGAGAGATATTTTATTAATAAAATGATAGAAAATTTAATTCTATAGACTAGCTATAGAATCCTTTGATTCTGTAGCTAGTCTAAATAAAGATACAGAATCAGCATTGAAATTAATCGAAAATATTTTTAAAAAAAATCCATTTAATTGACATCCAATAATTATTTGAGAACAAATCATAAATTGAAATCGTTATTCCGTTATGAACTCAAATAGGATCCAAATCAATTAAATAACTATGGAGATAGGCATACTCTGTTTTGTTTTTGTTACCACGAGATCGGGTCAATAGAACCATGATCAAACAATTGAGAACCCATTTGACATCCAATGCAATCAATACCAAAACAAATCTTATGCATTTGTTATGCCGTTTTACCAATAGGAGATATGATCGAATCGAACATGATCGTTTACAATTCGTTATGGTTGTGACGATATAGCAAACGAAAATGTAACAAGGTGTAATAGAGTGTGTACAAGGTATCCGATCATTCATTTTTGCAAACTAGGGTAAGCAAGATCAATTACATTCAAACGAATCATAGCCGAATTTCATAAAAATAACACAATCAATCAATTCGTTTCATAACCAATCGAATCCAACAGTTGTGAAATCGTTTTGATATCAATTGAAACGATTATAATCAAAACAAATGGCAAGAAACTATTACGCTGCCTTGTCAACAGGAAATATGAATTCGACAAGATCATTCCAATCGTTATGACTGTGTTGACACAACAAACGGTTCATTCCACGAATAGATCAATTCAAACCGTTTTGAAAATTAATTCAAATAAAACCATAACAGGCTCGAATGATCGGCAATATAATTCATAATTTGTTATGGAAAAATGGGCAAACGACTTTGATCAAAACGAAATCGTTCCAATCGAACGAATTAATTGGTTGGGGTTTAGCATAGCTGTCACGAATTGAATCCATTCCATGATTCGGGCACACCTGCACTGACTTAAATGAACATATTATTTTTATAAAAACATAGTAGTTCGTTTCCCAAATTAAAATCGAGCAGAGCAGTATTTCAACTTTGAAAATTGTAAGATAGAGTATATCGTAACAACCAAACTCAATAAAATCATTCACCAACCACAACATATGGATTATAACAAAATCAAATCCGAACATGATTGTGTTCTAAACTAAGTATGAAAAACTTCCTTTTCAAATCGGATACAAACCAATCCAATCGAAGACAAACTATTAATTTCGTTAACTCAATAAAGCAAACCAATCAATCAAATCCAAACGAAGACCACATGTTGCACCCTTTTCGTCACCTTGGTGAGCAAATAAGAGGTGCTTGCATGCCCAGTTGGGTCTTGCTGAGCATGACAGTTGTAGAGGAAAGAGTTAGAGAAAGAAAAACAAAACTATAAGCAAGAATTAAACTAATAAAAACTAAAATCATAAGCATATGGATATAGAGATAATAAACACAAAAAGACCAATATCACCAATGTTTTTAGGCTGATCTATTGATGAAATCAAAGCACCAAGATGAAAGGGGACTATGAGTCCCTTCTTCCTCCAAGGGAAGGCTCTTGGACCCTCACAAGCTTGCTCTCCTTACAACAAGAAAAATGACAATGATGATGAAAGAACTCCTTTGCAAATCCACCCAATGGAGAAGTGGATTTCTCAATGAAATGGTGCCAAAGTGATCTTATCAAGGATGGAGTCCTTAAAACAATATAGGCAGCATAACATTACATGAAATTCCTTGAGAAAATTAGGTTTCTTCATGGCTTTTTATAGCATTGCATTGGGTTATTGTGTAACTCCTTTGTAGTCTGAAAAGAGGCCATTTAGGGAATTATTAGGTCTTTGACCAACCCACCATTCGGATCCAGTCCGGACTTGGAAGTCAAATCAACTTGGGAGCTGAACCAGAAGTGGTTGGGAGGCTGACCACATTCATAAATGCATCATTTAGTAGGTGCACGGATTTTTCCGCTAACATCCACGCATCGTGCGCATATGCGCGCATTCTACGTTCCTATTCCACGCACGTGTGTGCGCACCTAACTTTTTTAAAGTGATCTTCAATTTTTCACTACTTTGTATAGTTTTTAACCTTTTTGGAATGCTGTGAGATTAATTCAGGGCCATGAATGACTTCATTATTGTTTGACGATGCTGAGTTCTTGTCGCCATGTGTGGATGAAATTCCAGTGATAACAGATGCCCCCTGATGGATGAGGTTAGGAGCATACTTATAGCCGAAATCCATCAATGTTTCTTCTACTGAGAATGTTGTTGTAAGATAGAGAAATAGTGGGACCATTCAGAGTGATCCGTTGGAGAAAAAAAAGGAACCGGTAGGACCCGACCTTCTGTAAGGTGAGTAAAATATACAACTGTGTACAAATGAGGCGGGCATGCCCCATGCTCATTTTATGTAACTCTGAAAAGAAGATGACGGAAATGTTGGTGTAGACAACTGCAGTGCCCTCGGGGGACGTTGAAAAATAAAGGCAAAAGACAATTCTGTAATTGAACCTGCTCGGAACCATAGGCAGTGGTCATGGTAATAAATAGCTGCGATTATGTGGGTATTGATAGCCCATCCCAGTTCAGAGGTCTTCGGAAAATGATAGAAATAACTGCAATAGTCGCAAAGTAAGACCCACCATAACATGAGAAAATGTTGGCGTCGAATGTTATGGGGGCCAATGACAGCAGGGAGAAATGGTGTTTTACCCTGTGCCGTCCGAGATCTCTCATTGAATGTAGAATGAGAATCAAGATACTGTCGCCCTTCTGGAAAATTGTGTTGATGTCGAAAAAAGGGGAACGCGACTCCCAGAAGCAAAGGGCTTCATGGAATCTACTGAGGTGAGGAAGTGGCAGAGGTACATGGACAAAGTCAAGAAGTGGGAAGACTCAAGAATTCCCTTGGTTGGAGGATGTATGAGATAAAAAGTGGCCGCAATCGTGTAACAAGGTCGAGTGTCAGGGGGACGACAAGACCGGTGATAAGTTGTGCTAGAGGCGGGACAAGGTGAAAAAATTCAGAGGGTAGAGGTAAGTGACTTGTGGAGTACTCTGAAGATATGGACGATGCCAGCAAGGATAGATGATAAGTAATTCTCCAACCAAGGGTGACATGGGTTGCACATGGCCAAAAGGAAGAAAGTTGCCAACGGTGACGACAAAAGAAAATGTAATGACTGGAAATAAAGGCGTTTGTACAATAAATAACGAATAATTTGGGGAGAAATGTACAAATACAGAAACGGGTGCCCCAGTGTGATATGGGTGGCCCACATAGGGCATAGTGTGCTTGGAAGACTTATGAAGGGTGGGGGCCCCATTGGTGAGTTTCTGTATGAGGTAGGTGAAATGAGGGTAGGTTCGCAGATGGGCAAACTGATTGTGGATGAAATGGAGGGTTCATGATACTGCGGAGGTGCAGGTAAAAAATAGAACCGTAAAGAGATAATCTGGGAGTCTGTGTGGGAAAGCTAGAAAAATGAGGAGAAGGAGTATGTGGCTGATTCCGGTCATGATGGAAGACTATCGGGAATCCCATCCCTAAAGGGTAATGAAAAATAGCATGAGTGTCAAAAAGTGGAAAAAGGTGCTATGAATGAGACAACTCATGTGGGGAAGAATGCTACCAGGTAACAGTACCGAAGATGCAAATGGAGGCATGGGTACTGCAGAGCCGGGAATGAGGATCCTAGAGGTCAATATCAAAGGGTGTGACTGGAAATGTAAATGCAATACAACAGGAGAGACTACATGACAGTGCTGAGTATATACCTGAAGGGATGATGCCGATGAATGATAAGAAAGTACCTACACACATAACAACCAAATACCCAAAGTGAACAATATCTGAAGAGAATCAAAGATATGAGCATGTATTTGAAAAATGTGACAATGCACGTGTGTACTTGACCATGATATGAAAAAAAGGCACCCTGGGGGATTAGGATAAAAAGAGACCCAGGGACTGCTATGATGTAGGCGACGGGATGTTGATCCCATGGTTGAAGATGGTTTGAAAAACGGACACCTTGGGCTCCCGGAATGGTGAGTGGAAGTTTGGCAAAAGGCCTATATATAGCTGTAGGGCCCACATTGCCACCTCATTTGTACCTGCTGCAATAGTGACTGGACGAGCAGTTTTCAGAGGAGATTTGGAGATTCCAGGAGGATGAGGCATCCGATCAACGTTCTACGAGTATCAGGTTAGTGGTCTGATCATCCTGCATAGAAATAGGTTTTCAATTTTTGGGCAGGGGCTATACGGAGGGCTGTACAGAGGGTTTTAGGGGGTCGGTCCGCACATGCACAGGCGATCAGTTGATAGACATGCATACATGCATGCATGTCCACCAGATAAGCGCGCATGGGTGCGCGATGGGGAGGATTTAAGGCGCGCCCAAAGGGAGCGCCTGTGAGTTGAACAGGCGCGCATCAATGCGCGCCTGTAGGTTGGACAGGCGCGCATTGGTGCACGTCTGTATGGTGAACAGGCGCGCATCAGGGCATGCCTGTGAAACAAAGAGGTGCACACTGATGCACACTTGTTTAGTGTACAGGCACGCATATATGCGTGCCTGTGTAATGAACAGGAGCACATGTGTGTGTGCCTATGGGAACAAAAATCGCGCCTAGGAGGCAAGGTTTAAGGGTAAAAAATGAGTCTTTTTGATGCTATTGATGGTTGCATGAGCTGATATAGGACTTTATGTTGTCTACAGGTGGACCGTGGTGACGATGCCAGTGCAGTGGCGAGAGAGAGACTGGGCCTAGTTGCGAGACGTCGTGGCCATTAAGGGGCTTGGCGTGTGTGTGACTTTGGCAACCTGTGGGTTGCTAAAGTTCTTTGACTGCCCGTTGATACAGGCACAGGAGTATTTACTACAGTTCCTGATCCAGATGTGGAGTCTGGAGCTGCACTGCTTCCTCGTGCAAGGAGAGCAGATCCCCTTCACTGTGGTGGAGGATATTTATTTTCTGACTAGGCTCCCCTTTCGGGGAACGCCCCTATCGGCAGAGCTGGTGCTACCTAGGGATACATCCCTTATCACGATTGGCCAGCGATACTGCTCAGGTTGGTACTTTATGTCTGGGACTGTGGTGAGTATCAGTGCGATAGACTCCTTGGCTCATCGTTGTATAGGAGTGATGATTGTGCAGATATATGGGTCGTTGGCAACCCAACGGATTAGTGGTGGCCAGCTTTTGGTGCTGGAGAGAGTGGTGGTCGGCGAGCGGTTTGCTTGGGGACTGACGCTGCATGCAAGAATGGTAGCATAGTTGGATCGTTGTCGGTCCACAGGTGCAGGAGAGTTTTCCTTTGGGTCGATCCTAGTGGCATGGTTCTTAGAGAGGGTGCCGATGTTGCGCCCGAGGGTTTTACTGGAGATGTCGGGGGCACGAGAGCCACGATTGAGGTGGTGGTCAACCATTTTTCTTCATCATGGTGATGGTGAAGGTGGGCACTTCTTTTCAGCGGAGGAGGCGGGGATATGGTGGCAGATGCCGCAAGTTATACTTCAGTACCCCTATGTTGGGGTGGACATGGTGCTACCTCCTGGGGAGGTTTTTGACCATCGAGGTATGTTTTAGTATGTTGGTATGTTTTTTATTTATATTGTTGTTTTAATATATCAGTCCATATGTATATGATATAGATGCTGATACTATTTATTTTGTTTGTTGTTGTTTGCATGTGCAGATGTGGTACCTCGTGGGCGTGAGGTGGAGATGTAGAGAGCTTCGATTCGTTAAGAGCCAAAGAGAATACTGCATGGAGAGAGACGTCGGCGGGAGGATGTCGTGGGGCGACCAGCAGAGCCTGAGAGGGCAGCGAGGAGGCGTCGGTTCGATGACCCTGGTGTGAGGCCATCACATGCTCCTCCGGTGGTGGTCGGAGTAGATTTTGATGACATACGCCGTCGTCTAGAGACGGTGTTGCATGATGTGCCTGAGGGCATGTGGACGTGTATCCAGGACAAGAGCTTCCTGGAGCAGTGTGTGGGGGTGCCGCCACCATGGTGGGCCATAGTGCAGCGAGCAGCAGTGCTTGCGGCGATGACCAGTGGACGTCTGTCGCCGAGGCAGGAGGGTCCTATGGGTGGTCCACCACCGCCTGGGGCAGGTGGTGGTGGGCCACCACCTCCTCCTGAGGGAGGAGCAGGTGGTGGTGCGATAGAGGCACCCTGAGTGGTGTATGATGTACATCTTTGTTTTTGTTGTATATAGGATGGTGAGCCCATTTTTGTACCGAGGTGCTACATTGGCCTACGGATCCATGTATTTTTGTATGTAAACATTCGGATGGCCTGATGGGCCTTTATATATATATGAGTATACATATTTTGAGATCCTGATGTTGTCTACATGTGTTTTTTGTTGATGATTTTGATGATGTCTATTCTATATATATGATGTGACAGGATTTGTGAGATGTTTATGTATATGTAGCTTGATGTGATATATGCCAATCTAACACCATGTTAGCTATTTGATCTGTTGTTTGATTCAACTATCTTGGAATATGTGTAAATGTAATGGAATCAAAATGTCGAGATAACAGTCTAACCTGTAGGTATTTGTGAAAGAGGCATGAATCACGTACACGGTATACATTGTTGAGCTGGAGAACGACTAGTTGAGAGTCGAGGAAGACGCTAAGGTGACAAATATGATGATGCTGGGCATCGGCCAGGAGTCCAATGACAGCAGTGTATTCGACTTGGTTGTTGGTTTCTGGCTCCAAAAATATGCCGCCTGAATGGAGCATTTCATGTGAGTGGGTGTAGAGAGCCCAAGCAGCCGAAGTGAGATTTTGTGTCCAACGACTGGCGCCGTCGGCATAACCAATGTGGTAGGATGGTGGAGGAAGCATCTGTCAATAGCAAAAAGGATAGTTTAGACGAGAGGGGAGGAGAAAAAGATTAAAAATGCTAGAAAAAGAAATAACCTAAAGTAGAATGACTACGTTTAAGCATAAAATTTCTTGAGATACAACCCATTGATGGGTTCCTTGAGAGAGAGGTCGTCGGGGGAGGCCAAGATGTATGCGACTTTTGTGAGGTAATGTTGGATGATGTAAGGGCCATGCCAAAGTGATTCAAATTTTCTGTGGCCAAAGGTATCATGAGCGATATCATAAGCCAGGATGAGGTCGCCTTCACGGCATGATCGAAGGTTGACATGGCGATCAAAGGTAGCCTTGGATCATTTTTTAGCTGCCTCATTGTTCTGTAAGGAAGATCGATGATCTTCATCCAGAGACTCCAAGTTTAGCAAGCACTACTCCATTGGAGAAGTGTCAGGTAATAGCTCAATTGCGGTGCGTAAGGTGGGAATTTTGCACTCGATGGGAAGAGTGGCCTCGACCCCATGGACTAAATGGAATAGTATGAAACCAGTAGCAGTTTTCACTGCCATTCGATAAGACCATAACGCGGAAAATAACATATGATGCCAATTAGTTTTATGTTTATTAACCATGCGCTGTAACATGGTCTTGAGGACTTTGTTCACTGCCTCGACCTGTTCATTTGACTGAGGGTAATATGGAGAGGCAAACTCGTGAGAGAAGCCTAACCGAGATTAGAGTTCGATGAAGATCTCATTCTCAAAGTGTTTCCCATGGTCGGAAATGAGTTGGAGTGGTACTCCAAAATGGGATATGATGTGGTTAAATAAAAAACGCGTTGTTGTCTCAGTGGTATTGTTGAAAGTAGGCATAGCTTCGGCCCATTTGGTGAAGTAGTTAAAGGAGACAACGATGTATTTGTGACCATTGTTGGAGGGTGGATTGCAAGTCATAAAGTCGATGCCCCATTTGTAAAAAGGGTCGGCTGTAATGACAGGGTGGAGAAGAGTGAGGGGAGCCCGAGCTTTGTTGGTGTAGAGCTAACATTGCTCACATCGTTTCACGGCATGAATGCAATCATGAAACAAGGTAGGCCAAAAGTAATCGGCTCAGATAATCTTTTGAGCCATGGATATACCCGAAAGATGGCCCCCACATGCACCACTGTGGCAGTCATTTAAGACTCTGTCGGCCTCGTCAATAGTTAGGCATCGACGAAGAATGGTGTCTACACCCCGCCGGTATAGGATGTCTCCGATGAGGAGATAGCAGGGGGTCTGATGGCGGATACGTCGACGATCATCTCATGAAAGGTGGTTACCGAACTTTTGAGTTCGTAGGTAGACGAGAAGGTCACCATACAAAGGATCATCCGAAGTGATGTAAAAGAGATGTTCGTCAGGAAAGTCGGTGTTGACGGGGGCACTGGTGGTGTCAGAGGGGAGGGCTGTGACAAGTTCAGTGAGAATGAGGGCCTTCTTACTCTTAGGTGTTGAGAACTTGAGATCGTATTCCTGAAGGATAACGATCCATTGAGTGAATTTTCCGTTAACTTGTCAACGACTGAGAAAGTACTACATAGGGTTGGAATCTGCGATGACCTTGGTGGTGCGAAGAAAAATGTAATGATGCAGTTTATGGACTGCAAGGACAACTGCAAGAGCAAGTTTCTCTTCATGTTTTTATTTCAAGGGTGGTCCTGAGAGGTTCTTACTAACGTAGTAAATGACATGTTCATGATTGTCATCTCTGAGTTGGATGAGGATGCCGACTACTGATACAGCTGATGCTGATACGTAGAGGATGTATTCACGATTATAGTCAGGTGCACTAATTAGAGGTGCATTTGAAAGTGTTTCTTTAAGATCATCAAATGACTGTTGGGTGTGGTCGTCCCAGTGAAAAGGGATGTCGTGACGTAGTAAGCGGAGGCAACTGTGTGCGCATATGGTGTAATCAGGCACAAAGCATCGAAGAAAGTTAGCTTTTCCCTGTAGACTCTAAAGTTGTCGTAAATTCCGGGGAGGTGGAATTTCGATGATAGCTTTGACTTTGAGGGGGTCCACGGTAATACCGCTTTGGGAAACAATAAAACCGAGGAGGCACCCTGTGGTGAAACAGAACACACACTTGAGAGGATTCAAGTGGATGTTGTACTGACGACACCATTGAAAGATGATTCATAAATCATCAAGATGCTGGGTGCATTTCTTGGATCGAGCTGTGAGGTCATCCAAGTAGGCAAGGATGATTTTAGCCAGATCGTGGAAGATGTATGTCATCGCCTGCTGGAAAGTTGCACTAGCATTTTTTAAGCCGAAAGGAATGACATGATATGTAAAGGTACCCCATGGGGTAGTGAATGCGATTTTATACTGATCGGCTGGGTGGATTTGAATTTGGTTATAGCCAGAGAATCCGTCCATAAAGGAGAGAGCCTCGTGGTCGGCGTAGTCATCGATAATTTGATCAATGAAAGGCGTTGGAAAGTTGTCTTTGGGACATGCGTTATTGAGATCGCGAAAGTCTATGAAAACGTGGATAGTGCCCTATTTTTTGTCGACGGGTACAGGGTTGGAAACCCATGAAGTGTAAGCGATAGGGTAAATAAACCCGACCGTACGTAATTTGTCAATTTCGGCTTTGATAGCCTTGGCTTTTGATGGGTGCAACGGTTGTTGTTTCTGGCGAACTGGTGTGATGTCGGGCTAGGTGTCGATGCGATGTTCGACAATAGAGGGATCGAGGCCAGGCATCTCCGTGTATGACCAAGCAAAAATATCCCTATATTCCTGGAAGAGGGATTTATATGCTGCAATTTCCTGAGGAGTGCAAGCAACTCCAATGATAATTTCTTCGATGATGCCATTTTTAATGGAAATGTCGATTTTGATGGTGGGGGAAATGTTGGCCATATTACCCTCTTCAAAATCATTGGGGGAAGGAATGAGATTGTAGAACCAATCTATAGGCCCTAACGGGATAAAATATTTGGTTTCGACCACGTAAATGGGGTTTTGGTTAGGAGGCATGAAGGCTTCCCATGGAAAGAAGAGTGCACGGTGATGTAGTGCATCCCAGGGAGAGTCCAGGCAGTGTAGCTCTTCCATTATTTCCTCGTCTCTTTGGAAACGGTGGGAATATAAAGGATTGTGAGGAGTGATCTCGGTGTGGTTTCCCCCTGATGGAGAAGCAAAGGGATCAATGCTAGGAGATGGTGAGGGTTCACTTGACATAAACCATATATTGAAGTACTGAGGGGTACCCATGGTGGTTGGGTGGAGAGTGTCTGTAGGGGAATGAGTAGGAGAATTGGGCGGGTTGCGGGGTAAATCCTCAGAAACGTCATTTAAGAACCATGGAGGCATTGGGAGTGCCTCGGGCTCAGGAGAAATGACATGAAGATCCTCAAGTGACGAGGTAATGTCAAGTATCGCCTCTACAGGTTGATGAAGCAGGGAAAATTGACGTTTCCTATATTCAAGGATCATATGACACTGGTATGTAAAATGAGCTAATGAATCGAAGAGAGAGCAAGGGAATCTCATACATTCATTGACTGAAGTGGTGACATAGCGAATGTCAGTGATATTTGAAGAGGACGTAGCAGGGTGTGGGTTGTTCTGGAAGTTCTGGTGTACAGCTGCTAATGTCTGCCGAAAGCGTGGTAGTGCTGGGAAATGATGGGTGTAATGGCCATACTCTGAACATATAGCACAAGCATATTTGGTCCTCAACCCTTTACTACTGGAAGGGTTGGTGGTAGTAGTGAGACTAGAAGTAGTAACGGGGGTTGTGGGAGTTTGATTGGGGGAAATCAAATTCCGTAATTCAGGTAGTGATGGACAGTTGTTGGTTTGGTGGCCCTCTTTCTCACATAGTGCGCAAGGTGGTGGTATGCATGGAGGAAGTGGAGCGGTGGGCTCTTTCTTCTTTATCCTTCCCCCAGCTGTAACCGGGAGGTTAGTGAGTTGGGGGGTAGTGGGGGTGAGGATGGTAATCATCATGGGAAGTTCATCCTGTGGGGGAAGGGATGGTCGAGGGACCATCTCTGGTGGGTGTAAATACCAAACTGGGATTGCTAACACCATATTAGGTAGTGTGAGCGTAGCGGCTACTTGAAAAGCTTCAATACCTGGGGGAGGGTAAAAGAAGGGAATTTGGGTGAGGGTTTGGGGGAGTGTCTCCCAGACGAGATTATTCCCTTGAGGGGATGTGAATTCGTGGACTGCTGAGGTCGACGAGTGTGCAGGAGGCTCCAGCGGGAGTGGTTCTGCAACTTTTGAGACGTCAGGAATGACTGAAGCCTCCTAAGGAGGAAGAGCATCCTCCATGTGAGTTCCATTAGATGAGATGACGCATACTTGATTAGCAGGATGAAGGAGTGGTGGTGCTCCATGGTATGTCCCTAATAAGGATGGATCTTTGAAAATCCCAGGACCCATCTCTACGAGAGGATATGCGTCTTGGTTGGTGTGGATGAGAGGAAGAATGTTATCGAGGTTGGCAGATGGGTTAGGCTCATAATGTGAGACTTGGTCTATGGTCATGATCTTCCCATTGTGGGGAAACATAATTTTCCAAAAGACGGAAGATGCCACTGCCTTCATAGCGTACATGTAGCTACGACCGAACAGGATATTATAATCGAGCGGGGCGTCGATAACTTCGATATCAATGAGGATAATCTTTCCCCCAAGTTCAACAGGGACATTTTGGAAGAGCCCTTCAGGAGAGGATGGTCATCCGTCATAAGCTCGTAATGTGATGGTAGAGGGTATGAGTTCTGGGGAACCAAATTTTTTCCATACTGTTTTGGACATGATGCACGTAGATGTACCTTCATCAATGATACACCGATGAACTGTGATGTTCCATATTTTCACTGGTATTTGAAAAGCGATCAAGGCGGGAAGACGAGGTTCTCCACTGTCAAGATCAAAGGGGATGAGTCGAGTATCCACAGGATCGACTACCCCCAAGGCGGAAAGTAGTGATTTCCTCTGTGTAGGACAAGTCTGGAGGACTTCCAAGACTGACATGGAAGCCAGAGATTGTGCTAAGTCGTCTACCAAACTATAGTTGTGAGCTGCCCTAGCCTGTGGGTTGTGGACATTCTTGCACAAGGGGATGCGAGGAATGCGTAGTGGTGGTTCAGAAAAAGGGTGAGGGATCACCAACGGGGGTCCCGTCGATGTAGGGTTTGTTTCTGGAGAGATGGGAGTAGACTCAAAGGGTGTATGATACTGACGATTACGCATTTTCATAAGAATTTCTTCCTCACTGGTGAGGAGGATTGTACGCTCTGCTGGATTGTTTGGGTTGTGGTATTGGCCCACCTGAGGTGGGGGGTGTTGTGTATCCTGTTGGGTGTTTATCACACCTTGATGTGTAATAGGATTTTGCAGCACGGCAGGAGGGGGTTGTTGCACGTATTGTTGTGGTGCCTGCTGAGGGGTAGGTTGTGCAGGAGAATGGGGAAGGGCACCCGAGTCTTTTAACCATTTGAAATCAAGAATCTGAGGGAAATGGTGAGTGTAATGACTGAATTCACCACAAAGGGCACAAGGAAAGATGGTTTTAACATTTTTTTTCCCTTGGCGTTTGTTATTATTGCCCCCCTTGGGGGTTTTGGTTCCCTTGGTTCTGGTTGCCCCCAGTGGGTTGGTGTTGTGGGGGTTGATTCTCACCTTGACCAAGGTTGTTGTTATTCTTGTTCTGTCCTTTCTTCTTGGCATTGTTCGATGGATGAGTTGGGTTGGTTGTATTCAACTGTTCAAAATTTTGGTATTGTTGAGCAACAAAAGGTTGAACAAAATTTACCCCCGCATGTGGATGTGGGGGAGCCATGGGTTGTGGAGGACTAGGAAATGGGAAGTATGGATTTTGTGGTGGTACCAATCCATAAGGTACATAGGAAGGCGTAGTGCTTTCACTAGTACTATAATATGATGTTGAGGGAGTACCACTGTTTGTGGGAATAGGTGGATGTATGGGAGGTGCCAGTGGTGGTCCACTGATGGGTGGAGGTATAGAGACAGGGTATGGCTGTTGATAAGGGGGTGGGGGGTAATAAGGAGTGCCCCCATATGTTGGCGGGTATTTAGGTGTTCCATACATCAGTGGTGGTTGGGTTTGTGGACCATGGTGTGTGGTGGCACCTATTAGTCTGTTTGCTGAGTGAGACATCCCAGGTTTGTCTTGGCCAAATGGCATAGGTTTTGGAAGATCAGGAAGTACTGTGTATAAGTACCCTGACTGTGCATAGATAAGGTCATACTGTTGGGCCTTACTGATGGCTTCCTCTTCATATTGAGGGAAGGTGGAAGCTACATCCTTTCCAAGGAGAGAGACAAGTGATCTAATAAATCAATCGAGACATTGCTGCTTGGTGGTTTCTTCTTTGCACAAACTACGTCACCTATGCCACTCATGAATGTGGTTAGCGATGTGTGTGGATGAGGTTTGTTTAACGTTAGACAGTAGTTCTAGACCATTGTCATGGTGGATGGGTAATTGGAAGAAGGTCAAGAATTCTTTGGCCAATGACTCAAAGGTCTCATGGGACCCTGATTTCTCTTCGACATACCATTTGGCTGATGGGCCAGTGAGTGTGCGTTGAAACAATCGCAGTCTGATGGAATCATCCATAATGCTATTGGAAGAACACCATAGATGGAAGGTCATGACATGGTTGGTGGGGTCATCCCCTGCCTTCCCTTCAAAATTTGGTATGTCTTAAGGAAGTTTGGTTGGCATTGCAGGCCATGTGGCGTCATGCAATATAGGATCATTGGTAAGTTTGGTGAGATCTGGTATGTTGAGAGAGGCCAAATATGGCATCTGTAGTGGGGTGAGAGGGTTAGCTCCAGCCATATTGTGTTGTGAACCTGACCCTGGATGAGGACTTGGTGGGTTGGTGCTCCCTCCTTGAGAGGAAGTGGGTCCCCCGCTTCCTTGTAAAGTAGAGTGAGTGAACGGATGACCTTGGGAAGTTGACCCAAGTAATGTAGAACCAAGCAAAGTTGATCCTAACATAGTAGCACTCACAGGAGTGTGAGAAGGAGGTGTCGATGAGCGGGCACGAACAGATACTCCTCCTAATATGGGAGGGATTTTGAGCAAGCATCATGAACGACAGGGGTTCTGTGGTTCCCCTATGATGTCAGACTAGCTATGTGAATGTGTGCAAAAAGTGGTGAGAGAAATATAGACAAAAAAAACCTTTGCGTTGAATGTTTACACAATATATATATCCAAATCAAACTGTAATCAGATGTGCATCATACATAAAATGAGAAAGAAGCATATATATGGGTAAGTGGGTTTTGTCTACGTGGGGGGATCAAAAGAAAGCAACTGCTCGTGTCCTAGAAGACGCAACGTCCTTCCTCTCAAATAGCACTAGACCTTCCAATAGTACTCAACAGTGGGGTCTGAAGTCACCGAAAGAGACACTAGTGAAGGATGAAATAATTGGTTATAATGAGGGGTAGAGGGGGCATATCCCGAAAGAGCTGGTGATATTTCCCAATAGCCACACAAAATCCAATCAAGGTGCAATTGCAGCCCACAATTTCCACCTAGGTAGATGTCCTAAAGTTGGTCACTAGGTACCTCGGTCAAAGTGTGGCATTTAGATTTTCGGCCTAAGAAATGGGTCACGGGCTGGATCCCATCCAAGAGGTGGGTGCCTCAAGGGGGGATGCACAGAACAACCGGACCTCGGCCTTCAACCCTTCACGGGTATCTCCCTGCCTTATGCTGATTGGAACACTTGACTTGGAGGATTTTAAGTTCCCTATTTGACAACCTCTATGTTTTGACAATGTGAGAACCAAATAACGGGGAGTTATTTGGATGCCTATCCCTGAAATCCTACCTAGACTAAAAAATTTCATTTGGCACCTCCTGTGGAGGAAAACTTAGTGAGTTTTTAGAAAGATTTTTAGATGCAATTGTTTTGGGAGGTTGAGGGTGCAAACCAACCTCGTTGATTAAAAATGGGAGTGGATAGTCCCATCAAGAAAATAAGGGGTATTTTCGGAATCCCTTTGGAGGAAACTTACTTTGACCTCCATGTTTCAAGAAGAAGCTATGTGAGTGATAAGTGACTTTTGTGTGTGAGTGAAAGTGTACCAATTTTTAGTGAATTAGATGTCACCTTGCTGCATGTGGACTTTGCTTGGTCCTTACAAGAGTTTGATTACCTAATTAACTAGATGTCTTTGGTACAACCTTGCGTAATTCAAAAGCCCTAAGAAGCTAGCATGTGGACATGTGGGTCCGTTACTATCCTTTAACTCCCTATTGTGATGTAATCTAGAAAAGCTTGAAACTATCCTAGATTGAACATGTGGGCATGTATGGGCCCGTTACAAACTTTTAAACTTTCCTAGTGTTTTGATCTAAGAAAGAACAATTCCAAACACTATCCTATCTTTGTAGCATGTGGGCATGTATGGGCCCATTACAATATTAAGATACGTTTGAAAAAGAAAACTAAGAGGGGTCCCAAAAAGGGTCGTTGTCCTCTCCTAAAGGTTTTAAATTTTGTTAAGGGAGATGAAATTGTTTCCCAATCTTTTTCTGATTCTCAAGGTCACTCGAAGGCGCGAGAGAAGAGCATACTAAGTGATTGGAAATTCAACTTCTAGTTCCAATGTAAGCTTAGATGTGATTAAAAATGGTTACCACCTTATCTTGTAAGTCAAAACAAGCCATCCATGTGGCAAAAAGCAAATAAGGGAAATTGATTTTTATCCTCCTAAGTGCCTATGTGTGTTCAACTAACTCCTTTATATGATGAGGGGACTAAGTGTGGTGCAATGTTTAGATCATGCTTGACATCATTTTTAAGAAGGAAAAAGACCTTCCCCACATCCCAACAACTTACAATGTGAAATTTTACTCAAATGCGTGGCCCCTAGTGCAGACAGAGGCGCACAGAGCGCAGGCGCGTGAACAGAGTTGAGACAGAAAGCACATGTGCACAGAGAAGAGTTGTTACTTAAGCGCATGTGCACCCGATGCGCATCTGTGGGGTGAAATACCCGCGCATCTGTGAAAAACGTCCGAGAAAGAAAATCTGAATGGATTTCTCTCAATTCTCCCTTTAATTGGATGGTTGGCAGGTCGGCCTAGGCTGGTTAGTGCACCTGCAAGTTAAACAAACTAAAAGAAGAGAAAAATAAACCCAAATGAGGTAGGAATTTGATACCTTTCCCTAGTGGAGTTGCCAATCTGTTGCACCCTTTTCATCACCTTGGTGAGCAAATAAGAGGTTCTTTCATGCCCAGTTGGGTCTTGCTGAGCATGACAGCTATAGAGGAAAGAGTTAGAGAAAGAAAAAAAAAACTATAAGCAAGAATTAAACTAATAAAAACTAAAATCATAAGCATATGGATATAGAGATAATAAACACAAAAAGACCAATATCACCAATGTTTTTAGGTTGATCTATTGATGAAATCAAAGCACCAAGAAGAAAGGGGACTATGAGTCCCTTCTTCCTCCAAGGGAAGGATCTTGGACCCTCACAAGCTTGCTCTCCTTACAACAAGAAAAATAAAAATGATGATGAAAGAACTCCTTTGCAAATCCACTCAATGGAGAAGTGGATTGCTCAATGAAATGGTGCCAAAGTGATCTTTTCAAGGATGGAGTCCTTCAAACAATATAGGCAGCATAACATTACATGAAATTCCTTGAGAAAATGAGGTTTCTTCATGGCTTTTTATAGAATTGCATTGGGTTATTGTGTAACTCCTTTGTAGTGTGAAAAGAGGCCATTTAGGGCATTATTAGGTCTTTGACCAACCCACCATTCGGATCCAGCCCAGATTTGGAAGTTAAATCAGCTTGGGAGTTGAACCAGAAGTGGTTGGGAGGCCGACCACATTCATAAATGCGTCGTTTAGCAGATGCGCAGCTTTTTGCGCTAACAGCCACGCATCGTGCGCGTATGCACACATTCTACGTTCTTGTTCCGTGCACGTGCGCGCGCACCTAACTTCTGTAAAGCGCTCTTCAATTTTTCACTACTTTGTATAGTTTTTAACCTTTTTGGAATTGTTGTGAGATTAATTCAGGGCCATGAATGACTTCATTACTGTTTGACGATACCGAGTTCTTGTCGCCATGTGTGGACAAAATTCCAGTGATAAAACCACACAAATTCAATCAAAATCTATCGATTTCTATACTAGGAATGATCAGATCATATATCAAATCGAAATTTCTTTTTATTCAAAGCAAATATATATATATATATATATATATATATATATATATATATATATATATATATAATGCACGCATTATAACATAGTCATTCAGATCTATTTAAAAACTGAATTCAAATCATTATATCAACCTAGATTATTTACAAAACAAAAATGATGTCAAAACCATACATGTATAGCAACGAGGCTGCTTGATTATGCCAATTTAGAATTGACAACGGTCGTGGCTGATTCCACGTTTTTGAACAAGATGGAGCCGGTTGTTTTTTGCTTTTTATCTGTTGCTTGGAGCTTGGATTTTTCACTAGTTAGCACTGCAATTTGATCTTCCAGTGATTGAATCTTCGATTGGAGTATGGGAACATAACTATAATATCGTTCTAACCATGAATCGCATTGGTCACAGGGTGACTGTGTGGGTTTAGACAGAGCAGGAGAGGGTTTGGCCAAATGGCTGAGGGTTTCATGAGGCAATTTAATACCCGGGTAGTCAGGGTCGTTCTTTAGGCAGGGGGGAAGGTTTGATACAAAATCATAAGGGGGCTCGGGACATAAACCCTGCGAGTAGGGGTACTCACTGGCCAAGAAACGTTCAACATCAGAATCAAAATCCTCACTCAAAATTATAGGGTTGGACTCAACAGAGGGTTTCGATTTGTTTCTGGCCATTCTCGAAATGAGCCGGGCATTTCTTTTCCCTTTGGCATTAGCAGCAAGGTTTGCCTTGGGTTTTTTACTCATAGGCTTCTTAATAGCCTCTAAATTCTTAGTTATAGTGTCGGGTAAGCCACCACCAAGGTTAGTCGAGGGTTTAGGAAGTAGGAGATGTAAGGGTACGGGCGGGTCGGCCTTGGCTTCAATTACCACAGGTTTATCAACCTGTATAGGGTCGGTGTCTTCAAAGCCATTACGGGCGATGAAATCCCTCCAACTATCACCATGAAAACTCAAATGATAAATAATGATGAGCTTAATAATCCCATGGTGGAACAGGCTGCTGTCAGCCTTCTGCCTCTTAAACTTTTTCGACATTTTATACAGGGAACGATGAAAGTAGAAAGGCATGTTTAGAGGATACCCTATAAAAATCATCAGCAAACACAGGTGGTATAGGAATACAAGTCTGTATCGACCTTCACAGGTCACGAACTGCTTGACTAGCATTAATAAGTCGTGCCATCATGGTTTGAGCATAGATATGGGCATACCTCTATCACAAGAGGTGACTTTGTGCGATATAAAGAGAAATGTCCATGGCACTTCCTTGACCTTGCAATTCTTAAACCAACGTTGTCCTGAAGCAGGTAATCCTGTGGCAAGACTGATAAATGGCTCATCGATCTCTAACTGTATGTCACCCACCTTGGCTCGACATCCATCGAAGGTTACGACAAATTGTCATGCTACACAAAGGTTAAAACCCTCAAATCATTGTATAAAGGGTAGCCACCCATTTTCCTCCAGGTCACTACGGGCATTGTCAAACGTTAACAGGGCTTGGTGGCCATTGGGCTTGAATCGCACGACTGGTGCCATGGAGTCGAACGCATGGTAAACAAAGGGTTTGTATTCACCAACACACACAGGAACCAAGCTACCCAAGCTTAACAGAAATGAATGAGCAAAAGGGATAGGCATAAATGAAAGCATGCGAAGGTGGTGGAGTCTTCCATGCAAAATATTCATTATCCAAGTACAACCGCCGATTTACATAGCTGTTCAATCCATAATAGTATTTCAACCATCGATTCATGTGCCCAACTAATGAAATCAAATGTGTATACCAATGCACGCAAACATTATGCCATAGTGTTTAAACACCCGACTTTTAAATCAAAGCCAAAATCGACTATGCCCCAATGTATCATTTCATATAATCAAAAGTTTAACCAAGGTGCCAAACGATATTCATATAATTGACAAGCCAAAAGATTAACATAAGGATTATATCAAAGGACATATATATAAAAAAATTAATGATAACCCTTATGCATTTTCATAGAATCAATGATCACGCAAGTCATATAAAGTGCAAATGCAAATGCTAAATGCCTTACAAACTCAATAAAACCAAGTTATACAATCAACCGAAGTATGAGAACTGATTAGAGGATCTTTCCAATTGTATAATGATCAATAAAAGGTGAGCGCAATAGGCATGATGACAAAAGAGATATTGACAGTTCAGATAATGATCGAAATACGACTTCGAAAGGAGAAGTTTTCACGCTTACAGTCGTGAAAACTTAACGAAGACAAATGCCGCAAAAATGAAAATGTCGTTTATTTGAAAATTGCGACGAAAATTTGATGTTTGCAAGACATAGGTGTAGGCAGCTTATAAAATAAAATAAAAAGTGAATTGGCTACCAACAGGTTTACAAACAGAGTCATATGGCTTTGATATCTTCGGAAGATCTTTTACTTCCCCATTGTTTTTGAGTTTGATTATGTGATCAAAATTTAGGTGACCAAGTCTCCTATGCCACAACCAACTTTCATCATATTTTCTTAAGTTGCATTCTTCTTCTTCTTCTTTTAAAACATAGACATTGTTTTCTGTTCTTATACCTTTTGCAACTAGCTGACCTGAATCCACAGTTTTTATTCTACAATCTTTAGAGGTAAAAACAAATTCACACCCTCGGTCACAGACTTGACTGAAACTAAGCATATTATGTTTCAAATCTTCTACAAGCAACACATCTTGAGATTTTCTTTTTCCGTTACACAAATTTACAATTCCTTTACCTTTTATCTTTCCAGGTGCATCATTTCCAAAAGTTACATTCCCTGATTTGCTATCACTTAGAGT